>CM064511.1:33554236-33757300 GCA_032716605.1 Paralithodes platypus
CAGTTATTTACCTCTCTATATTTTTAAGTGGGCAGTTATTTACTCTATATTTGTAAGCAGTTATGGACCTCTCTATATTTTGTAGCAGTTATTTACTCTATATTTGTAAGCAGATTTGTATGTTACTCCCTCGATATAGTTTTTAAGCAGTTATGTACGTCTATATGGTAGACAGTATTTTACCTCTATGCTCTATATTTTTAAGCAGTTAGTTGACTCTCTATATTTGTAAGCAGTTCTTTCCTCATCTAATATTTTTAATCAGTTAATTTACTCTATATTTTTAAGCATTTTATTTCACAGCGCTATGTTTAAGCAGTTTATTTACATCTCTATATTTGTTAAGCAGTTTATTTACCTCTATATTTTTAAGCAGTTATTTACTCTATATTTGTAAGCAGTTCTTTACTCTCTCTATTGTGTTAAGCAGTTATTTACCTCTAATTTGTAAGCAGTTATTTGACTCTCTATATTGTTTAACAAAGCATTTATTTACTCTAATATTGTACAGCAGTTATTTACGCTCTAATATTTTTAAGCAGTTATTAACTCTATATTTGTAAGCAGTTATTTACTCTCTATATTTTTAAGCAGTTATTTACGCTCTATATTTTTAAGCAGTTAGTTTACTCTATATTTGTAAGCAGTTATTACCTCTCTATATGTTGTAAGCAAGTTATTTACTCGCTCATATTTTTTAAGCAGTTATTTACTCTATATTTGTAAACAGTTTTATTTACTCTCTCTAGGTTTAAGCAGTTAATGTACTCGATAGTTGTAAGCATTTTATTTTACGCTCTCTAATTTTAAGCAGTTATTTACTCTATATTTGTAAGCAGTTATTTACTCTCTATATTTTTAAGCAGTTATTTACTCTCCTATATTTTTAAAGCAGTTATTTACTCTATATTTGTAAAAGCTTATTTACTCTCTATATTTTTCACTAATTCGAAAAACGACAGAGGTGATAATTATACAGTATATATTTAAGTAGGTTCAGTGTCTCTTTCATAGATTCCTTCTTTGGTTTTGTTGCTCACTGATGGTGTGAATTCCGACAGACTCCCGGTGGTTCTTGAATGACACACACCTTTTTGGTTTTACTTTATACCATGTATAATATTATATATATTCATTAAAAATAAGGTTACTAGGAAAAGAATCATCCCCATGTTGATCAATTGAGTTTCAAACTTGCAATATGTCGGACCGGTTCGTCCATCAGCAGGCCTACACACGATTTCCTATAAAATAATGAATAACATATATCTATTATTTTAATGAAAATAAGATACCCTGGCGGACAACTGCACGATATCACATATATATATATATATATATAGTAATATGGTGGGTGTGGGTGTGTTTTTCGATGGACCTGTCAAATGTCATATTCAACATCTGGCAGACATTATTACAATTCAGACAGAAGCAAGACATAACAACTACGACCTGACATAATAATGGAACCAAGGGCTCTAATAATGTAATATATTGCAATACACGCAACAATGCCACTAAATATTAACAAACATGACAGAAATGATCACCCAAGTATTGAATTAAGGGGGATGGGTCGGTTTTTTAGTCCCCTTCTACCTCATATTTAGTCCCATTATTTTTCGATTTTAAGGACCCTTTCACCCCATTGATTTGTCAAAATTAGGACCATTTCGTGCCATTTAGGTGTCGATTTTTTTCTCCATGTCGAGCGGTAAGCGAGCCTGGTAATTGTAGAGGGAATCGGCCTTCGACCGGGAACATTTGTTCCTACCGAAAAATTTACAAATTTATCTTGGCATGGTGTACAGGGGATGGTTTTTAAGCTTGATGTAGGTTCTAGCTAGGAATCGCAAAAATAATATTCATTAATGCATATTATAGACCAAAAAACAAGCACTTTGCCCCCTTAATCCATCTCAAGGAAACCCCAAGCACCAAGAACACCAATAAACACTTTCACATTCCCCTGGTTATGATTACGATGATCATAATATATTTTTATTTGATTTTGCTTTTGGTCAACGGTTTTTGTTAATAATTTGTTCTTTTTAGGTTCATTGTTTTTGTTTTTATTTGCAATTTGTTTTTATGTGCACTTTTTTTTTTTTTTTTTTTGTATAGTGTCGTAATATTAACGTTTATTTTTTATTTTTAGTATTTGTTTAGGTTTATTTGTTTTTGTTCTTCAATTCGAATACGTCAATGTGGTTTGGGCGGGGTAGGTGTAGAAATTGGTTGCAGGTTATTGTGCACACACACACACAAACCACACATATACACACACACACATGCATGAAGAGATCGTGTCCTTGGATAAAGATCTGAAAAAATAATCGACTGGACTTATGTTAAGGTGTGGTGTTGTCTGCTTGTGTGTGTGTGTGTGTGTCTGTGATGGTGTGTGTGTAGGTGTGTGTCTGTGATGGCGTGTGTGTGTCTGTGATGGTGTGTGTGTGTTGTGGCTGTGTCTGTCTGTGTTTTGTGTGGGTGAACCTATGTATAAATGTGTTCTGTCTCGAGTCGGCCACCCCCAGCTATAGGGTATGTGACTGAGTATAGACATACTTACATACATACACACATACAGAACTGTGCATGCATATGAGTACCGGTACCTGTCAATATATATAATATATATATCTTATATATAGATATATATATAGATATATATATATATATATATATATATTATGCAGGCCTATACTGTATCTCTGGGTGTGTATGTATATGTATACACTGTAGTTCTTCGGTAAGATAACCTTGGTTGGGTCAGAGGTCAACCCACATGTACCGGCTTCACACACCCACACACCCTTCCTCAATGATTAACATCAACAAAATCGGCTGGCGTGGTTAGATAAGCTTGGGAATGTTTAGGCCCACGTCAATAGGAAAGTCCTCGGTTATTATGGGGTAGTCCCAGAAATAATGGGAGGAATAAACGTTTGTGTGTGTGAGAGAGAGAGAGAGAGAGAGATGGAGGGTAGCGAGAGAGAGGGAGGGTAGAGGGTAGAGAGAGAGAGAATGAGTGTGTGTGTGTGTAAGTTTGGCATTGACCTACCGTGTACAGTATACCAAGCGATATGATCTTTGCCTTCCCAACCCACTTTTATTCGTTTATTTTATTGACCATCATGTTTTTTTCCTGTCACGGCTACCACGGGACGATTAAAACCAGCTTGGAAACAACAAATAGGCATCAAATCCATGGGTATATTAATGGGTGAGGGCTGGTCTTATCCAGAGTGAGTTTTGGCTTCCTCTACCCAACCTTAGCCGTCTCTGTTTATTTTACAGTCCTACTTTTCCTTCTGGAGTCAGGGGGCTAGGAATCCATCTCCCCTTGTATAATTCACATACTACACGAGACAGAAAAAGGGCGAAGGAACGCGAAAGTGGTCCCAGACCCTAATAATTGGAACTTTAAATTTTGTTTCAGTTCGGGCTGTGTCTCGAGTTGGCCACCCCCACCTATGGGGTATGTACCTTAGTATATACATACATACATATTAATGTCGATTTACCTCTCTATCCTTGTATTAGATGGGTTTATCGTCCATCAAGATACTTTTCAATAGCTAGATTATTATGGACACTTTAATTACCTTTTTCGTACCCATTATAGAGGATAACCATATATATAGATACTTAAGGGGTGATGGTTCATTTATGGTCGATTTCTTCATTTATTTATTTGTATATTATTTTTTTAGTTTCCTCCCTAGATCTCCAGCAAATTTAAAATAACTACCCCAGGATCCCCCTCCAAGATATACCTGTACATTTTTCGGTAGAAAAATTACCCGGCCAAAGGCCTTTTTCACCTAAATGACATGAAAAGTTTTAATATTGCCAAAGAAAAGTGGGCGAAGGGTCTTAAAATCACCAACTAATTGGCCGAACGTCTTAAACATAGAAGCAAGCACTACCCCCTTAACCCATTCATTACCAGGACGTCCTTTTCCCTCATATTCTGGCAACCATTAGACGATTGTATTCGGCTTAGCAAGGAACTCTAGCCATAAAAAGACTTCACACTATCTCAAACCAACCCTATTGACTACCACAGATCCTTTCTAAGCTGCATAATATCGTCTAAATACAGCAGTTATAAAATATAACACGTCGCTGGTACTGAAAGGGTTAATTGACTACAGAGAGTGAGGGAGGAAAGACTATTATAATGGGTTGGGTAAACAGAGGGGTATGGGAGGGTGTGTGTGTGTTGTGTGCACGCCTTTATCTGGTTATGTGTGTGTGTGGTTGTGTGCACGCCTGTATCTGGTTATGTGTTTGTGTGTGGTTGTGTGCACGCCTGTATCTGCTTATGTGTGTGTGTGTGTGTGGTGTGTGGTGTGCATATATATGTGATAATATTAATAACAAGAAGAAGAACAACAATAATAATAATAATAATAATAATAATAATACAAATATAATTTCTCTATAACCTGCATTAAATAGTATGTGGGAAGACCTGAATCAGTGTGGTGAGAGTTGTTGGCATATTGTAGGAAACGTGTGTGGGTGGGTGTGTGGGAGGAGAGAGAGAGAGAGAGAGTGAGTAGGAAGTGTAAGCAACCCTAGTAAAATAAAGAACCAAGGTAGGATGTCTTTAACTTGTCCTCGCTGTTAACATTATACGTGAGGGCATTCAGGGAGAGGAGGGGAGGGGGGGGGGGGGGGGGGAGGGGGGGGTAGATCATATTACATGCGCTGCAGTTGCGTTCATTAATTAAGAGGCTGTGGGGGGGTTTTCTGGGCCCCCATCTTTAGCCTCATTAGTTTTTGAGGTTTTAATACGTTTGCCCCATTACCTTGGCGATTTTCAAACCTTTTGCCCCATATGTTTGTCAGTGTTAAGACCTTTCGTGCCAATTAGGTGTTGATTTTTGTTCCTGGTGTGTGAAAGCTAGCCTGTAATTTAGGAGGAAGCGGCCTTTGGCCGGGGCATGTCTCTATAAAAAAAAAATTTACAAATTTATCTTGGGGGTATAGGCTACTGTTTAAAGTTTGTTGGTGATTTATGGAGCAAACTCTGGGGGAGGCACTCGTCACAGGCAGTTGTGGCTTTTGTCTCCTTCATCCACATAGGCAAAAAAAAGTAGAAAAATTGGCTTGATTGCTGTCGTTGAATTTGAATACTGTATAGAAGTTAGTGGTCAAGATTTTTGGCCTCATTATAATTATTATATTATAAATGCTTATAAGTCTATAATCTAGAAGCAGTCAGGCTATTAACAGTAAGGTTGTGTTACATGACCGCTTTTCCCACCAAATGCATTAAAACCATTAGCACTGAGGGAGCAGACCCAGAGCAGTCCCTCACCCGGATGGCAGTTCCACCACTGTTTTGTAATTTTTGTAAGTATACCGAGCACAGGAATGTTCTGAAGATAGGAACCAGTGGTCCACTGCTACAGAAGCTGATTGCACCACTGAAGTGGCGGGCAGTGGGGTCGCCGTATACCTACACTAAAATATGAAACAGGAAAAGAGCGAAGTTAATATAGGGTGTTAGCGCTTATTGTTTTTATGTAAGAAGCAAGAGTGTGTGTATCTTAAGATCAAGCTAGAATATCTCTTTGTGCAACTGAGGCAAAGAAAGAAAACAGTAGCAAAGGAGGCCAGGTGCTGAAACAGGATATCTAGCAATCCTTGTACTCCACAAAAGCTCTTCCTGAGAGTACTTCCCTGAATGAATAAAGCCCACAACCTCCTAATATGATTATATTAAGCTTAAAAGGATTTGTAGAAGGTTGTTTAATTGAATAGATTTTACCCATTTAAATATTGGTGTCCTTCCTAAGCTTTATAAAACTCAGTGTTATCAAAAGTAAAATAAAAATTCACCATGTTACTGAATGGTCTAATCATGTTAAAAGTTTTGAGGAATCAACGAGGCTACAAATCATCTCATTTAACCTTTTTACTCCCGCACATCTTTCTTAAAACTGAATAAACTTGTGCAAAGATAGCCAGAATACAATTGAATTGATTATGATAAAGTTTGTAGACTGTTGGTGGCATAAATTGTATTGAAAAGTTGAAAAAGGTGTTGAAGAGAGGGACTTTATGGAGGGGCTAGAACCTAACCCTATTATTTACATGTTTGTGTTTTTTTCAGCCTGAATTATGCAAATTCAAAGTACACAATGCCTCCTTGGTAGATAACCCCGCGAAGTTGTTGTTATTGTTGTCGTTCCCTAAGGTGCCTGGCCGAACAGCACTAAGTCCCTAAGGAAGGCCCGCAAGTTGGGGGGACCACTGTAAAAAGATGTCGCCCATACTGGAGGAGGGCCAATGTCAAGAAATCCCAATACAGTACAGTATTGAGTTTGGACCATGAAACAATTAAGTAACACCCCGTTCTTAACATTAATCATCAATTACAAACCCCAATGCACTTTAATAAACTAATGAAAGTATATGGTCCTCCCGGGATTCGAACTCGAGACACCACACCTAGAACATAAGCATCTAAACCATTACACCACCAACGTCTAAAGATACAGAGCCCCATGTTTCATTAATAAAAGGGCCTCTTTCATTTGTAGCATTCATTTTGCTAGTGAAGGAAATTGGCCTCGGTGAAAAAAATATAATCATGTATCTTTAGGCATAGTTTTATTGGCCAATTCTGCACTCTGTCAGAGAATCACAATCTGTAACCGCCATCCCTGGTAATGTCTCTATTCCACCACTTGGTTAAGAAAAATCAATTTAGTATAGTATCAAAAGTATATTCAAGTAATTTATTGAATGTGCAGTAAACAGTACTGTATTTAACTAAATTACACTAAACAGTTCCAATTAGGGAGTGTTGGTAGAACTGGCAATGATAGGCTTTGGTCTGTTCTTGAAGAGCAGCTTTTTTCTAATAACAGCTTTGATATTGAACTCCATTCTGATGTCTCGGCTATCCTCATCGTCCCCGCGTCCCACCTCTTGATCCATGTCCATGGCGCCGGCATCGGTGCGAACCTTCCTCATCACCACGTACGGCTTGTCCAGGTCCTGCATCTTGCCATGTAGAATGTGGTGCCCGATAATCAGGACTGGAGCTCCCTGACAAATAGTACAGTACCATCAGAAGTCTTGAAATGCAAAAATAATCAACTTTAACCAAATCACTGTGCATTCCTATAAATGCGGAACTACTGTAACATAAAAACTGAAGAAAATCATGGTCAGAAATCTTTTGATGAAAAAACACTTTTAACAAGTAGCTTAAAGTGTCTACTATCCCCTTATCACCTTATGGTGATGGGCTGGTCTATCAGAGTGAGAACTGAGCGATCTCTGCCATACCCATAGCTTACTCTGACTGTTCCTTTTACTTAGATATTTTCTAGATCTCAAGTGACGGCGTCTCTTCCGTGGATTGACCTCCCAATCTACCATGATTGGAAGCCAAAGCGTCACATTTTTCCTTTGCCCCTCAACTTTCTCTTCATAATTGCTGAGGGGCACAGGGCCCTGGGTGGGGCTTTGGTTTCCCGGGCGTTTCCGCACCCTCCTTAGCTCCCCGCCATGGAGTGGCTTCGGTCACCCAGGCTTTATTGTGGTCGACAGGGGGTTCTTTGGGGGCGCTCGATTATGGCCTTGGCCTTATTCGGGGCCTTGGGGCTGTTCGGCCAGGCAGCTTGAGGAACAACAACAACTATCCCCTTATATAAGGGTGAAGGGGGAGAGTGTGGCATTCACAGGGGGATATTTCTCCTTGGCATAGAAGGGAAGATGTACTGTAGGATAGTGATCAAGAGAGTGAGAGAGGTGACAGAGCGATGGGTAGGTGAGAAACAAGGTGGGTTTAGGAAGGGAAGAGGCTGCATAGGCCAGTCTGCTGAGAATTGCTATGGAGAAATATTTTGAAAAGGGACAGAAATTGTATGCTGCCTGCATGGACTTGGAGAATGTCTATGACAGAATTGATAAAGGTTTGTGTAAAGTACTGAGGGTGTGTGCATTTGTATTTTGTTTTTGTGTGTTCATTGTTTTGTGTTGTCCCTATTCTAGCTCTGTCTTGAGTCGGCAACCCCCCCCCCCCCCCCTAAGGGGGGGTTGGGCCTGGGTATATAGATAGATAGATAGACTGAGGGTATATGGAGCAGATGGGAAGTGGCTGGAAACGGTGAACAGCATGTAAATAAGGGTGCAAGGGCAACAGTTCATGTAGAAGATGAACAGAGTGAGTTCTTTGATTTGAATGCTGGGTTGAAGCAAGGGTGTGTGTGATGTCTCCATGGTTTCAATATATTTGTATAGATATAGTCACTGAAGAAATAAAAGAAAAAGCAGTACACCTGGTTATAAAAGGTAATGGGTGGAAGTTGCAGGGTTTAGTAAATATGCTTGGAAATGGAAATGAGAAATGGAACCTGAAGCTCAATGTGGTAAAGAATAATGTTATGGTCTTTGAAAAGGATGCAGCCACAGAGTGTAAAATGAGATCTTTAAATGGTCAGGCAATGGAGAATTTCAGCCCATTTAAATATTTGGACAGTGTGATGATTAAAGATGGGAGTAGAAAGGATGGAGTGCGAGAGGGTAGAACAGGGAAAGAGGACTGTAGGAATGCTGAAAGCAGTGATAAGGAATAGGGTGGTGAGCATGGAAGAAGTTACTGCATGATAGTGTGGTTAATCCCAGCACTGACATAGGAAGTGAAGCATGGAATTGTTGAAGAGACTTTAATCTAGAGTGAGAGGAATGGAAATGAGTTAAGTACGGTACCGGTACTTGAAAAATGCTTGTGGAGTCACATGGAGAAACGAATGAAGAAGTATGTGAGCATTGTAGTGTGGATGTGCTGGAGAGTGTATAGAGGAACACCTTGAGGTGGTTCGGTCATATGGAGCGTATGGTGAGTGAGAGAATGACTAAACAAGTATATGAGAGTGAGGTGGAAGGGCAGAGAGGGAGAGGCAGACCGAGAGTGAGGTGGAGGGATGAGTTTGAGAGGTATATGAGCGAAAATGTTGGTGGGAGGAGGGGCACCAGCTGATGGGTGACAAGAGATGTATGGAGGCGATTCATTTGTGGTCACCTCCTTGGGATCAAGACATCTGGTAATAGATAAATACAAGATAGTTTCCTAGCACATAGGTGTATACAGCCTACATTACAGTTATACAGTACATACAAGGAGTAAAAGATTTTGGATCAGAGCTGAGTGATATAACAAGTAAGGTTTCCCGGGCGTTTCCGCACCTCCTTAGCTCCCCGCCATGGAGTGGCTTCGGTCACCCAGGCTTTATTGTGGTCGGCAGGGAGGGTTCTTTGGGGGCGCTCGATTATGGCCTTGGCCTTATTCGGGGCCTTGGGGCTGTTCGGCCAGGCAGCTTGAGGAACAACAACAAGTAAGGATCAGTAGATATGTTGCTGCTTGCTTTCCTTTGTAATCCTTTCTACTCTCTCTGGATAGAAGTAACAGCACATCATCCTTCCAAAAGTTCCAGGCATCTGATTATGCCCTCTTCTCCTGGGACACTGTGTATACTGTATATATAAACAAGCAATCAACGGGTTAACTACTGCGATGATACCTGTTTGGTGTAATGCAGGTCACCGATGAATTTATTGCTCATGATGTCATTAGTGCGTGACTCCAAGTCTCCCTGAAGCTCCAGCATCACCCACTCCGGTATCCCGTCACTCCCGTCTCTGGTGGAAACAAACGTGTGGTGAGGGAATGTATAAATTAAAAACTAGACTACTGGTATTGTAAGGATCCCATAATTTACAGTTCATTGGTTTAGAGCACTGAAAAAAAGGCACCGTAGCCTAAGTAATTATACTGTAATCTGTTTTTGGCAAGGATGTAGTATTTGGGCGTACCGCACGCCTTGTCTACACTATGCGGACGCTCGCGATCATGTTCCAGTCTATTTTTACTGCCGTGGGATACAATAATAGGTTGAGGGGGGGGCTTTGCCTATACTGTATATATACAGTAATATATATATATATATATATATATATATATATATATATATATATATATATATATATATATATATAGGCCTACAGTAAAACCTCGCCCATCCAGACTAATTGGGGGAGAACCCTGTCTGGATCTGCCAAAAGTCCGGATCTGCCGAAAGTCCGGACATATATTCAGCCATCCAGACAAATCCGGATGGCTGAAACATGAGTCCGGATATCTAACTTAAACTACCAGACTTCGGTTTCAGCCATCCAGACAAATCCAGATGGCTGAAACATAAGTCCAGATATCTAACTTAAACAACCAGACTTAGGTTTCAGCCATCCAGACAAATCCGGATGGCTGACATATAAGTCTGGATATCTAACACTGGATGTAAATAATATGTGTGGAAACTTGTATTCGTCTCCTTCGTTTCCGGATTGACTATATTTTTCCCAAGCCAACCAGACAAGTCTGGTTGGCTGAAACATGAGTCTGGATCAAAATGCCTGTCTGGATCTCTTGGGTTTCCGGATCTGAGAGCACCGGATGGGAGGGGTTCTACTGTATATGGACGTGGGTATTTGCACCCGACCGTGTAATTTTGTAAATAACACTGAACGGTACTTGCACCCGATGGGCCAATGGTCATGACAATGAACGGAGGAAGGAAAAAACACAGATAAAACAAAAAGGTCCATGTGCCTAAAGGCATCCTCCATTCATAAAATGTTTGTAACAACTGGATTTAAACATTTGTTGATTGTAAGTTTGTGGAAAGCAATTCGAGGGAAGTGAATTCCAAAGAGTAGTAGCTCTGGGGATAAATGAATTCTGATAAGCAGAAGTTCTGCATTGTGGAGGAGAAAGTGTAAATTCATGGGCGCTCTCAGCTGCCCTAGTTCTACGGGGAAAGATGTGGAGAGGCGGCACAATTGAAGCAAGTTCCTCGGAACAATTGCTGTGAAAATATCTGTAGAATAATGCAAGGGATGCAACGTTTCTTCGTATGGCTAATGTAGGAAGGTCCTGTGTGATTGCAGGGTTATTGATTAATCTAATAGCTTTATTTTGAATTTTGTCCAACTGCCTCAATGCAACCACTCCACTTCCACCCCACAGAGGTGAACAGTAATCCATCTGAGAGCGCACATGACTTTTATATATTACGGCCAACTGCTCGTCAGTGAAGAATTCTCGAACTCTGTACAGGAGTCCCAGTTTTTTAGAGGCATTCTTAGCAATGCTTCTAACATAATGTGTCCAGCTCAAGTTAGTAGTTAATGTTACACCGAGAATGTCAATACTAGGGGAAGTGGGAATATTTACATCATTAAAAAATATATGGGAGTCCGTGAGATTCTGTCGGTTAGAAAATTGAATGTACTTGGTTTTCTGTGCATTAAAGGAAACTAGATTCTCTTGTCCCCATTCATTAATTCTAGAAAGGTCCTGGTTCAGAGAAATTGCAGTGTTTATTTTTGAATTTATAAGATCGGGTTGGGTGAAAGAATTGGTAAATGTGAAGGAACTGTGGAGTGTTGAGTCATCTGCGTAGGAATGTATTGGATTATGAGTGGTAGATATGAGATCATTGATATGAATGAGGAACAGAGTTGGGGCCAAAACTGATCCCTGGGGAACACCAGCATTTATTGAGTGAAATTGAGAATAAAGGCCATCTACCATTACACGTATTTTTCTGTTATGAAGATAAGAAGAAATTAGTGGAACTAATGATGCAAGGCCGTAGTGTGACATCTTCGACAATAAGGATTGATGCCAGACTCTATCAAATGCCTTTGATATATCCAGTGCTATTGTATGTGTTTCACCATGTTGGTCTGTAGCTTGGTTGATTTGATGCGTAAGAAGGCAAAGAATGTCTGCAGTTGATCGACATCGTCTAAAACCATATTGCCTATCACTGATTAATTTATTATTCTCCAGATGCTTAATTATGTGATTATTTAATATAATTTCAAAAACTTTGCCAAGAGTGGAAGTTATAGCTATTGGTCTGTAGTTTGATGGATCTGAAGAGGCACCTTTTTTAGGAACTGGATGGATGTTTGCTTCTTTCCAGGGTACTGGGAAGCATGAGGTATGAGTACACAGACGGAAAATTGTTGCCAATACAGGAGCGAGCACCAAAGAGCAATTCTTAAGTACTATTGGAGGAATTTCATCTGGACCAGGAGCCTTATCTACTGAGAGATTCTGCAAAATAGTTTTGACATGTCTGGTGTGGATCTTAAGTGAGGGAATTTCAGGTGAATTAAAATTAAGTACAGGGACATCTTGATTTATGTCATCTAAGGTTGAGTTGGTGGAGAAAATATCTGCAAGAAGGTTAGCTTTACCTCGTGGGTCACTTACAAGATTGCCAGTCGGAGATTTTAATGGTGGAATGGATGAAGCAGTAGTGAAGTTGGATTTGAATGAGTTAAGAGTAGACCAAAATATTTTGTTATCATTTGGATTATTTAGAAGTTTATTTGCCTGCTTATGGAGAAAGTTTGATTTAGTTAGGTTTAATACAGTTTTGGCATGATTTCTGATGTTTCTAAAGTAATTAAAGGCTTCATGTGTTTTTGATCTTGTGTATGCATTGTAGGCTATTGCTTTTTGTTCAGTTACTCTAGCACAATTATGGTCAAACCATTTAGGTGAATTAGATCTTTTACTGTACTTTTGATGAGGAATAAAAGTTTCCATTCCAATTTTTACAAAATCTTGTATGTGGCTCAAGGTGGAGTGTGCATCATTAGAAAAGAAAGAGGTCCAGGGAATATCAATAAAGAAACCTTGAAGACCCTCCCAGTCTGCCCTATCGTAATGCCATTTAGTCACCAAAACAGGTTCAGAGTGGGAAGGTGTGGTAGGTGATAGACAGGTGGCCTGTATCAGACAGTGATCAGAAGATCCAAGTGGGGACCTCACTGTAACATCATAATTTTCTGAATTGGTTGTTAAAAAATAAGTCCAGTAGGTGGGAATTATGATTAGGATTATCTGGTACACGGGTGGGTTGGTTGACTAGTTGAATGAGATTAAATGAGTCTGCAAATAGCTCACATTCAAGACCAGCATCATCAGTCCTGGCTGAATGAGTGAGCCATTCAACATTATGGACATTAAAATCACCCAACACAGTGATTTCAGAAGAAGCATTTAAGTTGAGGACACTGAGTTGTGAGGACAGAGAATCAAAAAGACTTTGCTCTGGAGGAGTATTTGGGGAACGGTAGATGCAACATATGTATTTAAATTTACCAGCAGAAATTAATTTGTATATAGAATAATCAAAATAGGGACAATTGAAACTAGTAACCTCCTCCAGGGCAATTTCAGATTTTGCGAAGCAACATACACCACCTTTAGGTCTGAAATTTTGGAGCAGTTGATAACCTGGAAAATTAAATCTAGATGTGTCAGATGTGGATGTTACTTGAGTCTCTGTCAAAAAAAAGGAGAGTAGGGGATTCTGCTTGAAGAAATTGGTGTACAGAATTGATGTTAGAGTGAAGTCCCCTTATATTACTAAAGAAATAGCTGTACTGACAAGCAGCTTTGGGACGTTGCAATGCTCTTGACACAGTCGCATGATGACGACCGGGAGGGCCCTGTGTCAATAACCCAACCCTGCCGGGGGTGGATATCCGAGGGACCACCAGGTTTGCTCTTAACAATTGTACTGCCATATTTATAAGGTAAGTGTATGGTGTTACATGTATGATATGTAGTGGGAAGTGTATTTTATGGATAGAGGATAGCGATGTAGGGCAATGTCGTGAAGTTGGATGTGTATGTTATATAAAGAGGGTTTTCCTGATACCCCTGATGTGTGAGGCAGAAAGATATGTATCCAGCTACCAAGGCCTGGGAGAGAAAATGGAATTCAGGCTATTCCCTGAGTCTCCCGAAACCTTGGCGGTAGTACTTCCCTGGGCGGGGCTGCCTACCCCTACTATCTTATACAGTACCGACTTTCATACAGACCCCCTTATACTGCTTGAATTTCATTCTGGTCCTTATCTAGCATTACTGTTCTTGGTTTGTATGTATCTCCCATCATGTCACAAAAATCTTATAGAATATTTTGAATCATTTCGCCAGTTTCATTTCTCACACATGCATAAATACAGATCTATGCCCTACATTGGCCTGAATGTGTACCACATATAGAGGATATCGATATTCATTAACCTTGTAGGCCTATGTACCACCAATGAACTATATTCTGAAAATGTTGCATACAAATCAATCATATCAGTTGTTGCAAAGGCAATCATTTCAATCACATTTGGCTGTATACAGTACAGTAGGCCTAGGCTTTATATATATATATATATATTACTAAGTTAAGAACATAAGAAAATGGGAGTCTGCAAAAAGCCAATCGGTCCACACAAGGCAGATCCCTGTCACACCCAACCCCAATTATAGGCCCAACTCACTAATACCTTGAGTACTGACCCCACCAAAACGGTCAGGGATTATCACAAGAGTACGGGGGTCTGCTGAACGCCGATTGGCCCACACCTGGTAGATCCCCCTCACACCCAACCCATCTCGTCCATATGCCTATCTAATTTTATCTTAAAGCTCCCTATCGTTCTTGATCCCACCATATCACTTGGTAGCCTATTCCACCCAACTACAACTCTGTTACCAAACCAATATTTGCCTATATCTTTTCTGAAACTAAATTTATCTAATTTGAAACCATTTGTACGAGTTCTTTAGCTATCACTGAGCTTTAGTACATTTTTCATGTCCTCTTTATTAATCCCACTAACCCACTGGAATACCTCTATCATATCCCCTCTAACTCTGCGTCTCTCTAACGAATGTAAGCCTAATTTCTTCAACCTTTCTTTATATGGAAAATTTCTAATATTATGGATCATTTTTGTCATTCTACGTTGTACTCTCTCCAATGAATCTGTCCATTCTGTAATAAGGACACCAAAATTGAACAGCATAATCCATATGGGGTCTCACTAATGACAAGTAAAGTTTTAAGATAACATCAGCAGTTCTGTTACTCACACTCCTAGATATGAACCCGAGAATCCTGTTTGCCTTGTTACGAACGCTTATACATTGTTTTCTAGGCTTCAAATCATTGCTAACAAACACACCTAGATCTTTCTCACAGTCTGAGTTTTCTAATTCCATATTAGCTAGTTTATATATAACATTTGTATGCATCTTCCCTATCTTTAATACCTTGCATTTGTCAATGTTAAACTTAATCTGCCAATTTACTGACCATTCGTGTAATGTATCTAGATCCCTTTGCAGACACTCTATATCTCTATCTGAATAAATTTTTCTCCCCATTTTGGTATCGTCTGCAAATTTACTTATCCTACTAAATTATAATATCCTAATAATATCCTAAAAGTTACTGGTAGATCTTCATTCTTCCAATCCCTGTATATCCTAATACTGTAGGCCTAGGCTATGACATTTGTAAAAGTAAAAAAAGGTGCTAATCAAATGGGGCAGATGTGCAAGGAGTAGGCCTAGGCCTAGTGATGCCATATTGGTGACACACTTACCTAACCGATGAACCTAGCCTAGCCTAAGCAACTCATGATCCAATATTAATTTTTGTATTTAGACTAGGCTAGCCTCACCCAATTCAATTAGGCCTACTGGTAAAATTCTAGCAATGGGTCCAAACCAATTTTAGCATGATTCGTTCATAATTCCCTAGTTTTCCTTCATAGGCCTAGTCCTATTTCCTGTTTTGTGATAAGACTAGGCTATTAACAATTGGTGCAATTTAGTTTTTTTATTAGCCTAACCTAGTAGGCCTAGGCCTATAATTTTAAAACATAAATGCCCCAGTTTATAATAGCCTACCAGAAACCAGTAAGTAAGGATATAAATAGGCCTAGATGAATGGAAATAATTTGAATAGCCTACCCAAATCGAGTTGGAGCCACCACTAGAATTAGCCTATAGGCCTACCAAATTACTAGGCTAGTAAACCTAGGCCTACTTCACAAATCCACTAATACATTGTGACTTGGTATCCTTCCCTGTAGGAAATTAACATTTGGGATTAGGCCTACAGGGTGAGAATCTGAGTGTTCATTTAGCCTACATAGGCCTAGGCCTAATATAATAAAACTTACTTTTAAGAACAGACTAGCCTATAACCAATTCAATGAACCAAGACAAAATTCCCATTGATTCTAGCGGCTAGCCTATCTATTTTAATAGACTAGGCAATAGGCTATCACATTAGCATATTAAGTTACTTGATTCATTTAGAACTAGGATCACCAATCATTACATCCCTAATCCTGTCCCCAACCATTAGTCCTAAAAGCACAACCCCCGCATATCATGCCGCCCGAGAGCGGCCCTCTGCGGGTCCCTCCACGTAAACGTTAACACTTTCAAATGTATTACCATTGCTACTTGAAGCCAAGCTACTTACATTTTAATAGGTATTTGCATTGTTAATCGCCAACAAAACCAACAAAAGAAAACTTGGATTGACAGTTCTCGATTCCCGCCTTTCGCTCAGCTGATAATCCGGATTCAAGATCACGAACGTTTTGAAGAACGTTTCCCGCGAGTTGTTTATGTACTAACAGGTTTTTTAGAATAATGTACGATAATTTTCTAATACGTTTGTAATTTTGATCCAATATAATAATACAGTTAAATAGAAACGGCAAATCAAACTACGTATCAAATAGTATTGAGCTGGCTGATGGCATCGCAATGATCGCAACTCTCCTAATAATCTCGATTGAATTATGTTACATTCATATATCTTTCATATAATGTTATTTATTTAAACAGTTGCAAGCATTTTAATTGGTTTCTTCTATAATTATAGATATCCTAATAATATAAAGTAAAGTCAAATTACAATACAGTAATATAACTCCTCCAAGTCAAGATAGACCGATGAATATAAACAATGTGGCCTGTTTCCTCACGTGGTCCCAGACATTGAAGTTATTAGCCTAAATACCTGCAAACACAATGGTTGGGAAGAAAAACAGAAAAGCCATGAAGAAGAAGAAAATCACAACGTGTTCTGTGAAAAATATGCCTAGGCCTAAGCCTATAAAGGCCCAATCCAACACAATGATGGAGAAAGTTGAAAGTCGGGAAGTATTAGGCCTAGGCCTCTTGCCTTACCAGAGTAAATCCAAAACCAGCTATACTATACACAATGTTAGGTTTTATGATTTTGAACCTAAAGCAATCCAGTGCATGTGCTATGAAGATGAAACAAATCGACTAGCTCTATCAAGGTTAGTATTGAGTAGGCTAGGCCTAGGCCTATAACTAAATAGCCTAGGCTAAGTTGGTCACCAATTATTTTGCAATATTTGAAAACAAATAGGGCCTAGGGCGGTGACTGGACGACTCAGCCCATGGGACAACTCGGCCCCATGTTTTGCTATGGGGCAATTTGACGAGACCAGTCAGGATTAGGATGGGGACTCAGGGAGAGCTAAGTGGAGGGTTTATGGCCGGGTGAGGCCATGTAGGCTATGCAGCACCAAATCCTGTCCTCTGCGTAGCCTATGTGTGGCCGGTCAATATACATAAGAACATAAGAACATAAGAAAATGGGAGTCTGCAGAAAGCCGATTGGCCTAAGCAAGGCAGATCCCTGTCCCACACAACCCCAATTCATTACAAAGCCCAATTATAGGCTTCACACTCTAATACCCTGAGGATCATCTTACCAAAACGGTTAGAGATTAAGGAGGTGAGGAGGCGCTACAATAGGCTATAGCCTAGGTAGCAAAATTCTAATGTTAGTTTTGGGTTCCTATCATCATATGCTTCATTTCTATATACTTTTTATCCACGGGGAAAACAAAATAAAAATCTTGGGTTTTTTCTTTTTTCTTGGATTTTTTTTTTCTTTTTTTTATTAGGCTAACCTAACCAAAAACCTAACCTAACCTAACCTAAATGTATTTGGGGGCTATTAGGTTAGGGTTTTTGGTTAGGTTAATGACCAAAACAAAAAATCCCAAGAAAATAGGCTAAATGAAAAATCCAAAGATTTTTTTTTTTCCCCCCGGGGATAAAAAGTATCGGTCAATATACAGGAGGCGCTACAATATAGGTAGCAAAATTCTAATGGTAGTTTTGGGTTCCTATCATCATATGCTTAATTTCTATATACTTTTTATCCCCGGGAAAAAACAAAAAATCTTGGGTTTTTTATGTTTTTCTTTTATTTTATTTTTTATTTTTTTATTAACCTAACCAAAAAACCTAACCTAACCTAACCTAAATGTATTTGGGGGCTATTAGGTTAGGTTAGGTTAGGTTTTTTGGTTAGGTTAATGACCAAAACAAAAAATCCCAAGAAAATAAATGAAAAATCCCAAGATTTTTTTTTTTTTTTTCCCGGGGATAAAAAGTATATAGAAATGAAGCATATGATAATAGGAACCCAAAACTACCATTATAATTTTGCTACCTATATTGTAGCGCCTCCTGTATATTGACCAAAGTATCCTATATAGAAATGAAGCATAGCCTATGATGATAGGAACCCAAAACTACCATTATAATTTTGCTACCTACGGTATATTGTAAGCGCCTCCTGTATATTGACCGTGCGGCCTTTTCCCTAATATTTTGATTAGCCTATGTTATTTAGGCTCAACTGTTAGGTTAATTTAAGTTAGGTTAGGTTAGGTTAGGTTAGGTTAGGTTAGGTTAGGTTAGGTTAATATAATAGTATAAAGGAAAAACAAATCGTGCCAAGGGGCCTAAGATTCTCACGCATGCGCAGAGGACAGGAATTGGTGCTGCATGTACATGGCCTCCCGTTTATGGCGTGTGTGTAATGTGGGCGAAATGTTCGTTTATTGTATAATTAGCCTATGTCATAGGCTAGTTCTCTCGGTTCATAATGTGTAGGTTAGGTTAGGTTAATTAAGAGTTGTCTCGTAATTAACACGGGGCCGAGCTGTCTAGTTTTTACTGGGCCGAGCTGTCTCGCCGTGGCCGAGCTGTCCGGTGGGCCGAGTAGTCTAGCATTCGCCTAGGGCCTATGGAATTTATATGCTCTAAACATCATATGAAAATGTGTTTTAAGCCTCGGCCAAACCTAATAAAATATAGGCTAGGCTATGGTACTAGGCCTAAAATGGAAATTTTTCGTAACATGGTTGTCAATATCTTCGGTCAAATTGGATTTCAGGTCACGTATGTGTTTTTTGTATTAGCCTAGGCTTAGAGGCCTAATCCTTATTCTCATCAGTTTCTTCATTGATTAGTGTGTTTTAAGGTGTTTTTCCTTCTGGAAATTCATATTTAGCCTACCCATTATTTTGCAATAGGCCTTATTAAAACATGCCCCCTAAAACCATATTTTGTCATTACCCTAACCTAACCTGGGGGCTGCCACCCCCAGACCCCCGCAGGGTAAGCATTGATATAGAAATTGTTTACTCTTAAAACTCGCAAAATCCGAGCCAAGTTTTGCCAATTTGGCTCTGGTTTTCCAAAATTCGGATTTTATGGCTTTGCAATTTCGGGAAACCTGAGCCAAATTTCTAAATGAGGTTACTGTAATTTTTTTGTCTACAAACTCGCAAAATCCGAGCCAGCTTAGGCCAAAACTTGGCTCGGGTTTTCGAAATATTGGGTTTTAGGCCTTTCTATCTATCTATCTATCTATTGCCTGGCGCCGTGATTCCCGAAGGGGTGGCCACAAACGAACCGCCCCATGCACCTCTGTCCCCAGTCAGTCGACGCCCCTCCCGCCAACCAGCACCGCCTTCGTTCATGTACTTCCTCACTCCATCCTTCCACCTCTCATTCGGTCTACCTCTCCCTCTCTGTCCCTCCACCCTCCCCACTATCGGGCGGCGTGTTTTAAGATCGTTGTACAGTATAATGGGGAAAACGGTTTCGCAGAGGGTTGTAATTATTTCCAAACACTATATATTGATGAAAACTAACAGGGAAAAATAAAAGAATCCATGGGAAAATTAGTGACCATCTTATTTAGTTTTTCCGATATTTGTGTAGAATTAAGCTAGGGCAGGCCCTATCCTATAGTCCTTAGTCCTATGTTGCCGATTTTACTCAAGCATACTTGTCGGAAGTTCTGGTAGAATCACCACGGCCAACTTGCTAGTGACTAGGCACTGCCTCCACACTTTTCAGTCAAATTGGATTTTATGTCACGTACGTGTTTTTTGTATTATAAAACTTTTTCTCGTCAGTTCCTTCATTGATTAGTGTGTTTTAAGGTTTTTTCCTTCTGGAAATTCATATTAACACATTATTTTGCAATATTAAAAAATGCCCCCTAAAACTATATTTTGTCATTAACCTAATCTAACCTGGGGGCTGCCGCCCCCAGACCCCCGCAGGGTTAGCATTGATATAGAATATGACAAAATACTAAAAATACGGTAAACAAGTGAAAAATATTAGTTCTCAGCTGATCCAAGATGGCCGCCATTTTTCCTTCCACCCTTATTTAACCCACAAAGTCTAAGGAAAAATAATTGGGTAGGATGTAGTGAGCGAGCGTACCGCCATCTTTGTTTACATTACGCGTAGTGGCGTCGGACCTTTCCCATCATGTTCCCGTCTATTTTAACCTAACCTAACCTAACCTAACCTACGGTAGTATTCATATAGTAATAATGCCAGGGGGCAAATAGCAGAAAATATAGCGTCGAAATAGACGGGAACGTAAGTGCGACCGCGGCGATCCCCCTAGCCTATGTAAACAATGACGACCGTACGCCCGAACTCTACATCCATCTCAAATAATTTAATATGCAGCGGTAAAGACATATATTGTGGTGAAAAATACTCTATGACAAAGCTATAATAGGCCTATACATTTAAAACATTATATATATCCCATACGTGACATCAAATCCAGTTTGTCCCACTTTTCTTGAATCTTCATGTACTGCAGCTGGTCAATTGACCCCTTGCGAGATTTGGAGTTGTAGACAACAATATTTAGCAGAATTGCTGGTAGCATTCAAGACAGCTAGAGCCGCCTTATTTACAAAGTTTTCTGGGTTTTTTTTATTTGCATTAACTTACCCATTAGGCTAGGCTATTCATTAATCTGAATATACAGCGTCAAATGGTGCCATTTATTGCGGGAATCGCGCTTTTACAGTAGGTAAGGGAAATTGTGGGGTAAATTGGATACACGATGGGTTGAGGGGGGCACCCCACCTTGATTAATTGTCATCCTCATATACTGTATGTAGATCTGTAAGGGGGCAAAAGCAGGTTGCCGGTATGGTAATTTTTTTGAAAAGACTCGCATCGTTATTAGGCCTATACATAATTTATTAGGGAAAGTGAAGCTCTATGGAATCCTTATAATATACTCGCATAGATTCCACTGTGGGAGAATAATTTTGATAGTTAACTATAGTTTTGATGTAAATACTACCGCAACTACGAATCTTGTTTCCGAGACCTAGTATATTACCCTAACCAAACAACCCAACCTAACCTAACCTAGACCCAGTACGTGGGATACAATACTAGCCCTTGCATGCCAGCTACTGTGGGTTCATATATTAGACATACAGTAACATCTTTGTAGAACATAACACTTTACCGTAGCGAGTGTACTCCATTCCGAACACTTTTTGTAAACATTGAACACGTCCGTAGCAGAGCTCTCAAGATTGCGGGACTGACTTTGTTTACACGTGGGACTATTTATGTACGAGAGCGAGGTGGAGGGACAGAGAGGGAGAGGTAGACCGAATGAGAGGTGAAAGGATGGAGTGAGGAAGTACATGAACGAAGGCGGTGCTGGTTGGGGGGAGGGGTGTCGACTGACAGAGGTGCATGGGGGCGGTTCGTTCGTGGCCACCCCTTCGGGGATCACGGCGTCAGGCAATAGATAGATAGATAGACTATTTATATTGACAAAATCAAGTTACAAAACTTATCAAAACTATTCTCCCACAACGGAATCTATGCGAGTATATTATAAGGATTCCATAGAGCTTCACTTTCCCTAATAAATTATGTATAATAACGCTGCGAGTCTATTCCCTATAATTATCACCGGTATTTATTTATTTATTTATTTTGTTTTTTTGTGAGTAGGGCCTAACGCTCACGCCATTCATTGGGTGAATCGCACCCACCGCATCGCTCAAAACAAGAAGAAGAATGAGGTCAAGTCGAAGGATTCATTGGACGCAATGCTTTGTTTTTTGGTGTAATCGGGTTTTTTCAAGTGTCGATAACTAAATTCTTCCATGCGGACTATAATAAGAAAAATATGGCGAGTCTATACTCTGTAGGTCCCTATTTTCCCTAATAAATTTGTTCTAATAGTGCGGCGAAAGAAGTCTTTAATGATATTGATTTGCTAGCTAAAATACGGTTGTAGAATGGAATGCGAGTCATTTCGAGCGAATTCCTGATCGAGCGGATGCACAATCGAGCGAATGCGTTCCTATTCGAGCTAATACCTGTTCGAACGAACAAAACTTGAATTGAAAGGTATCAGTGAAAAAGATTACAGACCTGACAGTCCACGAGTGTGTGTGATGTTTACATGCCCACTCTATCGTCACGCCAATCAGCTGAAACTCGCCCAGCTGATGGCTGAGGATGCCAACAACGTTTTAGATTAGTATTTTTCTCTGGTGTTTAATGGAATTATTTACAGTACTGTATATCTATATTGCCCATATACATATTAGCCTAAGTACAGTACAGTATACTGAATTCATGACAAGTTATGACCCTGTATTAAACTTCAATTTTCTTTCACTACTGGAGTTCACCTTTAATAAACCAAAGCTATTTATAACTAAAATAGTTTGTTATACAATACTGCACAGCATCGTATTGTAATAGCCTACAGTATACAGTAGAGATGGAACGAATATCAATTTTCACTATTTGCGAATACGAATACGAATAAGAATATTTTGTTGTAAAATTCGCGAATACGAATAGCGAATATTTCAATCCTTATTTCATCCTTCAAGAACTGGTAATTATTTTTATGTAACCAACAAACATTAATTAAATTACTATGACATTAATTACCAGAAGTTAATGACGATGTGAATGTGTAATTTCTTAAATATCGTAAATGGACGGTATGAATTATTGTTTAATATATTGTAGAGTTCAACCATAGAAAATTGAATAATTAAAATCAAATCCATTCAATTTTCTATGTAGCCTATCCAGTCCTCAGTCCCAATGTTGCCTCTTTGTTGGTACTAAAGTACCAGATTTGGTACATTTGATTATTTCAAGTTTATATATTTTCCAATAAAATAGTCCATATCTGGTACTAAATACAAGATCAGTGAGGAAATATGATGTAATATATTTTAGTGACATGCTATTACATTGGATATGTCTGAAATGGCAATATTGCGACGGTTCAAATGTCCAGGTCCAGGCGTCACGTTCGTTTACCGGGCAGTGATTCCACTTTAAAATAAATTGGTACTTTTCACTAGTTTGATCTGGTACTATTAAATACAGTTAAGTAGCAACACTGCTCAGTCCTCCTTCATTCCACTTTAGCGGCCCCAACGCACATCTACACTGTTATTTATTCGTAATTTGTGTTAACTTTAAAATTTAATATTTAACATGTTTGTATATATTCTATTGTTTTCGTGAACATACTCGCATATTTGCGAATAGCTATGAATGGAAATGCGAATACGAATACGAATATTGAAAAACAGCGAATATTCGGACATACGAATACAAAACTAATATTCGGTCCATCTCTAGTATACAGTACAGATATTCTGATTCTTTTACATTGGTATTCATAAGGTTTTGAGTAATGGGCAATCAAATTATTTATGTATGGTATTTTATTTTTCAGAGCTGATGGCAGTATAGAAATATGGAATTGTAGTAGCAAGCCTTTTATGCAGCAAAATCTCCCAGGTTAGTGTTAACTGAACTAAGGTACTCTATAAAATAGCCACAGCCTACATACCTTGCATGCGAGTTTGATCCTTACTGGTTGAATCCTATTTCTGGGCATTCATCCTCATGGCCTCCCAACCTCTTCCTACAATGGCGGAAGACATCCGAGGTGTAGTAGAACAGTGTCTCATTTATAATGTTTTTATTTTTATTATTTTTTTCCCTATGTGTATGAAGGAGACAAAAAGCAGGTTGCCTATAATGAGTGTCTCCCCAAAGCCAAAACGAGTGACAGGCACAAATTCAATAGACGGGGTCAGAATGCCTGGACACACAAAGTTTAAAGCAGTTTAAGTCATCAGAGCGTGTAAGAGACTATTGGTCTGTGGGTGCAAGAATTGTTTGGTGGTGAATGAAAGTACGAATACAAACGTGGGTGTTTGTGTGTGTATGCTCTGACGATAAAACTGTAAGAGAAAAAGAGGAGTTCTAGGTGAATGTGCCTGGATAAGTTTGGCAAGAGCGAAAGAATATTTCTGATTGGGGATATGAATGGGAAGGTGGGTGACAAGAAAGTTGATGGAGTGGTGGGAGGGTGGGGTGTACCATCAGAGGTGAATGGGAATGGTAGTGCACTTGTGGACGTATGTGTGGGGAGGAGGCTGTGGATAGCCAACACCTTCTTTCGACACAGGATGATACACAGGTACATATGGAAAGTGGTGCGGAGGAGGAGGGATGGGACAGTGGAGGAAAGAAAAGCACTGATTGATTACCGGTATATATGTGTGGATGAACAAATAAAGAATTCTGTGCTGGATGCTAGGGTGTATAGGGGAAAGGGGGGGGGGGGGGTCTGTCGGAGCATTATGTAGTACTGTAGTAGCTAAAATTAGGATACAAAAGAAGTGGGTGAGGAGAGCTCATCAGAACTGTATCATCAGCAAACAGCAGTACAGTACAGGCAAATTCCACTCTTGTTTCCCTCCCTTAGAGGTACACCAACATTTACTGCTCTTCCTTGTATTTCTTTCTTGACTCCATTCATATATACTGTATATTAAACAACCATGGGGACATCGCACACCCTCGCTTCAACCCAACATTCAGATCAAAGAACTCGCTCTGCTCAGTCTCCACACGTACTGACGCCTTTGCACCCTCAGAGTCATATAATTATGCTCTTCACTACTTTCAGCAACTTGCCGTCTACTCCGTATATTCTCAGTACTTTCCACAAACCTTCTCTATCAACTCTGTAATAGGCCTTCTCCAAGTCCATAAAGGCAGCATACAACTTATATCCCTTCTCCAGATATTTCTCCACAACACATTTCAGGGCAAAAATCTGATCTACACATCCTCTTCCCTTCCTAAATCCGCCTTGCTCATCGCCTATCTATTTCTCCGTTCTCGCTCTCACTATCTCGATCACTACCCTACTGTACACCTTCCCTACTACACTTAGAAGGCATATACCATACCCCGGTGGTTACCACACACTTCTCTTTCCCCTTTACCCTTATACAGGGGAACTATTATGCCTATCTTCCAGTCATCAGGTGCACTCCCTTTCTCCCATGCTAGTTTGCACATTTTCCATACCCATTTGATCACTATCTCACCACCATACCTCAGCATTTCCCCACACACTCCATCTATTCCTGATGCTCCCCATCTTCACTATATTCATAGCTTCACACACTTCTGACCTCCTGATCCCCACCTCCGCCTCCAGTATGTCCCAGCTGTCATTATGTTTGGCTTGCTCTGTGCTGTATTAATGTCTGTCAGATGTTGAATAGGGTGGGTAAGTGTAGGAACATATTTGTATATTTCACTTGATACGAAGAAATGAAGCTTAGATATTGCCGATACCAATTATTTATCAAAACATACTTGATGCCGAGACATCACTTATTAGATAAAAAACATTATCTGAGGAAGAGCACTTTATTGACAACATTTTGCAGATAGCTTCATCAGGTCACCAGGTGACCTGATGAAGCTATCTGCGAAACGTTGTCAATAAAGTGCTCTTCCTCAGATGGTGTTTTTTATCCATTCTGTCTACTTTTCAAGTACCACTCAACATCACTTATTAGCGCGACTGTATATACTCAGGCACATACCCCATAGGTGGGGGTGGTTGGCTCGAGACAGAGTCCGAACAGAAACATTTTAAGTTCCAATTCTTAGGGTTCGGGACCACTTTCGCGTTCCCTCCACCTTTACTTTATCTCGTCTAGTAGGTGAATTTTACAAGGGGAGGAGGATTCAATTTCCTAGCTCCCTGCCCCCAGAAGGAAAAGTAGGACAGTAAAAGACACTGACATAAATGGCTAATCTTGGGTAGAGGATGCCAAACTCCACTCTGGATAGGACCAGCCCTCACCATCATATCTTACCCAGCTTAAATTACCGGTACCCCAAATTAGGAAAGGATAATTAGGTGCTCTAATGTCCACGGGAGTCAGAAATATAGCAAAATAAGACGATAATCAAAACTTTGAGATCACAAGTTTGGATGTAAAGCCTTAGAATCAGAGTCCCCAATGAAAGTTGGGAGAGCATGACTTCTCAACGGTCTTGTTCAATTTTAACAATTTGTAACCTAAAAAGAGCTACTAATTATCCTGTATACTGAACCCTTACTGTATCTTGGTTAGGATAGAGTATGATTTGATAGGGTAGGTTGGTTTAGTTATGTTTTGTAATTATTTATGGCATTTAACAAGACTCAGACAAATATCCACTGCCTAAATTGTAATGCACTCAGTAACCTTACCAATGCAGTGAGCTGGACTTTAGCCATTTTGAAACACACTAGATACTGGTACATATAGTCTGTGACCCCAAGTGAAAATTGGTACCATCAAAGAGAGCTGATAGTTATGAAAAAGAAAATGTCGGTACCACATTGTTAATAGTAATGTGGATATGGTATTTGAAGTTGATAATCTTTGTCAATAAGCATCTCTCAACCCTGAGTCACTTGTTTGAACCACCTGCTCTTCGGGTGAGGGCTGGTTCTATCCAGAATGAGGTTTGGCATCCTCTACCCAACCTTAGCCATTTCTGTCTGTCTCTCTTTTCCTGTACTGCTTTTCCTACTTCCGGGGCGGGAGGCTAGGATTCCTCTTCCCCGCCCTGTAAAATTCACCTACTTGATGAGACGGAGAAAGGGGCGAGGGAACGTGAAAGTGGTCCCGGACCTTAAGAATTGGAACTTTAAATGTGTTTCTGTTTGGGCTCTGTCTCGAAGCAGCCACCCCCAGCTAATGAGGTAGTGTACCTGAATATATATACATTCATACATACATACCGGTACTGTAATTTAGTAACCGCTTATTGGAGTTTATACTGAAAAATTATCCCTCTTGAGTGGTACTGGTTCTTATAATTTCTGGATCTGGGTTGTTGACTAAGCTCATGTAGTAATGTACACCTTATGTGGTGGATTGTGTTCTTTTATTTCATAATTTTTATTTTAGTAAGAGTTGTTTCCACATAGCGATTTTGGTAAGTTATTTTGCCTTTATATTGTCTTTGTCCAAGTTTTGGTTTGTTTAGTTTGCAAGTTTTACATTTTAATTTACCTGCACTATTTCAGGAGATGATGACAGTTCAGTGGAGGGTGTGGTGTGGTGCCGAGGTCGACTGTTCAGTGCAGGGCTCCATGGGTTCATCTTGGAACACAACATCAAC
This sequence comes from Paralithodes platypus, assembly GCA_032716605.1. NCBI lineage: Eukaryota > Metazoa > Arthropoda > Malacostraca > Decapoda > Lithodidae > Paralithodes > Paralithodes platypus. Next base: position 33,581,805 of record CM064511.1, read on the forward strand.
ACGGGGGAGGTGTTGTCCCGCACGGCCGTCACGGGGGGACCCACTTGGTGTATCGCACTCTCTCCAGACCGCACAAAATTAGCCGTAAGTCCAGCCTAGGACCTGTACCATATTTATGCCATAATGCCTTTGTTAACCCTTTGTGTACCAGCAATGTGTGTTATTACAGTATATATTATTCTAGCTATATTTAGACAATATTATGCAGCATAGGAAGGATCTGCGGTAGTTAAGAGAGTTGCTTGAGATAGTATGAAGCCTTATTATTGCCAGAGGTCCTTCCTAAGCTGAAAACAATTGTCTAATAGCTCTCAGAATATGATTAAAAGGACTTCTCTGGTACTGGATGGGTTAATTGGAGATCTTTTCCCCTTTGATTATTGTATAATGTTTTTAGCCGGAATTAAATGACAATGGCACCCATCATCATCTAACGATGATTTATCTATCTATTGATCCCAGAGGGAGTGGTCACAAATGAATCGCCTCCATGCTCCTCTGTTATCCATTAGCCGGTGCCCCTCCTCCCACACATTGCCACTTTCACTCATATACCTCTTAACTCCATCCCTCCAACTCACTCTCAATCTGCCTCTCCCTCTCTGCCCATCCAACTCACTCTCATACACTCTTATAGTAATTCTCTCTTTATGAAATTGACATTTACAAAATATAATTACTTCTAAATACTGTACTGTGGTTCAGAAGGGATGAAAGTAATTAGCATTAATTCTTATTCACCACACGAATATTAGCTTATATTTTATTGTAAACAAATATTCAATTAAATATTGAACAAAATTTATCTGCTGACTAAATATTTAGTGCATTACATTGTAAAATTCTCCTACTCATTGAGACAGAGAAAAGGGGCGAGGGAACGTGAAAGTGGTCCCGGACCCTGAGAACTAGAACCCTTGAATGTTGTTTCTGTTCGGCCTCTGTCTCGAGTCGACCGCCCCCCAGCAATGGGGTATGTGCCTAAGTGTATACTGTACATACATACATTAAACTAATCACTGAATGTTTGCATGTTTCCTGACCATACTTATTGTTACTTTGGACATTTTAGGCTGGCACCGAAGAAGGATTTGTGTGCTTGTTTGACATTGTGGAGAACGGAATCATGTACAACAAAAATTTGGAGAGACAGGAAGGTTAGTATGGAATTATTACGTACCCTGTAAATGTAAGATTGTGTAATACATAATATACTGTAGTGTAGTACGGTACTGTACTATAGTGACCGCATTTTGTGTGGAGCACTCAGCCTTTAAATTAGTGTATGTATGTATAACATCTTTTTCATCCTTTTCTGGCAACTACAGTGTATTAAATTATATTGTTCAGCTTAGGAAGGATCTGTGGTAGCTAAAAGGTTTAAATGATTTAGTCTGCAGCCTTTTCATTGCTAGAGTTCCTTCCGAAACTGAATAAAAATAGTTGCCAGAATATAACGACAAGGACGTTATTATTACAGAAGGGGTTAATCCTATGTGTCAATGTTCTCAGGCCGCATCCTCCACCTTAGTTGGCACTGCAGCGGGGACTACATCGTCACCGGCTCCATCAACTGTGTGCGGCTCTGGTCCCTCAAGGATGGCAGGGTAGGTGCACAGTTTGTGTGTGTTGGTACCATTTTTTTTTTTTTTTTTTTTTTTTTTTTTTCTTCCTAAATGTGGATGGCGGAGACAAAAGGCAGAACTGCTTGTAACGAGTGCCTCCCCCAGTTGAAAGAGTGACAGGGCCACAATCAAGGAATGTTTGAGCCAAAACCTGGGAGTGAATATAGAATTGTTCACCTCCAGCCCTTCCCTATCTAATGTTGATTAGTTGTCTATATTGTTCTAATCCTTTGGGCCAGCCCTATGAGAGGTTTTTAACCTAAGAAACGCAAAAATGCCCTAGGGGCTAGGGTAGTTATTTATGAATTTCTAGCCTTAGATTCTGACATAATTAGTTATATTTATGATATACAGCATTATTTCTTTTCCATGTGCGTTTACTTTACAAATATGATGAACATATCAACGTTGAAGAATGATAAAAGAAGTGGGAATAGCAATTGGAGGGTGAAAAACATATAATTTCGCCGACCGGTCGTATTCTTGACTGGCCAGCTGAGAGACCATCCTCCCTCTCCAACGCCTGGCTTGCAACTAATCTCTCCGGGAGAGGTCTCACACTGTTATAGGGTCTCTAAATGACTCCCTCACGTTCTCGGGCGCTCGGTTATGGCCTTGGTCTTGCTCGGGGCCGTGGGGCTGTTCGGTCAGACAGCTTGGGGAACAACAACAACCGACCTAGGCGCTCTCGTCAATATTACAGGAGCAAGTCAGACGTATGGATCAGAGAGAAGCATTTTGTTGTGTTGCTATTAGGAACACATGAGGACTGACAAGATAAAGTTATATTAATATAAAAATACACAGATTATGAGCAATATTGTCGGTGAACTATTGATTTTGAATACAATACATATTTTTGCCCAGTACTCTTGTGCTATTCTCAATATGGCCAAACATCATCTTTCATCTTTGAATAATGTCGAGTGCATTTTCTAAGGCTAATGTGTCCCTGAGCTCTAAGCTCTGTGTAAGAATAATACATAAAACCTGTAACGAGTGTCTCTCCCAAAAAATTATGGAGCCAAATTCAAGGTATGTTAGCATCAAGTATTCTGGACAAGTATGGTGGACAGGAGTGAATGGAGAATGCTTGTGAATAGTTGAGTGAACACGTGGTCATTTGGAGTAAGGGGTCGGGCGCAAGTTCGACTAGATAATAGTCCATCAGGCGCCTGGCCCGGGGGGACGATTAATATGAAGGGTGTGCCTGGAAGTGTGGTGGGAGGGCTTGTGGCTTTGGCTCCGCTGCATGTCTGCCTGCCGAGATCGGAACCTCTCCGGGTGGTCAGGGGCCGGGGGAGTGCTGGAGCGACCTTGGTAACCCTGGTCTCTGGGTCATCTCCTGGGTGACCTGGATGTGTGTGAGTTTGTGTTTTTTATCTGTGTTTATTTTTTGTTTTATGTTGTTTTTGTGTTTTCCCTGTTCTTGCTCTGTCTTGAGTCGGCTACCCCCAAAATGGGGATTGGGCCTGAGCATATAGATAGATAGATAGATTCTGGACAAAATTTCTTGAAGCAATTTAAATCGTAGGATGAGGGACAGATTTAACAAATGAATACCTTTTTATGATATTTGCAGATGATGCGTTGTGGCCTAGGCCACTCTGAAGACCAGGAAATCATAGTTTGGTGTGTGGGCATCCTGGACGACATGACCATCGTTAGCGGAGACTCAAGGTGCATTAATTACTAACTTTATTGTTCTATATATCTATCTATCTATATACTCTGGCACATACCCCCTTTTTTTTTTTTTTTTTTTTTTTTTTTTTTTTTTTAAGCTGGGGGTGGCCGACTCGTGACAGAGACTATTCTTACCTTGGTTTAAATATATTATTGTTCCAGTTTTGTATATTTAGATTCTGGAATGTTCATGAACAGTTGTAAATAATGGGTTATATATTAACTAATATTATTCTTAACACCAATGAACTTATTGAAAGGATATGGTCCTCTTGGGATTCAACGAATCAACACCTAAATGGAACAAAAGGTCTTAAAATTGACATCGAAATAGGGCGAAAGGTGTTAAAATCGCCAAACTAAACAGGCCGAAGGTCTTATAATCTCAAAACTAGTGGGGCTAAACATTAGGAAGAAGGGGGTCCAGAAAAACGGTCTGCCTCCCCTTAAATTAAAATGTAAAACTTGCAAACTAAACAAACCAAAATTGGGACAAGGACAATATAAAGTCAAATTAAAATTAGGAAAGTGAAGATATACGCCTAATGAATGAGGGAAAGGCCAGAGCCCAGGCTGCCTCGCACCCTTACTCTCCATAAATGTTGTTCTTGTCATTCTATCTATCTATCTATCTATCTATCTATCTATCTATTTACTCAGGCCCAATCCCCACTTTTCCTATTTTTTTTTCTTTTCTTTTTCCCTCTTTTCCTTTCTTTTTTTGGGAGGGGGGACTCAAGACAGAGCAAGAACAGGGAAAACACAGAACACAACATAAAACAACGAACACACACAGACAAAACACAAATTCACACACATCTAGGTCATCCAGGAGAAGATCTTGTCATTACTTTGGCTAAATGTAACCTAGACACTTCTACTATTTTTCAGCATGAAGAGGAAATATAGGCGATCATCATGGTAACTCTTCTAGGTTAAGGGGGGATGGGCCGGTTTTCTGGACCACTTTCTCCCTCATGTTTAGCCCCATTAGTTTTCAGATGTTAAGATGTTTGCCCCATTAGTTAGTCGATTTTAAGACCTATCGCCCCATTTCTTCATCAATATTTAGACCTTTAGTGCTATTTAGGTGTCGATTTTTTTCCCTGGCGAACGATAGTGAGCCTGTAATGTTGGAAGAACCGGCCGACCGGGACATAACTTTACAAATTAATCTAGAAGGGGGATCTAATGGATGTTTTTTTTTAAATTTGATGGAGGTCTAGGGAAGAAACTAGAAAAATAACGAATACATGCAAAAATGGCCCAAAAAGTGAACCATCTCCCTTAAGAGTAGGAAAGAGAAGATAGGCCTATACACCTAATGATAGAGGGAAAGTAAGAGCTTAAGCCGCCTCTCACCTATACTCTCCACACTTTTGTTCTCATCAGTACTCAGGCTACATGTAACCTAGACAATTCTACTCTTTTCAGCGTGAAGAGGAAGAATAGGCGATAAGTGATATATTTGAATAACATAGAAAAAAAAAATCTGGTACAGTAGTGGTTAAGCTGCACAAAATGGTCTAAATATAGCTATAATAAAATACAAAAGAGGTCACCGGTACAGAAGAGGTTAATGAAGTCTAATTTTTATAACAGAGGAATGATTTGTTTTTGGAACGGGAAGCTGGGGATGGTGACGGAGAGCCTCCAGACCCACAAAGCTGACGTTCAGAGCCTGGTCATTTGTAAAGACCAGAACAGTATCTACGTTGCCGGTAAGACACATTATAACATGGCAGTTGTTTTGTTTTGTGGGTTTTGTACATTTTTCGGTACAACATGACACTCCGCCCAACACCCACAAACCCTCCCGAACGTCTTAAAATTTAAAAACCAATGAGACTAAACATGAGGGAGAAAGGGGTTCAGAAAAACGACCCATCTCCCCTTAAAATAAATCACAGATAAATTTTATTTTGTGGAGTTTCAGCAGATCCCTTGCCAACTTGTGTTCCTTGCTTGATTAACTTCTGAAGAAAAGGCCTCCCTCAATATCCAATGCCCCGATTTATGACATTATTATAGGTTTTTATGCGCTTGGGTTTTGGCTGGTCCGAGAATGCATCCCCATTTACCCTGTTATTTTATGGTTCGCTATACAATTTTTCTATTTAACCCTTCCTCCCCGAGCAGCATTTTAAAAGGACGCACCTTGCGAAGGCCTGGAGCCCGGGCGTCCTTTTAAAATCCTATACTTGAAAGCGTGCTTTGAAAGCCGCGCGGCGAAACGTTTGTAAACAAAGACGAACGGAGCGCCGCCAAGCCTCAAGAAGAAGAAGAAGAAGTCCGACCTTGTCCGCCATTGCCAGTTAGAGCGAAAATTAGTGTTCCAAAGTGTCCGATATGGCTAAATCTGCTACAAAACTCTCCACGGAAATCGTCATCACACCTGAACCAGTTGACCTAGAGAGCTCTACTCAATGCCAGTCTACAGATACAAGTAAAGGCTACATTTTGAGATTTGTGTGAATTCTCTAGCAGTTAAAATAACAAAAATAGGCCTATGTTTACATACTGTACAACGTTTTTTGGCCAGATCGCCCGGATAGGACTAGCGACATCTATAAATGCTGCCCAGGGAGGAAGGGTTAAGATTGAGTTTTCAGGAACGTAACCCAATTGTAAATCGAGGTAGACCTGTAAACTACTGTCTGGAAATTGACCATGTTAGGATTACATTAATTTGTGGTTGGGATAATATTGAATCTGTCAGAGTTAAAATCCTCTAATGTTAGCCTGACTATTATAGAAAATGTATCCTATAGTCTATTTTGGAAATGAGTCTTTGAAGCTGGTGAACAAGTTTTGTTACCTAGGAGATACCATCTCTGCCGGTGGTGGGGCCGAGGCTGCCACTGTTGCTAGAATTAGGTGTGGCTGGGGGAAGTTCAGAGAACTGATGCCAATGCTGACCATGAAAAGAATGCCTCTCCCCCTGAAGGGAAAGGTGTATGCCTCATGTGTTAGAAGTGCAATGACGTATGCCTCAGAAACATGGGCCGTTAAAGTAGAGGATGTCAACAGAATGGAGCGTAATGAGACGAGAATGGTGAGATGGATGTGTGGGGCCAGGCTACAGGATAGAATAACAAATGTTGAGCTGAGGAGGCGTTTAGGTATAAAGAGTATTAGCGAGGTGATGCGTACAAGTAGACTGGTATGGTATGGACATGTGGAGAGAATGGATGAACAAAACTGGGTGAAAAAATGCAGGTCTGTGATTGTGGAGGGAGCTGGACCGAGGAAGACCTGGGATCGGACTATACGCGCCGATCTCAAATCCAAGAACTTGACAAGTGAAGCAGCCCTTAACAGGGTTGCCTGGAACGCCACCATTAGGACAAGAGACTGAAACTGCACGTATGTGTGGAACACTCTGTCTTAAAATTTTATGTATGTGTATTATGTATTCATTATAAGTTCGGCAAAAATCTAGACCGCAAACCTCTATAACTTAAAATGGGCTAGAGCAAATGGGCTGTAATTTACCACACTTATTCCTTGGCTGACCCTTCACAAACGGTAGAAGTATTAGCTTGATTACTCAAGCCATTTGTGAGTTATAAGAGGTTAGTGGTCAAGATTTTTGGCCTACCTATAATGGATGGACTAAAGTAATACAATGGTAAAGTAACCCTCTTTACCTTTCTTTCAGGAGTGGACCCACGTATTGTGCGTGTGGACTGCGTGGAGATTGGTGGTAAGAAGGGCAGTAAGAAGTCCTGGGTCCAATCCCTTAGTCGCCACATCCACACCCACGACGTCCGGTCCATAGTGTGCACGCCCGAACACAAGCTTTACACCGGCGGTAAGTTATTTTAGCTTATTTTTTTCTTATAAAAATTTGCTTTCCTTTCACTTAAAACTTTAGGCTATTCAGTGTGCAGTTGGGTTTGAGAACATGATTAGATTGATATCCAGTATTTGATAAATGGATATAAAACGTAGTCATGTACTTAACCTTTAACTGTCTTGATGGTGTAATGGTTTGAGTGTTTAAGGTTTGTATGTGGTAACCCAGGTTCAAATCCCGGGAGGATCACATGCTTTTATTAATTTCACTGGAGGTGTTTGGTGTCTGGAGTGAAATTAATAAATTATAATATTTATATGTCTATTGCGACTTGCCAGACACATTGATCCCTGAGGATGAATGATGGTAAATATACATGTCTTCCATCTTGACTAGTCAGCTGTTGCAAAGAATTTGTAGTGAAATATATTGTTAATTATGAAAACTTGGCATTAACCCATCAGGCCCGGAAGGGCTCTTGAACGCCCATAAAAAAAGCATACCCGAGCTACCCGGAAGGGCTCTTAAACACCCATGAGGTCAAAGCCTGTGAGCTTGGTGTGCGAGGCGTCGGTCCGACGCATGTAAACAACAGCCGACTGGACCGACGCCCCGCATCTCCAGCCACAAGAAGGAGTGCGTCGCTTGTTCGTGTGTGCCTGTATGTTGTTGTTAAGTATCGAAAAGTAGTGTAAAGTGGCTGTTTTGGCCATAAAGTTATCTCCAATGAAATCATCATCACAGCTCAACCAGTTGACTTAGAGAGCTCTACTTAATGCCATTCTACAGGTAAATAACACAGCTACGCTTGGGGATGCGCGGGAATGCGGGAAGCAGTCTGATTAACGAATATACGGTAGCCTAGCCTAGACGTTTTTCGGCCAAAACACCCGGGTTTCGAGGAATATATATATAATACATAGCCGGGGCTGGAGGGTTAAGGGGGCATGGGCCGCTTTTCAGGACCACTTTCTCCCTCATGTTTAGCCCCATTAGTTTTCAGATGTTAAGATATTTGCCGTCGATTTGAAGACCTTTCGCACCATTTCTTCGTCAATATTTAGACCTTTCGTGGTATTTAAGTGTCAATTTTTTCCCTGGCGAACGATAGTGAGCCTGTAATGTTGGAAGGACCGGCCTTTGGCCGGGAAATTTTTCTACCGAAAAATTTACAAATTAATCTAGAAAGGGGATCTATTGGATGTTTTTTTTAATTTGATGGAGGTCTAGGGAGGAAACTAGAAAAATAATGAATACATGCCAAAATCGCCCCAAAAGTGAACCATCCCCCCTTAAATACAATGCCAGTGCTCGGAAATGTCTGAACAATGGGTGAAACATAGAAAGTAGTAGTATCTCCCTATACCACATTCTCCACTCCTCCCTTCCTCAACTTGACCAACTCCAAAAGCTCATTCCTAATCCTAATTTAATGTGAAAGGAGTTGAAAGTACAGAAAATAGGTAAAAAAAAGTCCCGGATAGAAGATTGTCTTGTGTCACGGTAGGGTTTGATGACTGCACTCCACCACTTTTCCATCAAAACAGTTGCTAAGGGATTCAATTTACCGCCAGCCGAAATAAAACCAACTACAGGTATAAACATTTACAGCCCATTTGCTCCAGCCCTCCCTGAGCTACCAGAGTCTAGACGGTGGCAATTTCTAGACTCGTCAAAATAAACAGACTATAGGGTAGACTGGCCCATAAGTACGTGGTGGTACATTTAGTACGAGTAATAGATAAATATTCTACTCGCAAACATTAGTACAGCAGTTATATCTATAAATTTAATATCAAAAGTAAGATAGTCAAGGTATATTTTCACACCAAGCATATAATTATACTCTACTAAGTGACAAGAAATATCAAAACAACACCCAGCACACGCTATCACACACAAATACTGTCTTCTCTCTCTCCCTCCCTGCCCACCCCAAACCAACTTCCGGAAGCACATCCATACTCATATCACTCACCGTTCCATCCACTCACTCATAGACAACACGCAGCTGCAAGCACGACCTCCCGAAATCCATCCTTCTGAATCCTCCCTTCCTCGCGAGGACAGAGTCCACCTGGCCAGGCTGAGATGCGGACACCATCCGGCTCTTCTGAGCTATCAGAAGAGACTGGATGACTCTGTCGTCGACACCTGCCCGGGTTGTAACACAGCACCCCATACCATTAAACACATAATAGAAGACTGCATTTCACACAACCACTTACGTCAACAACACAATTTACACTCTTTGAGAGCTCTGTGGGAAAGCCCGACCATGGCCATGGCCTTCCTTAGGGACTCTGGGCTGTTCGGCCAGGCAGCTTAGGGAACAATAACAACAACAACAACAACTCTAACAAGTTTTTGTGGTGAAAATAGGGAGCACGTTAGCCAAAGAGAGCGTCTTTAGTTTAGCTTTTTCCTGGTTTATTTCTTATTTTCTTGGTGTTGTGCAATTGTGGGTGTCAGGATATATATATATATATATATATATATATATATATATATATATATATATATATATATATATAGAGAGAGAGAGAGAGATACAAAAAGGTAAATAGGAAAAAATAAATAAAAAATAAAATAAAAATCCCAGTACAGTATAATGCGTACTAATTGGTCCACCACGTACACACTGGCCAGTCTTCCCTCTACCTTGGCACTATGTTCAACTATACATGGGTTGAATGGGTTCTGCTTTGACTATACTCAGTTCATAGTAACCTGGCACCTTATTTCACTCTTCTCCTCACGGTTACTATAGTCTATTTGCTGTAAGTAGATGAGAAATCATGACTATCCTCTGTAACTCAAAAGGGGCTAGAGCAAATTGGCTGTAAATTTCCACATCTATTCATTGACTGACTCTTCCCAAATGGTAGAAATATTAGCTCGATTACTCTAGTTGTTTTTTAGTTACAGAGGTTAGAGGTCATGATTTCTCGCCTACTTACAGCGAATAGACTATAAATACCCGGTAATATTAAATAATAATAATAACAATAATATAAATAATAATAAAAGGCCTATTACCTATACTGTACGGCCGCGCTAATAAGTCATGTCTCAGCTGTTATTAAGTTTGGCTTGGTCTGTCACTGTGCTGTATTAATGTGTCAGATGTTGAATAGGGTGGGTAACTGTAGGAACATGTTTGTATATTTCATTCGATATGAAGAAATGAAGCTTACATATTGTTGATACCAATTATTGATCAAAACATACCTGGTGCCGAGACATCACTTATTAGCACGACTGTACATGGATTTTATACAACCTTGATCGGCTCCAGTGACTTTTGGTCATCTGTAATTATAATATCACGATCCACATATTTCGGAATCACTTAATTGTCAATAATGCCCAAAATTGCCCCACTAAATCATACCTCAACTCCAAAAGCTCATTCCTAATCCTAATTTAATGTGAAAGGAGTTGAAAGTACAGATAATAGGTAAAAAAAAAAAATCCCTGATATAAGATTGTCTTGTGTCACGGTAGGGTTTGATGACTGCACTCCACCACTATGCACAATCTGGAAGGCTGATCGTATCTATCACGGCACGTAAACAATTGGAACGTAGCATTTGGGAGTGGAATAGAAATGTTTAATATTGGTTATGTTGACACTTAACTACTGATAGCTTATTCGTCTACAACCTTTAACTAAAGTCTGTTTTTGAAGTAAATTATCTTGTACATCCTACCAGTGTCAAATTTAGATAAGCGATCATTCTATTCCGTTCTAGACCCTAAGCCTTTTCAATGAGGGAAAACAAATTAAATAAATAAAAAAAAATAGGTTGCGCCGTCTGCAAATCATGTTAGTACAGTACTGAGCTAACCAGTGACTGAGCCGTGGCATAGCCAATAGAGTCGGCTGCTGATCAAAGGGTCGGCAGATCTAACCCGCATTGCCAAAATGTTATTAATGAACATAATAATTGATATTGGTTCAGGGGTAATTTATCGAGAGGACTTCCCTAGTGGTTAAGGCCCCATTAATTGCTCTTTCCATTCACATATGCATAGCCTACGTGAGTTGCAGTTGGGATGTGTGTACATGCTTAGATTGATATGCAGGATTCGAAGTTGCATAATAAATCGTAGGCAGTGTCCACCATTCTTTAACTGTCTACGTGGTGCGATGCATAAGGTGTTGATTTTCGGTGTGGGCATCCTGGATTCGAATCCACGGACTGCCACATGTGTTTGTAAATTTCATTAATCGATTTTAGGAGTATAGTTGGTTGTTGGAAGGAACATAATAATTGATATTGGTTCAGGGGTAATTTATCGAGAGGACTTCCCTAGTGGTTAAGGCCCCATTAATTGCTCTTTCCATTCACATATGCATAGCCTACGTGAGTTGCAGTTGGGATGTGTGTACATGCTTAGATTGATATGCAGGATTCGAAGTTGCATAATAAATCGTAGGCAGTGTCCACCATTCTTTAACTGTCTACGTGGTGCGATGCATAAGGTGTTGATTTTCGGTGTGAGCATCCTGGATTCGAATCCACGGACTGCCAAATGTGTTTGTAAATTTCATTAATCGATTTTAGGAGTATAGTTGGTTGTTGGAAGGAAAACATAATAATTGAGATTGGTTCAGGGGTAATTTATCGAGAGGACTTCCCTAGTGGTTAAGGCCCCATTAATTGCTCTTTCCATTCACATATGCATAGCCTACGTGAGTTGCAGTTGGGATGTGTGTACAGTACATGCTTAGATTGATATGCAGGATTCGAAGTTGCATAATAAATCGTAGGCAGTGTCCACCATTCTTTAAACTGTCTACGTGGTGCGATGCATAAGGTGTTGATTTTCGGTGTGAGCATCCTGGATTCGAATCCACGGACTGCCACATGTGTTTGTAAATTTCATTAATCGATTTTAGGAGTATAGTTGGTTGTTGGAAGGAACATAATAATTGATATTGGTTCAGGGGTAATTTATCGAGAGGACTTCCCTAGTGGTTAAGGCCCCATTATTGCTCTTTCCATTCACATATGCATAGCCTACGTGAGTTGCAGTTGGGATGTGTGTACATGCTTAGATTGATATGCAGGATTCGAAGTTGCATAATAAATCGTAGGCAGTGTCCACCATTCTTTAACTGTCTACGTGGTGCGATGCATAAGGTGTTGATTTTCGGTGTGAGCATCCTGGATTCGAATCCACGGACTGCCACATGTGTTTGTAAATTTCATTAATCGATTTTAGGAGTATAGTTGGTTGTTGGAAGGAACATAATAATTGGTAAATGTGAAGACCGGGCAACTTGACCTAACGATTCGTGACAACGCCTCATGTTCATGGCACGGGAATTACGGCGTCTGGCAAAAAAAAAAAATATACATACAAATTCTGAGCCACCCAGTTGTTTACATAGCTTGATGGAGTAATAGTTTCAGTGATTTTGTAACATAAATATGTGCACCATCCCCTACATTATTATATCCTTTTCATTCTAACAACACTAGATATTTTCAGTCTGTTTAGAAAGAACCTCCCTTATATACACTCAAAAGGTCAATACAAAATTAATAAAGAGGATAGGAAGTGATGCTGAAGTAATATTAACAGTACTGATAATAACAGTTGTGACTGTTAAATGTGCATGTTTGGGTGTATTTGTGAGTGTTGTTGTTTTTGTAGTCGCCCCAAGATGCCCTTTATGGGAATCCCGCAGCATCCAGGTAGTTCCAGGAGCCGCAGGGAGGTAGGGTATAGTGAGATCCGTTTGTGTCAGTGTATGTATGTTCGAATCCCGGGACGACCATATGCTTTCAATAGTTTATTAAAGTACATTGGGGTTTGTAATGGATGATTAATGTTAAGAACGGGGTGTTATATACTGTATACAGTTGTAGACATATGAAGCAGATACCTGTACATGTGTTATGGATTAATGTAATACTCTTGTGGATTAATTATATTTATTTATTTGTGGTGGTTTTGTATTCTATTATTTCAAAATTATATTTTACTGAAGCGTATTTCCACATAGCGATTTTCATAAGTTCTTTTGTCTTTCTATTGTGACATCCCTGTTTTGGTTTGTTTATTTGTCAAGTTTTACATTAGTATAGTTCAAGGGAGATAGTAAGTTGAATTTAAGTTGCTAGTAGCCATCCATTAATGATGATACGGTATTATAGAATAAGCCTTCGTGGTGGAAAAATCAAGGAGGTATAGGGTATTTCTGGACCCCCTTCTCCCTCATATTTAACCCCATTAGTTTTGAGACTTGAAGACATTCGCCCCATTAGTTTGGCAATTTTAAGACCATTTGCCACATTTCTTCATCAATATTAAGACCTTTTGTGCCATTTATATATATTTGTGTTTACTTGGAGATAGCGAGCCTGTAATTTTGAAGGAATCGGCCTTTGGCCGGTACATATTTCTACCAAAAAATGTAAAAATTTATCTTCTAAAGGGTTCTTGAGATTGTTTTTTTTAAGCCTGATAAAAAAAAAAAAAAAAAAAAAAGGAAAAAAAGGGAAAAAAAAAGGAAGAAGAGCTAGACCACTAAATAAACCGTACCCCCCTTAACCCAGATATATCTATCACCTGTCTATAACTGTACAGACAGGGGATGGGTGGATTTATTTGCTCCTATATTTATATGTATTATTATTATTATTAATATATTATTTTGTAATAGTATATATATCTTATCAATATTTGTATTTTTTACTATTGTTAATGTCTTGTCATGTTGCAAATTTGATTTTAAATAATATTTTGACATTTAACATGTAGTTTCTTTATTCATGCAGAGTTTAGTAAAATTTGCCAGAACGTCCCGGACTTCCCAAACTTGACTACTTCCTTTAACGTGACGATAGTGCGTTGTTATATGTGCGATTGGTTTGCTTGGGAAACAGATTAACTTGCTCATGTAGTGATGTACACCCTATGTGGTGGATTGTGTTCTTTTATTTAATAATTTTCATTTTAGTAAGCGTTGTTTCCACATAGCGATTTTGATAATTTAATTTGACTTTATATTGTCCTTGTCCCAATTTTGGTTTGTTTAGTTTGCAAGTTTTACATTTTAATGTGTGTATTTATATACTCAGGCACATACCCCATAGCTGGGAGTGGCCGACTTGTGACAGAGGAACATAGTACTGTAATAATATTGCTCAGGAGAGACGACAGACGGCGAAGAAAATGTTATAATTCCCACTACAGCTTAGTATACAAATAATTCAAACTTTCTAAAAGTGAAAGTTATTTTAGCATTACTGTACACTGTTGATAAACCAGGAAACAAAATTCAATTAAAAGTTGTTCTGCTTCCTTATAGAGTTGTAAGAAAAATATATAATGATGCATTATCACACACAAAATAAAAGAAAATACAGTATTGGTTTAACATAGTGGTTTGTTTAAAGTCTTTCATGAATGTTACTACTACTGTAGTAGGGAGTTATTGTACTTATGACAAAAATATGAAATGGCCTGGAGTAAAATTTAAGTAGCAGTATCTACTGTACATAATTTATTATCTAAAGATTATTAAATAGTGTCAGTAGGCTATCATTCTTGTTATTGTCTGTTAATTATAGTCCTCGTCTTAATACTATCTGGTCCGACGTCTTGTGGGTTATGATGATCTTTTGTATAATTATTACCAAGGATTATGCTTGCTTTTGTCACTTTCAAGCAATGTTTTTTAGTTTGTCCCCTAGGCTAACAAAAACATCTTCCCAGACTTCTTTTAAACTAAGAAATGCTGTATAATTATTACCAAGGATTATGCTTGCTTTTGCCACTTCAAGCAATGTTTTTTGGTTTGTCCCCTAGGCTAACAAAAACGTCTTCCCAGACTTCTTTTAAACTAAGAAATGCCCACCTAGGGGCCCCCTTCAGGCTAAATATGTTAACAAAAAATTATAGAAAAATTTCCCAGGTTTAATTAAAATGTAAAACTTGCAAACTAACCAAACCAAAACTGGGACAAAGACAATATAAAGTCAAATCAACTTATCAAAATTGCTATGTGAAAACAACGCTTACTAAAATAAAATAGCAATTGCTCACCTAAAAATATTGACACCTGAATGGGTTGAAGCGTCATAATTATTGCCAAACAAATGGGATGAAATTTTTAAAATCTCCAAACGAAACAGATGGGGTCTAAAACCCTCTCTAGGACCAAATACGGTTAAGTACCGGTAGTTCAAATGTTTACAGAGCTAAATAGTACAATCATCATCATCAAATCTGATGCCCCGCTTACAGAGGAAGCACCCCAAAAGGGATGGTCATGGCAGAAACTGCCACCAGGCTCCCAGACATGCCCCGACTGACCCACTCCACAGTGCCATTTCCACTAAGTGGATTATGACCATGAACACTGAAGGAGCAGTCTCTCACCCGGATGGCAGTTCCACCACTGCTTTGCTATTTTATTTACCCCAGTGGGGCCCTGGCTGGAAGCATACCAAGCACAGGAATTTTCTGAAGATAGGAACCAGTGGTCCACTGCTCCCCTCAAAACAAGTAAGAAGGACGCACCCGGTAATTTAATTGTGTACAGAGCTAATAGTACAACTCTCCCCTCAAAACAAGTAAGAAGGACGCACCCTCTGGTCTATAACTCTGATGTCTGTATTGAAGGTCAATATTTAAATAGTTAGCAAATATATAACCTTAAAAGTGGATGTATCACCTATCATCACAAATCAATGTGTAGTATATCATACCTATTTGATCTTTAAAAATAATAAAAATAAATAAATACATTACAAAAATCATCATTGCACAAGTATATAATGATTCTCAAAACTTAATTCTACAATAATCTGCATAGATCAGCTTCAACAGTTTCAAGCAGAAGACTCAACTTATTTAACTTTTTCAAAATTATGTTAAACCCTTGTATGTATGCAAGTTGATGATGTATGTACAGTAGAACCTCGCTCTTTTGGACTAATTGGGGGAGACCCCTGTCTGAAAGTGTCTAAAGTCCGAACTCACACTTCAGCCTTTCAGACAAATCCGAAAGGCTGAAATGATGTCCGAAGTTTATAAGTCCGAAACTCGGCTCTTCGGTCCGAATGCGAAATAATTTTTCTCAGCCTTTTAGACAAATCCGAAAGGCTGAAGCATGAGTCCGAAGTTTATAAGTCCGAATACACATTCACCTAACCAGACAAGTCCGAAACTCGGCTCTTTGGTCCGAATGCGATTTAATTTTTCTCAGCCTTTCAGACAAATCCGAAAGGCTGAAGCATGAGTCCGAAGTTTATAAGTCCGAATACACATTCACCTAACCAGACAAGTCCGAAACTCGGCTCTTTGGTCCGAATGCGATTTAATTTTCTCAGCCTTTCGGACAAATCCGAAAGGCTGAAGCATGAGTCCGAAGTTTATAAGTCCGAATACACATTCACCTAACCAGACAAGTCCGAAACTCGGCTCTTTGGTCCGAATGCGATTTAATTTTTCTCAGCCTTTCAGACAAATCCGAAAGGCTGAAGCATGAGTCCGAAGTTAAATGTAGTCCGAAAAGGATGGAGGTATTTTCTCAGCCTTTCAGAAAAATCCGAAAGGCTGAACCATGAGTCCGAATTGAAATGCTAGTCCGAAAGTCTGAGAATTCCGAAAGAGCGAGGTTCTACTGTATGTATGTATATACTCAGGCACATACCCCATTGCTGGGGGTGGCCGTCTCAAGACAGAGCCCGAACAGAAACAACATTCAAGGGGTCTAATTCTCAGGGTCCGGGACTACTTTCACGTTCCCTCGCCCCGTTCTCTTTCTCGATGAGTAGGCAAATTTTACAAGGGGAGGAAGATTCCTAGTCCCCTGCCCCAAAGGTGATGATGCAAGTTTATTTTATTTTGCACACCTCCAGATGATTAATTCTTATTCAATTTTGGAATCATCAGTACAGTGAGGGCTGGTCCTATCCAGATTGAGGTTTGGCATCCTCTACCCAACCTTAGCCGTTTCTGTCCGTCTCTATTACTGTCCTACTTTTCCTTATGGGGGCGGGAGGCTAGGAATCCTCCACCCCTTGTAAAATTCACCTACTAGACGAGACAGAGTAAGGGGCGAGGGAATGCGAAAGAGGTCCCGGAACCTAAGAATTGGAACTTTGACATTTGTTACTTTAGTTCGGGCTCTGTCTCGAGTCGGCGACCCCCCAGCTATGTGGTATGTGCTTGAGTATATACATACACATACATACAATTTTGGAATCATCTGTTAAGTTAGAGCAGTGGTTCTTAACCTTTATAGCACCGCGCCCCCATTTGGTCAGGACTGTATTCATGATCATCCCCCCCCCCCCATCTGGTGCCTAGAATATATATTTTTTTATCCACTCCATATGGATGCTTAACCCTCCTGGCCCGGCTGTATCTCCGAAGGACAGTGTGGGCTACCCGGGCGATCTGGCCGAAAAATGTCTAGGACTAGGCTACCGTATTTTTGTTTAGTTTAACTGCTAGAAATTTCCCACGCATCCCTAAATGTAGTGCGGTTTCCAATCTGTAGACTGGCGTTGAGTAGAGCTCTCTAAGTCAACTGGTACAGTTGTGATGACGATTTCCGTGGAGCGAATTTTGCCGCGATGTTGACAATATCGGAGCTTTTCAGACACTAATTTCGTCTGACTTCACAACAATAACATTGATCCGACGTCTCCTTATTGTTTTCGGAGGTGCGGTGATGCAACGATCGGCTTTGTTTACATGCGTCGGACGCACGGCGTTCAGACCAAACTGAATAGGCTTGAAAGCTTACTGCCTAGTAACAGGACACCCGGGCACCTGCCCTTATTTCGTGGTGTCCTTCCACACTGACACCCGTGCAGGAAGGGTTAAGACGCAAGGTACTGTAAAAAGGGCGAACAAATAACCAATCTGCATGCAAGAATTAACTGATTAATGGTTTTATGTCAACACTACATGTGGTTGCTCAGAATGACGGTTCTGAATTTTTCCCATCAAAGTTTCTTATTTATATATATATTTGCGATTACCCTGTATGCATTTGAATGGCCTAGCCGTATTTTGAACTTTGATTACCCCACGCCCCCCAGGTTAAGAACCACTGAGTTAGAGGGTTAAATGAGAGAATATTACTTTTGTTCATTTTTTTCTGGATATGTTTTAACAATTTTGCGGGAGTCAGAGGGTTGATTAAAAAGTCTGCCTCCATTAAAATCCTGAAGGTCTTACCAACGTTGACTAAAAATGTCTAATGTTGGCCAGAAAATTATCAAAATTACATCATCGTGCTCAAAGGGTTGAGCGTTGATTCTATGAGGTCCTTCCCAAGCCGAGTAAAATAATCTACTGTAGAGTTAGCTATTTAAAATACTGTAAATAATCTACTGTAGAGTTAGCTATTTAAAATAAATAATCTACTGTAGAGTTAGCTATTTAAAATAAATAATCTACTGTAGTTAGCTATTTAAAATAAATAATCTACTGTAGAGTTAGCTATTTAAAATAAATAATCTACTGTAGAGTTAGCTATTTAAAATAAATAATCTAGTTAGCTATTTAAAATAAATAATCTACTGTAGAGTTAGCTATTTAAAATAAATAATCTACTGTAGAGTTAGCTATTTAAAATAAATAATCTACTGTAGAGTTAGCTATTTAAAATAAATAATCTACTGTAGAGTTAGCTATTTAAAATAAATAATCTACTGTAGAGTTAGCTATTTAAAATACTGTAAATCAAAACATTGTATCATCTGCTTGAAAGGGTCAAAGTGTTACTGTACGGTACTTAAGGCGGTATCACATGAGCGCTTTTTCACTCAACATTTATCCTCAACACTGGTCTGGCAGCTTATGAGGTTCAACATTTATACTATTTCGGTCACCTAAGTTCATCTAACAAGAGTCTAGTTTCCGATACCAGTGCAAAATATTCCAGAAATGTTCCCAAATTTGTTTTTGATTATCGAATGTTGACTATAAAAGCTCTCGTGATAACGGCTTTATAGTGACTGCATGTGTAAACCTGACACAAGTGAATTTAAGAGGCTAGCACACATTCATTGCAGACATGGATAAGTGTAAAATATTCCATTTGATATTTGCACTATATATATCTATATCATAGCCTTTGATTAAAATATAGCTATTGTACAGCTATATAGAGAATAGTACATATAACAATCCATGATAATACCGTACCAATTTGGCACAAAGATTACAGCGGAAGTTACCAACCCACACACAGCTTTATAATATTCTAAATATTATGGTCACCGTCACACTGCCGATGGTATTCGTTAACTTCACAAATATCTTGGAAGGAACTTGATTGTGGTATGTTTCATTTCATGCATTAACTCCCGATTACATAAGCTGGTATCACACAATCGCTTTATCCCCAAACTTCTATAGTCAACAATGGTCTGGCAGTTCATAAGTTCTATATACTGTATCTATTAACATTATTTACCTATGACCAGGCCAGGCTTCAAACCCGGGCCTGTAGTGTAGCAATCCAACACCAAACTGACTAGACAACTGAGTTAAGGGATACCAAATCAAATACGCTAGATAGTAAATATATGCCAAAAATTGCTAGAATAATGCCACGGTCTTGTGAATATCGCTTTAACCCTTCTTGCCCGGGCTCACCATCCTAAGGACGTTATTGAGATCCGGGCTATCTGGCCGAAAAATGTCGTAATAGGCTAGCCCTATCTTTGTTATTTTAACTGCTAGAGAATTCACACAGATCTCAAAATGTAGCCGTGTTTCGTATATGTAGACTGGCGTTGAGTAGAGCTCTCTAGGTCAACTGGTTCAGTTGTGATGATGATTTCCGTGGAGCGCATTTTTCCGCGATTTTAGCAATATCTCACCATAATAACAACTAATCTTCTTCTCCAAAACAATAATAACAAAAGTCGGACTTCTCCTTCTTGATTTCAAAGGTGCGCGTCGCTCCGACAGGCTTTGTTTACATACGGTTCGACGCACGGCTTTCAAACCAAGCTTAATAGGCTTTCAAGCTTACGGATTTTAAAATGACACCCAGGCTCCTGCCCATCTGCCGCGGTGTCATTTTAAAATGACAACCGGGGAGGAGGGTTTAAAATGGCCAAAATATTGCTAGAATTCATATCGCTAGATGTAAACATTTGCCTATAGATTGAAGTAAATACTTCTAGATCTACAGGGAAAGTAGCTAAATTGGCAACACTGACCGAGTTTATTGCCAGATGCCTTGATCCCCTAGGGGGTGACCACGAACGAATATTCTTCATCAAGGATTTTTTTTTTATTCTCTACCTTGTTTCGGGGGAGTATTGCTAATGCCCAACCACCATAAGGTTAACTGTTTATATAATTGTCACTTTAGTTAATCTACCTTCAGTCTAGTTTCTGATATTAGTGAAAATGATTCAATAACTGTTGTCAGAAATACATTGACCATCGAAAATTGACAATAAAGTTCTCATGTGATACCCAGGCAGCTTTGTCTTTCGTCTTCTTGATACACATAGGATAGACAAAAATAATGCCCTCTTTAGTCATCAAACAAGATGGGATGTCAGCACTTTTCCCAGATGTTTAAAAATACAGCCATGCCGCAATGCTGCATACATAAACTCTTTAACGACTGCATGTGATTCACAGGTGTGGGGTGCGGGAGATGTGGGGTGTGGAGGTCTATAGGCACTGTGGTTGGGGGTGGGGGTATAGTCCATGGGCTGGATCCAGAAATCATACAAACCGGGCCCATTAAAGGGGTCAAAATGTTAGCATAATCTTCAATATCTGGTTATTAAATGATATGGGAACTCATTGGCCAGAGTGATCATATTTCCACATAGCGATTTTGATAAGTTTTTTGGGCTTTACATTGTGTCGCCCCTGTTTTGGTTTGTTTGTTTTGCAAGTTTTACATTATAATTGAAATAACATCATAAGTTAATTGTATTGTAGATTATAATTGTAGCTAAAAACACTCTTTCAAGGGATTGATTTTCAGCCGAGCCCATGGGCTAGGAAGCAGTTTATGTGTTCTTGTTTTGGTGCAGTGTGATAATGATGATGTTATGGTGGTGTGGTGGCGTAGTGTCTATGAGTGATGTTCTTGTTATAATAGTGTGTTGCAAATGTGTGGTGTATAGTATTGCACTACTGTCTTAAGAATGTTGCTGGTGTGTGGTGGTGGTAGTTATGAGGGAAGCAGCAATAGACATATCCACCACACAGGGCTCAAACAGATCCACATCACTATCATCATTATCACCTTTCTCAATTTTATTATTGTCTAGAGTGTGGTGTTAGAGTATGTTCTTGTTGGTGTGTGGCGGTGGTGGTAGCGAGGGAGGCGGCACTAGATAGATCTACCACATAAGGTTCTAGCAGGTCCGTCCCACCATCATCGTCGTCACCTTCCTTCTCCATGGCCACCAGAGCTAACGCCAAGGTATCCCCACTATACTGATGTCCTCCTAGACCCCCCTCCTGCCCACTGCCACCCCCAACCATGACAATCTGCTGCGTGGTTGACTGCTGATGTGCGGTGACAGATGGTAGTTGATCTTGCAGCTGGTGGTGGCTTATGATGTGCAGCTGTTGTGAGTTTGCCAGTGAGGCAGCAAGCTGTTGGTGTGCTGTGATAGCTGGCACTTGATGCTGCTGTTGCCCACTCATTAGTTGCCTCTGATAGGCTGTGATGATGGAGGGTAGCTGTTGGGGTATACTGGTGGTTTGTTGATGAGCTGTGACGGCAGGGAGTTGGTGAAGGGCAGGTAAGGTAACAGTAGCTTGGTGAGCGGTAACAGCTGGTGATTGGTGCGTACAGGTGACTTGTTTGTGGCTAGTGATCTGGTGGTGGTGTGAGGAAGGAGAGGAGTGGTGGTGCGCGGTTATTAGTGTTGGTGCCGACTGGTGTAATTGGCCGAACAAACTCCCCGACTGTTGGTGCGCCGGTACAGTCGTGGGTTGTTGGTGCGCCGGTACCGTGGTCACCTGTTGTTGGTGAGCCGGTACTGTGCTACTGTGTTGGTGAGCCGGCACAGTAGTATGGTGTTGGTGTTGTTGGTGTTGCGTAGTTGTGCTGATGGAGGTATGGTGGTGGTGGTGATGATGATGAGTGGCTAGATCTAGAGTCTGACTGAGGTGTTGTCCTGATAGATCTATAACACCCAATTGGTGCGCGTGTGTGTGGGCGTGGTGGTGGAGGGAAGGCAGAGAAGAATGTGGTGAAGGTGGGGAGGGGAGGGAGTCATGGTCTAGGCCATCACTACGCTGGTCTAAGTTATCCAGCATCACCTGCATAATGGGGGGTATCATGGAGGGCAGTTGGGGCATCGCATCACTCAGCCCCTCAGTCTTTAAGTTGTGTAGATCGTCCAGTTCCAGCCCTATGATTCTTTCTTCCCTCGGGCTTCCTTCTACGCTTCTTCCTTCCAGGATTCGTACATCTATTCTTCCTTCCATGATTCTTTCCTCCCTTGAGTTTCCCTCTTGGTGGCAGTTGGTTGAATGTGGGTTGTTGACATTGTTCATGTTGATTATTTTAATCAACTTGTTAACTCTGTCTGGCTCTTTATCCTCATGATCGTGCTCCTCTTTTAGTTCTGCTTTTTTTATGGCACGTGTGGTGGAGCGACAGATGCGGTCGGTAGGAGCGGCGGGGATCTTATTCTTACGCTTCTTGGGTTTCTTCCATGGTGGCTCCTCTCCCTCCTGTCTGGGATACTTGCGCGGCCGGCCCTTGGGTCTTTTGGGTCGCGGGCCCTTACACTGTATCTGATGCTTGTTCATAAATGTCATGGTGCGGAAACACCGATCGCATGATTCGCACTTAAAAGGCTTTGATCCGATGTGGTGGACTTTGCGATGGGCCTTGAGCTCCCGGGAACTGATAAAGGACGTCTCACACTCCCGGCAGTTAAATGGTTTCTCTCCAGTGTGGTGTCGGACGTGGACCCTCAGCTCCACACTCTGACCAAAGGATTCCCCGCAGTACTGGCAGGTGTAAGGCTTTTCACCGGTATGACGCCTCACGTGATTCCTCAGGTGTGATGATGTAAAGAACGCCTCACTACAGATGCCACAGATATACGGTCTTTCACCAGTGTGAGTCCGTTTGTGGCCTACCAGGTGCGAGGAACGGGAGAATGTTTGTCCACACTCTGAGCACTCATACGGACGCTCCCCGGTGTGCACTCGTTTATGGGCTTTTAAATTTGAGCTCTGAATGAATGATTTCCCACAGACCACACAGACATACGGACGCACACCAGAGTGTATCCTCATGTGGCTGCGCAGGTTGGAACTGTTGGTAAACGCAGACCCACATTGCTCACAGTGGAAGTTACGTTCTAGGTTCTCAGGGGGCGGTTTCTTGACCTTCTTGGTAGGGGGCGGCTTGCTGCTGGGAACCAAATCTAACGTCACTGTCACTTGCTCCGGAACCACTTGTGCTGATGTAACCTATTGAAAGACCAATAACATTAATCACCAGTCTTATTACTAATCCAGACCATAAAAGCCTTCCATGCAACAAACCAAATTCATATAATATATGTTTACTAGTTACCAGATGAATACTAGGCCATTGGCATAGAATGTCTTTAAAAAAAACTCACAACCTTGAAACTACTGCTGCATTGAGACTAAATTTACACCAAATGATATATATATAATTATTATCAGAATACTGATTAACCTAAATGTTCCCTGCATGTGTGCATACATAGATCCACATAACATATTTGTTATTAATTAACTGTTAGATGGGTTGCCTGCCAATACTAAATGAGTCCCGTTAATCTACCTCTTACAGTCACCTCTTACAACTTTTTTCCTTATACATAAACCCTATTTCCCCATGACTTAAGGGGGGATGGGCGTATTAATTTGCTAATTTATGTATCTGTTTACTATTTCTTTAGTTTCCTCCCTAGATCTCTATCATTGCTTAAAAAAACATCTGCCCAAGACCCTACTTCAAGATAAATTAGTACATTTTTTTTATAGATAACTGTTCCGACAGAAGGCCGGTTCCTCTTAAATTACAGGCTCACTATCGCTTGCCAGGAAAAAATAGGCACCTAAATGACACAGTCTTAATATTGACAAAGAAATGGGGCGAAAGGTTTTAAAATTGACAAACTAATGGCCCGAATGCCTTATAATCTGAAAACTAATGGGGATAAACATGAGGATGAAGGGGGACCAGAAAAACGAGCCATCTTCCCTTAAATAATGTCCGAGGTGTTAAACATACCGGTGTTGGTGAAGGTGTAGACTGTAGTGGTGCAGCGACCAATGTAGGGAGAGCCGCCACCTGTAACTGCATGGTGGGGTGGTTCACAAACAAATCATTGTACGGAGTGTAGTTGTACCATAGTGTTGGTTGTCCTGTTCCACCACCAGTCACAGTAGCCGCAGTTATTTGTTGTCCACTGATGTCCATGATAGCTCCTTATACTGCACAGTTCTCTCAAATCAACATAACAACCTCGCCCTTATATTCCAAAGGCCTCACTCATCTGAAAATCATATTATGCCTTTACTTTCTATGACTCATGATAACACTACCTAAACAAATTGACTCTTGAATGTCCTAATCATGCCTCGATATGCTCCAAGGAATCTCATATTGTTCCTAGAATTGGTAATGTATTGCTATAGCCTGGGACTCCCACATAACTACTGTGTTGCAGTTGAGGATTACCCTATCGGTAACGTTCAACAAGACTACATCGGCATTATTTACCATGTTTTTTCTTTTTTTCTTCAAGGAATATAGTGTTTCGTAGTTGTTTTGCATGGTTTGAGTGGAGGATTTGCATAAACTTACCCATTATCTATCAATCTGAAGATACGGCGTAAAATGGCGCCATTTATTGGGTGAATCGCGCTTTTACAGTACACTTAGTTGTATTCCGTCCGTTAGTGACACAGTTGAGCTGGGGCTCCACTGCGACCAGGCAGCTCTCTTTCTTCCTTTCTAAGGGAAGGAAGGGAAATTGTGGGGTACATTGGATACATGATGGACTGAGGGGGTCATTGCCCCCCCTCACCCCCCCTTGATTTATTGTCATCCTCATACTGTATATGTAGATCAGTAAGGGGGCAAAAACAGGTTGCCGGCATTTCGTTTTTGTGATTAACGCTCACAACATTTATTGGGTGAATCGCACCCACCTAATCGTTCAAAACAAGAAGAAGGAGAGTCAAGTCGCTTTGTTTACGGTCAGGACTTAATATTTTTGTGTTATTTTTTGGTGTAATCGGGTTTTTTCAAGTGTCGATAACGAAATTCCTCCATGCGGACTATAGCCTAACGAGAAAAATATGGCGAGTCTATTGGTCCCTATTTTCCCTGATAAATTGTTTCTAATAGTGCCGATGTAGTGTCCTTGAAGATTATCAAAACATATTCCGGGGATTTTAACTTAGGCCTATTTCATCTACGGTAGGCTACTATATAATGATAAAAACTACCTCAAACCAATAAAGAAAACCATGAGAAAATTATTGGTAGTTTCGGTAATATTTTCCGGGGATTAGGCTAGGCCTATATATTTTACCGCCGTCAATAGGGAGTTTTTGGTACTTAGCCTATTACCGAAACTACCACAAATTTGTTCTCAATATTTGAAGGCTATTATAGAATAAGGATGTTGCAAAGATCATATTAAAATGCGTTTCAACCTCCGGAGATACATTTTGTGCAGGCAAGAATGTAGTTACCAGGTGTACCCCATCATGTTCCCGTCTATTTCGACAGCCAAAATTCAGTAATTAAATCAATATACGAGGAAATGAAAAGAAATTTTGTTAAAGATAAGTGGATAAATGAAATAAAAAACATATACACCTGTATCAAGAAATAAATATGAACGAAGCAGATACACAACAATTAAGTAAAGAAAAATTGAAGAAAATCATAAATAAAATAGACAGGAAAATGGATTCGAGAATTAGAATCAAAATCTAAGTGTAAAAATGTACAAAGAAAATAAGCGAGAGATAAGAGAAGAATTTTGTTATGTGTGTTTGTTAGCAATGATTTGAAGCCTAGAAAACAGTGTATAAGCGTTCGTAATAAGGCAAACAGGATTCTCGGGTTCATATCTAGGAGTGTGAGTAACAGAACTGCTGATGTTATCTTAAAACTTTACTTGTCATTAGTGAGACCCCATATGGATTATGCTGTCCAATTTTGGTGTCCTTATTACAGAATGGACATAGATTCATTGGAGAGAGTTCAGCGTAGAATGACAAAAATTATCCATAATATTAGAAATCTTCCGTATGAAGAAAGGTTGAAGAAATTAGGTTTACATTCGTTAGAGAGACGCAGAGTTAGAGGGGATATGATAGAGGTATTCAAGTGGGTTAGTGGGATTAACAAAGGGGACATGACAAATGTACTAAAGCTCAGTGATAGCGAAAGAACTCGTACCAATGGTTTCAAATTAGATAAATTTTGTTTCAGAAAAGATATAGGCAAATATTGGTTTGGTAACAGAGTTGTAGATGGGTGGAATGGACTACCAAGAGCTATAGTGGGATAAAAAACGGTAGGGAGCTTTAAGATAAAATTGGATAAGCATATGGACGAGAAGGGTTGGGTGTGAAGGGGGATCAGCCGGGTTGGGCCAATCAGCGCTCTGCAGACCCCCGTAATCCTGCGTTAATCTCTAACCGTTTTGGTAAGATGATCCTCAGGGTATTAGAGTGTTGAGCCTATAATTGGGCTTTGTAATTGGGGTTGTGTGGGACAGGGATCTGCCTTGCTTAGGCCAATCGGCTTTCTGCAGACTCCCATTTTCTTATGTTCTTATGACAATACTCCAGCCTCAATAACTTTCTTCAGATGCAGATCTAACACCTTACAACTAAACGATAGGAAGAGATTCACAGAACAGGATACTAAGTGTATACCGGTAGCTTGTGAAGAAACAATTGAGAACTTAGAACATTTTATTTTGCATTGTGAACATTATCAAAATATAAGAAATACAAACAAATTATTTGAAAGACCATACCAAATCGATTTTGTGGAGAAACTTTTATTTAAGGAAGAAACAAATAAGGAAGAAGTGAAACGAATCATTCAAAAAATGTGGGCAAAAAAAGTACATTTCACAAAACTAAGAAAAGAAAACCGAGCTCGATCACATAATTGCAACACCAATAGGGGGTTCCGTTGTAAAGGTCATCTCCCCGAATTATCACCAGACCAGACCAGATTACCCTAACCAAACAACCTAACCTAACCTAACCTAGTATTATAGATTTCTTTAACTGTCTTCGTGGTGCAATGCATAAGTATAATAATAATGTATACACCACTATTGTCCAACACCATATGGCACCACAGACACTTTAGACTTGCGGGCGCCTCTGGCACCCAGGCCTGTGGAGGCAGCAAGTCCTTCAGTTGACACCAGACTCTCACATAACCAACTAGCGTCTCGGCGCTCCTGTACTCAACCCTAGCCAATAAAGGATTGAAGAGTACTGGTGTTATATCTCCATTCATCTTTATTATATGGCGCAGTGTATATCAGTATCTGAACCTACATGGAGAACCTGCACTACCTAGCTGAGGCTGCAGCTGCTGTGGAAGCCGGCTTGCCGCCATGCGGTCCCTACCCGGCTACATCTACCTCCCAACCGGTCGAGCCTTCATTGCCCGATGCCCTGTCTCCATACCCATCCATCATCTACTTGAATGAAAGGATCGACGCCCTCCAATCGAGTATCGCCACCTTTCTACAGCATCACCAGGACCAGCAGAATCTACAACTACAACATCGCCCCGCGACAGCTCCACCACCGCCCCGCCAGGATCTACAACATCGCCCCGCGACAGCTCCACCACCGCCCCGCCAGGATCTCCAGCCCCACCAGCCTCTACAACATCAGCCCCAGGCCAGTAATGTTACCCACCAGGCTGACCCATCCTTTGCCTCACGCCCCACCAGTGATACACTTATTCATCCCTCTACACAGACACCCACACCTCATACATCTCCCCATGTCTCAGTGCCCCACCATATGCCAGTTACCCATGTCTCAGTGCCCCACCATATGCCAGCTACCCATGTCTCAGTGCCCCACCATATGCCAGCTACCCATGTCTCAGTGCCCCACCATATGCCAGTTACCCGTCTCAGTGCCCCACCATATGCCAGTTATTCCCCACATGTCTTTATTACATATGAACATGACTAATCCCCTTACCCACCCTCTCAAGAGCGAATATCCCACACCCTCCCCAACTGACGGCCAGGCCCACACTGGTGTCGGTAGCGACGGTCGGTATTACGGCGGCCATTATGCCCCCCCTGGCTATCGTACGGCTGGCACCAACCCTCACGGCGCAGCCCCTTCTGCGCATGACGTCATCATACCACCACCACCTCAAGTCCCTTCCTACCCTGCCCAGCCACGCCCCGCCCCGCCCCGCCGGGCTGCCCCTACGCGGCCCCAGGCCGCTTTACATATGCCGGGACACGCCCTACGCAAATTCTGGGCTGATTGGGAGGTCTACAAGCGGCTCGTCCTTCTACCACCTCACGAGGCTACCATCGAGCTCTACTAGACGTGCGACCCTGCCCTTCAGAGCGCCATATTTGCTCACAATCAGGCGTTCTCCTCATTGCCAGAAATCGACCTAGCAACTCTCATCACACAACTCGTCCACCGACAACGGAACCGCGCAGCCGCTCGCCACCACTTCCGGTCTCTTCTCCAACAACCTACTGAACAGATCCGGGACTACGTCACACGTATTACGGAGGCCACTTTGGACTGTGGCTTTACCTGCCCCTGTTGCCACACTGATGTCTCTGACGAACACATACGGGACCAAGTGACTATCGGGATTAGTGATTCGTCCCTTCAGCAAGATGTTTTAACTAAAGACTGCACCCTACCTACCTTACAAGATGTTATCAACTACTGTGTGGGGTTCGAATCTGCGGCACTCGATCAGACGGCAATGCAACCGGGGGTACATGCTGTGAAATCACCATACCAGCGTCTCAAGAGTACTTACCCACGCCCCGCCCCTATCCCGCCCCCCCCCCCAACCCACTCAGCCCCCGTCGCCCTCCCCACGTCGGCCCCACTTCATCTCCCACACGTTGCTCCGGGTGTGGCCTATCTTCACATTCACAAGCCCAACGATCTTCGAAGTGTCCTGCATGGGGCAAGACCTGCACAGCGTGTAATAAACCTAACCACTTTGCCAAGGTTTGTAAATCCACCTCTTCCCAGTGCAGTGGGTGCGGCCTATCCACACACTCTCGAGCCGAACGCCCATCCAAATGCCCTGCTTGGGGCAAGACCTGCCCGTCGTGCAACAAACTCAACCATTACTCCACAGTTTGTCACTCCACGCCCTCACCTTCATCCGCGGCTGTTATCATTGGTACTATCAAACAGGCTGTTAACAAACCACCACCCGCACGGCTCCCCTCCTTGCCCATTACCATTTCTACTGCCATGTCGCCCCACTCTCACCCCACCAGCGTCACGGCCCACCCTGACACGGGCGCCCAAGTATCTGTGGCTGGTTTGCAATTACTACGGGCACTGGGCCTCCAACGCCACCACCTACAGCCTACTCACCAACGGATCACGGCCGTGGGGGGTCACACTCTCCAGGTCCTGGGTTATATGCCGACTACCATTACCGCCACCGACGTTGCCGGCACCCCCTACAGTACTGATGATGATATTTTTATTATTCAGGCACAGTCACCGTTATTTATTAGCATGTCAGCTTGTAGGGCACTACATATCATCCCTCCCGACTTCCCCACACCTACCCCCTGCATGGCCGCCCACACAGCCCAACCACCACCCACCTTGACCAGGACCCCTCCACCACACCGGCCCACTTCCCTCCCCTTCCCACCTAACGACCTGCACCTGTCTGACCTTCGTGACTGGTTCTTGTCACAGTTTGCATCTTCTGCATTTAACACCACCAGCGGCCCACTCCCCACGATGTCTGGCCCTCCCATGCACATCCACATCAAGCCTGGCGCATCTCCACGTGCCGTGCACACCCCTGCCCCTATACCACATCATTGGAAGGCCCAGGTCAAAGCAGATCTCGACAGGGACGTCGCACTGGGCATTATTGAGCCTGTCCCCATCGGTACCCCTACTACCTGGTGTTCTAGGATGGTGGTGGTCGCCAAGAAAACTGGACAACCCCGCCGTACAGTTGACCTGCAGGCACTCAACCACGCCTGCCTTCGGGAGACACATCACACCCCGAGCCCATTCAACTTGGCCCAATCCATCCCTGCAGGCACTCGTAAGACGGTCCTAGACGCCTGGAATGGATACCATGCTGTTTTACTCGACGAATCCAGCAGGGAGGCTACGACTTTTATCACGGAATTTGGCCGTTACAGGTATATCAGGGCCCCTCAAGGTTACTTGGCAGCTGGCGACGCCTATACCCGACGCTTCGACGCAATCATACAGGCTGTCCCTCGTAAGGTGAAGTGTGTCGACGACTCCCTTTTGTGGGACTCTTCAGTCGAGGAGGCATTTTGGCACACTTTTGATTACCTGGCCCTCTGTGCAACCAACGGTGTCACTTTCAACCCTGACAAGTTTACCTTCGCCGCCCCTTCAGTTGACTTCGCCGGACTCACCATCACAGACACTGGAATTAAGCCATGCACGTCCATGATTAAGGCCATCCGTGACTTTCCCACGCCCACAGACATCACAGGAGCCCGGTCGTGGTTTGGTCTCGTTGAACAGGTCGCCTGGGCCTTCAGCATCAAACCGGAAATGGCGCCCTTCCGGGAACTTGTGCAGTCCAAAACCCCCTTCCACTGGGATGAGGCACTCGACTGTACCTTTGCCACATCTAAGGACCACATCACACACCTGGTTGAGGAAGGGGTCTGCTCCTTCGAGATCGGCAGACCCACGTGCCTCGCCACAGACTGGAGCAAAACCGGCCTTGGCTTCCTCCTACTCCAACAACATTGTTCCTGCCCCACCGCATCTGCCCCCACCTGTTGCAAGGTCGGTTGGAAACTTGTCTTCGCCGGCTCCCGTTTTACCACACCTGCGGAGTCCCACTACGCACCCGTCGAAGGCGAGGCTTTAGCAGTGGCTGACGCCCTTGACAGATGCAGAATGTTTGTCCTGGGCTGCCCTGACCTCGTCGTCGTCGTGGACCACAGACCTCTACTGCACATCCTTAACGACCGGTCCCTGGACAACATACCAAACCCTCACCTGTTCAAGATTAAGGAACGTACCCTACGATACCAGTTCACCATTCAACATACGCCTGGCAAATGGCACCGCGGCCCTGACGCTGTCTCCCGCTACCCGACCAGGCCCTCCGCGGACGCCCATGATGTGCATAGTGCGGCCGCCAGCGAGCTCGATATCCACTCAGTTGCCTTGGCCTCCCTCACCATGCTCGCCGCCATACCTGACCCAGTTGTATCATGGTCTGACCTTAAATCTGCCGGCCAACAAGACAGCGAGTATACCTCCCTTCTTCAGACCATCCCCGAGGGCTTCCCGGACTCCAGAGAGGCGACCGCCCCACAACTACGACAGTTCTGGGGTGTTAGAGACCGCCTCACTTCCGTCGACGGGGTAGCCCTCATGGATCAACGACCAGTCATCCCCCATCATCTTCGGTCCAGAGTTCTCGAGGCCCTTCACTCAGCTCATCAGGGTATGACTGGCATGAAGGCCCGTGCACGTGCGAGTGTTTACTGGCCAGGTATTGACAAGGCCCTACGCAACTGCCTGGATACCTGCCACTACTGCCGCGCCCACGCCCCGTCCCAGCCGAAAGAGCCACTCATGTCATCTGACCCACCCCAATGGCCATACGACCAGGTAGCCGCCGATTTTTTTCAGCACCAGGGCAAACACTACCTGGTCTACGTCGATCGCTTCTCCAGCAATGTCCACATCTTCTACCTGCCACCAGGTAAATGTGATGCTCACCACCTCATCTCGGCGTGCCGTACCCTCTTCACCCACTACGGAGCACCCCGGGTACTGGCGAGCGATGGTGGGCCCCAGTTTACAGCCGGGGACTTCCAAGAATTCCTGGCACATTGGGGTGTGTCACAGCGGGTCAGCTCTGCGTTCTACCCTCAGTCTAATGGCCGCGCCGAGCTGGCTGTTAAAGCAGCCCGCCGCATCATCGCGGACTGTACATCCCCCACTGGCTCTCTAGACAACAACGCCGCAGCCCGCGCCCTCCTCCAATACAGGAACACACCCCTCTCGACCATTGACAAGTCACCAGCTCAACTTCTCTTCGGCAGGACCCTACGGGACCACGTCCCCTGCAATCCTGCACTTCTCCACCTCCACCCCCACTGGCTTCTCTCGGCCGAAGCTCGTGAGGCAGCCCTTTTTCACCGTAACGCTGCCCTAGCCACATACTATAATGCTTCAGCCCGGCCTTTATCACCACTCCACGTCGGTGACCGGGTCTCCGTCCAGAACCAGGGGGGCAACAACCCGACACGGTGGAACAAAACTGGCACTGTAGTGGAGGTGCATCCACACCGCCAGTATACCATCCAGGTGGATGGGTCGGGGCGAGCCACACTCCGCAACCGCCGCTTCCTACGACAGCTTCGTCTACCGCCCTCCACTCAACCTACACCGCCCGACTCCACCATCGCCTCGTCGGACGCCAATAGGGGGGGGGGGGGGGGGGAGATATAATAATAATGTATACACCACTATTGTCCAACACCATATGGCACCACAGACACTTTAGACTTGCGGGCGCCTCTGGCACCCAGGCCTGTGGAGGCAGCAAGTCCTTCAGTTGACACCAGACTCTCACATAACCAACTAGCGTCTCGGCGCTCCTGTACTCAACCCTAGCCAATAAAGGATTGAAGAGTACTGGTGTTATATCTCCATTCATCTTTATTATAATAAGTGTGTTGATTTTCGGTGTGAGCATCCTAGGTTCGAATCCCCGGACTGCCACATGTGTTTGTTAATTTCATTAATCGAGTTTAGGAGTAAAGTTGGTTGGTGGAGAGAACATAATAATTAATTCAGGTTCAGTAGTAGTTTATCGAGAGGCCTTCCCTAGGGTTAAGTGCCCCATTAATTACTATTTCCTTTCACAAGAAGAGGAAAGAGAGGAATAGGATTAGGAAAGAGTTGGAGAAGGGAAAAAAGAGAGGGGAAAATATAAGTGAGGAGGAAATTCGAATAGCAAGGGAAGAATACGAGAGGGAAAGGAAAAACACAAAAAAACTTAATAAGAGGAGCAATAGAGAAGCATGAACAGATAGAAATTGACAGGATAAAAGAATAGGGGGACAAAGGAAAAGCTGAGTGGTATAGATGGCTAAAAAGAGAAAAAAGGAGGGAAAAGGTAGTAGTGGAGTTGAACGTAGGTGGGGAAAAAGTTAGGGATGAAGCTAAAATTGGAGAGGAAATAAAAAGATACTGGGAGGAGGTGGGAGGGGTAAATGACCAAATAAGAGTAGGGCAATGGAATATTGAACTAAATGAGGAAGTAGATGAAAATATGAATGAGATGGTGAGTGAGGAGGAGATTAGGAGGAGTGTGAAGAAGCTGAAGAGAAACAAAGCGGCAGGACCGGATAGGATAACAGCAGAGATGTATATTGAAGGAGGGGAGATGATAGTTAGAATGTTAAAGAAGCTATTTGATAAAATATGGGAGGAGGAAGAAATACCAGCAAGATGGAAAGAAGAAAGGGTCACATTGATTTACAACGGAGCAAAAAATGTGCACGAAATGGGGAGTTATAGACCAATAACGGTAATAAACATAATAAATAAGATATTTTATGGGATACTAAAGGAGAGGGTAGGAGAGTATGTAGAAGAAAGGATCCTACTTAGTGAAGAGCAAAATGGGTTTAGGAAGGGGAGAAGAGGAACAGACAATATATTTATATTAGATGAGATTATAGAGAAAAAGGCAAAGCAAGGGAAATGTGTGTTTATAGTGTGTTTGGATGTGGAAAAGGCATATGATAAGATTAGTAGGGGAGTTGCAGAAGCAGTGATGGAGAAACTAGGAGTGAGTAGGAAGATAAGGAACATGATAATGAATATGTATGAAGGGGCGGAGACAGAGATTGTGTGGAAAAATATTGCAGTGAAAGGAATCAGGAGACGGAAAGGGTTGAGACAGGGATGTAACCTGTCACCTTTAATTTTTGCAATGTGCATGGAGGAGTTGGTGAGGAGAATTAAGAGTAAGGGACAAGGAGTGAAAATAGGGCAACACAGGCTAGCAATTCTGACGTTTGCTGATGATGTAGTGTTGATAGCAGAGACAGAGGAAGATATGGGGGAAATGTTACAGGAGGCGGAAAGGTTTGGTAGAGACCTAGAAATGAAGTTCAGTGTAGAGAAAAGCAGTATGATAGTAGTAAATGGACCAGAGGCAGTAGAAATAAGGATAGGAGGGGAAAGAATAGAAACAAGGGAGGAAGTGAAGTATTTAGGGGTATGGATAGGGAGGGAAGGGCGACAAAGGACAATGAATGAGAAAATCATGAAGGTGGAACAGTGTAGTGGGAAACTGTGGAATGTGACAAAAAGCAGTGAATAAATATAAAATAGTAAGAGAGGTGTGGAAGGACTTTGAAGTGCCGAGAATAATGTACGGGATGTATGTGAGAGGGAGTACAGGGGGAGAAATAAATAGACTAGAGACGGGACAAAATAAAATAGGAAGAATGGGGTTGGGAGCAAGAAGGTGGACAGCAAATGAAGCAGTGAGAGGGGAGATGGGATGGAGTACGTTTGAGGAAAGAGTGGCGAAGGCAAAGTTGAGGTACAAGAGCAGGTTGGAGGAGATGGAGGATAATAGGTGGCCAAGGAGAGTGAATGAATGGGGGGAGGGGAAGAGTAGATGGGCAAAAGAGTGTAAGAGAAAACTGAAAAAATAGGAGTGAAACAAAGAAGGGTGGGAGAGGAGTGGAGAGATGTAGGGAGTAATGCAGGACTAGGTCAGGGAAGGAGACTAGAGAAAGAGATAGGAACGAGAGTGAAGGAAGTAGGAAGACAGGAATGGAAGAGAAATATGGAGAAGAAAAGTACACTGATAAGATATAGAAGCAAGGGGAGACCGAGAAAAGAGGAGTTCTATGACGGAAGTTGGGGAGCAGAACTACTGTTTAACCCCTAAGTGTCGGCGTGCAACATAAGTCGAGTATAATAAATCTGGACTATCTGGCGGTGCGCGACATAGGTCGTGTGGCAATTTCAGCACGTAATGTTGCTGAGAGAGAGAGACAAGTGG
The DNA here is from genome assembly GCA_032716605.1 of Paralithodes platypus. Taxonomy (NCBI): domain Eukaryota; kingdom Metazoa; phylum Arthropoda; class Malacostraca; order Decapoda; family Lithodidae; genus Paralithodes; species Paralithodes platypus. The sequence continues at coordinate 33,617,221 of CM064511.1, forward strand.
TGGCAGGAGAGTAGCGAGCGTATGACTGCTCCAGACCACCGCGGAAAGCCTACTGACACGAATCCCACCTCCTCCCTCCCTCTCTCACTCGCTACATACTGAATTTAATGGGGAGGTAAATCTACAGTTGTACTACCCCTCCCCCACTACCCCCCTTCAAAACACGCCCTTTAGCGTGTTTTTGGATGGTTCAGCAGACGCGGAAACTGGAAAAAAACTTATTTTGATAACAAATTATCACCAACCAGATAAGAGTTTTTCAGGTAATTTGTTGTTGTTTTTTATTTTTTATTTGAAATACAGTGTTGTTTAATACCGAGGACCGTCGCATTTTAGTATTTTTATTATTAGCCTAACCTAACCTAACTTACCTAACCGAAAATTAACCTGTCTCGCGACCGGTCTAAACCCAGCTCACGTTCCCTGTGTATGGGTGCGCGACGGCCTAAACCCAGCTCACGTTCCCTGTTTATGGGTTCGCGAAGGTTTGTAATACTTCAATGTATTTATTACAAGTCAAATATACATTTCCGCGCATCATCAAAGCATACTAAGTCTACTACTAATAATATTAACCCATTAGTACCAACAGAATAGCGACAAATTAGGGGTAGTATAACTGTAGATTTATCAATGGGGAAAGTACCGAATTACATGCTTTTTGCACTCGCGTTGCGCGGTTGTTGCAAGAAAACTAGCCGTCATAAAAGGATCGTTATGGTGTCATTGGAAAGCTCTGTTTATGCCCTTTCAGGGATAGATACTTGTTTTACGCTCTGGGTCTTATTTAGGCATGAAAATGATCACGTAAACAGCCCTATTTTGGCTAAAAACACCCCACTGGGCGGTACATATAAATAAACCGCTAGCCCGCTAATCTAGTGTTAAGGCTAGGGCAGGAGCATTAGAGACAAATAGGAGAACATGGAGGTGGAATGGGGGGGTGAAAGAGTGTCTGCAGTGTGAGGTGGGAGGGAGGAGAGTGGAGGAGACAATAGAACATATAGTGACAGAGTGCCAGGGGTATGCAGAGGAGAGAGATGGGTTGGAAAATGAGTTGAAACGGGTGGTAGGGGAGAGGGAATGGGAAGAACAGAAAGAGGATGAGGATGAGGGTGTAAAATTTGTGTTAGGTCTCGGGACAGAAGAGGGGGAAATGGGGAAAAGAATAAAGGTAGTGAAAAGATTCCTGGAGCAGGTGTGGCAAAAGAGAAAACGGAATAGAATAGAATAGGGTGAGGGGGGAGAAGGTGACCAGAGCGGGGGAGGAAGAAAAATGAGATTAAATAGGAGAGAGGGGAAAAGTTAAATTAAGGTAAGGAGAGAACAAGATATTGGGGGGTGGAGGAGAGGGTGAATAGGGAGAGGAGAGTTCTGCTTAAGCTATATACTTCAATTCTTTTTCTTTAACTATCTTTTCTACGACTACATATTTTCTAAACTAATTCTTAATCTAGCTCTAGCTGTTTCTGGAGAATCACCGGTGCATAGGTGAGCTGGCTTGGAAAGGGACAGCAACTCCACAAAAAGAAGAAGAAGACCTATGCATAGCCTATGATAGCGCAGTTGGAAAGTGTGTACATGCTTAGATTGATATGCAGGATTCGAAACTGCATAATAAATCGTAGGCTTGTCCACCTTTCTTTAACTGTCTTTGTGGTGCAATGCATAAGTGTGTTGATTTTCGGTGTGAGCATCCTAGGTTCGAATCCCCGGACTGCCACATGTGTTTGTTAATTTCATTAATCGAGTTTAGGAGTAAAGTTGGTTGGTGGAGAGAACATAATAAGGTCAATATACAGGAGGCGCTACAATATAGGTAGCAAAATTCTAATGGTAGTTTTGGGTTCCTATCATCATATGCTTCATTTCTATATATTTTTTATCCCCGGGAAAAAAAAAAAAAAAAATCTTGGGATTTTTCATTTATTTTCTTGGGATTTTTTGTTTTGGTCATTAACCTAACCAAAAAACCTAACCTAACCTAATAGCCCCCAAATACATTTAGGTTAGGTTAGGTTAGGTTTTTTGGTTAGGTTAATACAAAAAATAAAAACAAAATCCAAGAAAAAAATAAAAAACCCAAGATTCTTTGTTTTTTTCCCGGGGATAAAAAGTATATAGAAATGAAGCATATGATGATAGGAACCCAAAACGGTCAATATACAGGAGGCGCTACAACATAGGTAGCAAAATTCTAATGGTAGTTTTGGGTTCCTATCATCATATGCTTCATTTCTATATACTTTTTATCCCCGGGAAAAAAACAAAAAATCGTGGGTTTTTTATTTTTTTATTGGATTTTTTTTTTTTTTTTTTTATTAACCTAACCAAAAAACCTAACCTAACCTAACCTAAATGTATTTGGGGGCTATTAGGTTAGGTTAGGTTAGGTTAATGACCAAAACAAAATATTCCAAGAAAATAAATGAAAAGTCCCAAGATTTTTGGGGTTTTTTCCCGGGGATAAAAAGTATATAGAAATTAAGCATATGATGATAGGAACCCAAAACTACCATTAGAATTTTGCTACCTATATTGTAGCGCCTCCTGTATATTGACCCATAATAATTTATAAGTATTTATAGATGAATTATGTTGTATGTCGGTAGTGGTACATCCGGTAACTACATCCTTCCCTTTTGTGCACTATATAAAGTACTGTAAAAACAAACAAAAAATCTTCCTATTGATGGCAGTGAAACTCTTATTAAGCCCCTTACTGTTAAAATAGATGCTGATTTCAATAAGTCATGGGGGGTGGGGCCCCCCCCTCAACCCATCCTGTATCCAAAGGCAAAACAAATTATATATTTACTCTGAAAATGACTTAGGCCTAGGCCTACATCTGAGTGTTTTAAGATCGTTGGATAATGGGAGAAATGTAGTTTTCCGGGGATTGTAACCGTGCTAATTTCAACTACTGTATAGGCTAATGATGAAAACTACCTAAAACCAAAAAGAAAAACCATGAGAAAATTAGTGGTAGGCCTAGGCTTCTTCTTCTTCTTCTTTAAAACCCGCCCGCAGACCGTGCAGATCCACAGGGCTGACCTTTGTATCGGTACTGGCTCAGAAACGTTAGTAGGAGGGAAAGTTTAGAGTAGAAGGATAGTTTAAGAGACAGTTTTGTTTGTTTGTATAAACCCCCCCCCCCCCCACCCACTTCTCTTCCTCCACATTTTCTCCAATATCCTCTTCATCATCTCCATGTCTTGTGTTTCCATCTCCTGTGTTAACCCCAATAGCGCCCCTACCCCTCTATCTTCCCTCTGCTTAATCTCCTCCCACCCCCTCTCCCCAACTCTATTCCTCATGTACCTCTCCAACTCCTCTCTCTCCTCATTATATCTTGTACATTCGGTTACTATGTGTTCTACATCCTCCACTATTGGGTCCCCTCCCATTTCACATTGACTGCAGTGCGGTCCCACTCCATTCCATCTCCTTGTTCTCTCATTCGTTTCTAGCGATCCTGTTCTTGCCTTAAATAGGAGTTTCGATCCCCATCCCCCATCATAGTACAGTTCTCTAGCTGGTTTTTCCTTCTCTCTATAATATGCCAGCGTGGCTTTATTTTCTACCCCCTCCCTCCATCTTCTTCTCCCCTCTTCCTTTATCCCTTTCTCTATCTCTCTGACACATCCCCTCCCATTCTCTAGTATGACCCACTCCTCTCTTATTTCTTTTTCTAAATTCCCCCCCCACCCGGTCCTGTTTTATATTTATCCTCCCCAATCTTTTCTTGCACTCTCTGTTCCATTTACTTTGCTCGCTCGCCCATCTGTATACCTTCCCCGGCCACCTATCTTCCTCCATCCCCTCTAGCCTCACTTTGTACTTCCCTTTCGCTTTCCCAATCCTTTCCTCAAACGTACTCCACCCCATCTCCCCTCGGATTGCTTCTTGAGCTACGTATTTATTTGCCCCCAATCCTGTCTTCCCGATTTTATTCTGTATCGTTTCTAATTTCTTCGTTTCCGCCTCTAAGCCGTACATTATTGCAGGTACTCCTAATCCTTTCCACAGCCCTCGCACTATTTCATAGCTATTCGCTCTTAGCCTTGTCGCGCTCCATAGTCTTCCATTCCATTGTTGCATTTGTCCCACCTTTTCACTTTTCGCCTTCTCAAACCCTTTCTCCGTGATCGTTACCCCCAGATATTTATACTCTAGTTAGGCCTATAGGCTAGTTTCGGTTACATTTTCAGATTTTTTTTTTTGCAGTGCTTTATAGGCTAGGCTAGCCTATAGCCTAGGCCTATATTTTCATTGTTATAGGCTAGGCTTCAAATTATAAGAACACATTAGTGATAGTTTCGGTTATAAGTAGGCTACCCATTATTAGTATATCATTCCTAACCTGTGTCCGAGGGTTAGGGTTCATTCTAATTTCTACAACATTGTGAAGGATCAGTCTCTCCCCATCCTGGTGTAATTTATTATGGAGGAAGGTGAGCGAAAGGCCCATCCCTGTGTCTGGGCAGGTATTTATAAAGCACTGCCATGGAATTGTGGGTGGGGTGCTCGAGGGGATTATGTGGGAATAACAAACCGCGTGGACCCCGAGAGCTAGAGAGACACCCCTTCCATAAACCTCATCATTATATATTATACCTTCCCCGCTCCCTACATAACCCACCCCCCTGGCTCTCTACCAACCCTCCACAACCCCAGGGAGGTAATATTGAAGGTGAACTGTCAAATCCTGGGTATTTATTACTGAACCTGTGGAAAACACTAGTCCTTGGTCTGCCGCGGCAACACTCTAGCCTCCAAGGGTTGCCAACTCACAAGGACCACATATCGCTAGATTAAACTTCCAAAGTTGCTAGATGGTAAAAACAACGCATACAAATAACAAAGAAATGCATTATATCTTAGATATTGCTTATATAGGTCTCGAATATCTATATTATAGCTCATAAATTACAAATATCTTCGCACTATAAATAGAATCTGTCTCGCTAGGTATCAAAAATTGTCGCTAGATTGAAGTAAATACCTCTAAATCTAGCGATAAATACGCTATATTGAAAACCCTGGTCCTTGGGGTGTTGTGAAGCGAGCATCTAGCCAAGGTTTTCCATTTTATCCTTATATCTCATTATATTTATTATTAAATTTACCCATTATACTGCGTATCCTTATATATAACGTATATGCTGTTGAGTATGTAGGAAGCGCATGCTGGCTAATTGATATATTACTATTTACTGCTACGACAATGGCAAGAGTATGAGTTTTCACATATTGCCAAATTCCGAATATTGGCGGTATTATTTATGGTATTATAAATGAGCAGGACTCCTTTATCTAAAAAAAGTAGATAGTAAAGAGAATATAAGAGGTATATTGAAGATTATTATTGCATGTCAAGCTTCGCTATTAGGAATACATTGGTAAAACCACTGTATTGCAATTTGACGTTTTATGAAAGGAGTACGCATGATTCGAAAACTTAAACACGTCAAAATTACAATATAGATAATGGAAAAAGTACTATTCTAACAAATCCATCTATCACGAGGACTAAAATAAATACTTTTAAGATAAATCGTTGGCAACACCCAAGATGGGCACAGGATAAAATGGCGAACCTCCTTGGTGCCACATCTACGACATCCCCCTCCCTTTATCTCATATGCAGCCACAGTTCATAAAAACCTAAATAAAACATCAAATATCGATAGTTCAGTTGGTTTGGGTGGACATATGAACGGGTAACTGAAACTAATTTGCAAAACAAAAATATTAATTGTTTGGTAAGGAGGCAATATTCGCAATGTAAACATGTGCAAAGGGGGCGGGAGATATGACCGTCAAAACATAATACACATGTTGCTTCTCAACCCTTTCAGTACTATGACGCGGTCTAAAACTATTCTGGCTATCATTAGGTGATTGTATTCAGCTTAGGAAGGATCTCTATGAATGAAAGTAGTAGTAAACTATATGTTTTAACTCTTTGACTCCTGCTGATAGGCCTACATTTCTAATATGGAAAATAAAATGATAGAATATAATTAAAGGCATAATTGCAGCCTATGTTTGCAACTAATTTCATATTAAACTATAGCCTACTGCAGGATAGATATATGAAAGCAGATCCTAGCTTCTTCTAACTTCTATAATGTCTGCATATCATGCTGCCCAAGAGCGGCACTCTGTGGGTCCTTGACCACCGAGAGATAAATGGGGATTGGGTAGGGAGTTATGAAAAACAGTAGAGGGATGAGTGATATTAAAGTACTGTATATGTATACTGAAATGCTTACTGTTTTGTTTTTAATCTATCTATCTATCTATTGCCTGACGCCGCAATCCCCGAAGGGGTGGCCACGAACGAACCGCTCCCATGCACCTCTGTCCCCAGTCAATCGACGCCCCTCCTCCCAACCAGCACCGCCTTCATTCATATATTTCCTCACTCCATCCTTCCACCTCTCCTTCGGTGCACCTCTCCCTCTCTGTCCTTCCGCCTCGCTCTCGTACACCCTCTTAGTCAATCTCTCGCTTTCCATACGTTCCATATGGCCGAACCATCTCAAGTTTTTCCTTTTCACACTTTCCAGCACATCTACCTCCACACCACACCTCCTTCTTACTTCCTCATTCGTCTGTCTATCCCTCCATGTAACTCCGCACGCACTTCTCAATTAACTCATTTCCACCGCTCTCACTCTTGGTCTAAGTCTCTTCCCGAACGTCCATGCTTCGCTTCCGTAAGTTAGTGTCGAGATTACCACACTGTCATGCAAGGACTTCTTCACTTCCATACTGACCACTCTATTTCTTGTTACTGCTTTCAACGTTCCTACAACCCTCTTCCCCTGTTGCACCCTCTCCCGCACCTCCTCATTCACAGTCCCATCTTTACTCAATACACTGCCCAGATACTTAAAAGAGCTGACGATCTCCATAGCCTGACCGTTCAACTTCACCTCACACTCTGTGACTTCACCCCTTTTGAATACCATAACCTTGCTCTTCCCCGCATTTACCTTCAAATTCCGTTTTTTGCACACTGTTCCAAACTCATTTACCAAACCCTGCAGCTCCCATTCATTATCACTCATCAGAACTGTATCATACATTATCACTCATCAGAACTGTATCATACATTAGCATTGTATGAAAATTCCCATAACCAAAATAAGCAATGGATAACAGTACCTAGTCAATAAGAAGCTCTATAGGTGGTGAGAGTGTGAAGTCCATGTGATGAGATGAGATGGTGAGACAATGGTAGTGCAGCATTTGGAAGTCGAGTCATACCAAGTGTCTGTGAAGTCCAAGGTGTCAAATAACGATGGTGTCATGGTGAGACAGTGGTAGTAAGCCGCAACGAGATATACTGGGAGACAGCCAAGGCACTGCTTCTTTCGGAAGTCAGAGTACACCGAGTCTGTTTCAAATCTTGTCATCTGGAATATAAACTAACTTCAATATGTTGAGTGATCGGCTGATCGCTACAGGCTATAGAAAACCATGTCCGGGCCCGGAGAGAGTTGGAACATTACCAAAAAAAGGACACGGTGAGTCCACAAGACTAAATTCCATATAATTACAGTAATTAGATGTTTTACGAGGCCAATCATGCCCATAATTGAATATACTTCTAGCCTTAGGGACCTGTGGGGATTTGTTCCAACAGGTCCAATAGTTATATTGGCAGACCCTAATATCCCAGATGAAGCCCTCTGAACAGTAGTCCTTCTCCACTTACCGTACATAACATAACATTAATGAACTCCTAGAGCCAGGCCACAGGGGCCATATGGCAATAAATCAGCATGAAGAACGGATCAAATAAAAGGAAATTTAATATAATTTCAAGTACAGGTAACTGTATACGATGAAGGAAGAACGTGATGATCCCCCACTTACAGTTAATGTTAAGGAACAAGATTAATTGGTTAAATACTTTATTATAGACTTCAATACTGCCAATTAGAGCAGTGAAACCTAAACAGTTAAGTTTGATTTCATTTTTTGAGTTCAATACATCCTTCTATAACTTACTAAAAAGTAGCTGATTATATAAAATAACTGGCTACTGTATTTATAGTTAAAAACATAGCATCACATACTTGAGAGATAAAAGGAAACAAATATTCTAGAAAATACATTTTATTTGTAATAAAATCTCCAAGAAAAATACCAGCCTTTTGTTTTAGTATACAGTACTTAATTTATGAATACTTAAACCACATAATTACCTGCCTTGGTTTTCGTCATAAGGAAATACTCTAGAAATACTAGTGCTTCGTACGTACAGTCCCAGTCAAAAGTATTTTCCTACCTCCAGAACTTCATCTCTGGCTATCCTTCTAATCATAAATGTAAAATGGCCTTAACAGACATATACAAAGCCTTTATATTCAAAGTTTGCTCTGTGTGGTTTAGGAGTATTTTTGCATGTAACCAATAATATATATAATCATCATCATCTGGTTTTCTGTTATCAAAAGCACCGGTTCTTCCAATGCAAGAATTCACCAGCGCGTAACGTACTAATGTTAATGAATCATCCACAATGATCATACTCTGTAGTTCTTTGTCATAACCCCATGAACCGATTCTCTTAATTGCCGAATCCTTGGCTTTTGCTAAGGCCAGCCCTATGAGAGTTGCATGTTGTAACTCAGTGGTCGGGTTAAACTATTCATAAAAAAAAAAAAAAAAGGGTCAGTCATAACACCCCTTTCAAAGTCATATGGTCTTACAAAAAAAAAAGGGACTAAAGGACTAAACAGAAGCCCGACACTGACTTACGGAAGCGAAGCATGGACGTTGGTTGAGAGACTCAGACCAAGAGTGAGAGCAGTGGAAATGAATTACTTAAGAAGTGCGTGTGGAGTTACATGGAGGGATAGAAAGACTAATGAGGAAGTAAGAAGGAGGTGTGGTGTGGAGGTAGATGTGCTGGAAAGTGTGAAAAGGAACAACTTGAGATGGTTCGGCCATATGGAACGTATGGAAAGCGAGAGAATGACTAAGAGGGTGTACGAGAGCGAGGTAGAGGGACAGAGAGGGAGAGGTAGACCGATAGAGAGGTGGAAGGATGGAGTGAGGAAGTATATGAACGAAGGCGGTGCTGGTTGGGGGAGGGGCGTCGACGGACTGGGGACAGAGGTGCATGGGGGCGGTTCGTTCGTGGCCACCCTTCGGGGATCACGGCGTCAGGCAATAGATAGATAGATAGACAGAAGCCAACTGCCTCATGGACAACAGCTATCTATTATACAACTTGGAAGTAATGAAGGTGGGGAACCGCTTTTGTGCGTGTACGGTTCTTTGCTATAAGAAATCTACACCCAATTGAATCTTTGAGCCTTTAAAGCAAAGCTATGAAGTAATTGGTATATTATCAAGCATGATACTTTACTTTCTTATTTGGGTTCAACACACAATGGCTGAGTAGTTATTATGACTTGTGATAATATAGTTGCGACCCATATTAAACATACAACCACTTGGAACTGCATAGAACCCACAAATACAATACAGTACAGTGCTTCACAATATCCCAGATGAACATGATAGTGCATTGTTATATGTGCGATTAGTTTGCTTGGGAAACAGATTAACTTGCTCATGTAGTGATGTACACCTTATGTGGTGGTTTTGTGTTTTTATTTCATAATTTAATTTGATTAAATCGTTATTTCCATATAGCGATTTTGATATATATTATGTCATCCCTGTTTATGTTTGTTTATTTTGCAAGTTTTACAATATAATTTAAAGATTAAAAGATTCACATGGGTGTATAGTAACTATGTCTCACAACTGTACACACTGTAACAGAACTGTTATTTTATATAGAAACTTAAATTAGCTTGGCAGCTTTATTTACCCTTCTCTTCACAATTGCTCCCGATTAGTTAAATAAATTGTATTTCATGGACATGGGAGAGTTTTCTATTACAGTACTGTAATTTAGTTTTTACGGGCCATTCCATAAATTTTAGAAACTCGACAACATAACTGAAATGCCTGCCATACACAGCAAACAAAACAATAGCAATAATTGCAATGTAAATATTAGCCAAACTACAGTATCAGGGTGGCAATAACAACCTAGAAGTAATTAAGGAAGAAATCTACACTATGTGGTGAGAGAGAAAACATATAGAACTACAATAAACCCAAGAAGTATCTACAAAGGAGAAGCCTTTGCATAGGTATTGCCATAGAGTACAGTAGATCTGGACTGGACATGAAAATGGAACTTTGCAGTAAGGGACCCACAATCAGAGAACAAACCCCCAAGTTTGAACCTCGAAACCGCAAAAATGCGGTTTCGAAGTTCGAACTTGGGGGTTCGTTCTCCGATTTTGGGTCCCTTACTGCAAAGTTCCATTTTCGTGTCCAGTCCAGATCTACTGTACTCTATGGTATTGCATATTTACATTGCAATTATAGCTTTGTTTGATCCGTCTGGCATGCAGTTATGTTGTTGAATTTCTTACTATTAATTCCCTACAAACCTATATCATCATCAACAAACCAAAGACCAGTCCATGAATAGTCCCTTATTTTTAGCTGTTACTAATGAATAAGCAAAGATAGCATTGCTTTACAGTTCTTATTGTGTCTTTGGAAGTGATCAAATGGCCAAAACAATTAAACTTCAAATTAATTTTCCTGTATCCCTTCTCACATATATTCCAGTCATTTAACTAAATTGATTCAGCTTGCCACCCTTGGCCCAGATTTAGTAACCAATGTATAAGCAAAAATTACCTAAAGCGTGCGGAGATACAAATCAATTATCCCCCAAAGTGTTCACAAATTCACCATCTCCGCTATCAATTAGCAGGAATTATTTTGCATATTTCATAGTCTTCTACATTAGTTCTGTTCGTTCATGTTAATAAAATTAGTAAAATTTTACATAAGAGTGCTCTTTGATATACAGTACATCAGTTGATGAATCAGATGAATCAACAACTGTGTCGGCGAAGTATTTATTTAAACTACATTCTTGCTACAGTAAATAATATTAATAGGTTAGTGTGTGTCATTGTGCGCTTAACTAAAATAACTTAACATAATAATGATAAAGCTTTGTACAATTACACTTCAATTGTTCTTTTAAATTGCCTATACTTTGGTGTTCCAAATACCCAAAATTTGGAATATCCAAAAATTATCTGATGGTAAAAGGAAAATTATCATTGCTTGTGAGGACATTTTAAAGGCTTATAACTTGAAACTAAATAGATACAAACTTAAATACATTTTTACATTATAATAATTGTATAAAAAGAAAACGTACGCTAAAACTGTCCTACTCGTATACTAAAAAATAAGAGTAATTCCTCACTTACAGTTGCAGCTACGTTCTTGAAAATCCAGACTTTAAATGAAACAACTTTAGGTGAAGCAAATTATTTTTTGCTATTTGTATTGCAACTTTGGACCAATCGTACAAAAAATAATTGTTTTTCTTAACCCTTTCTCGCATGTGTGTTGCCGTTTAGCAATCGGAAATAGAGTTCTCTCAATCTTAAAACTACATCTCCAAAATTAGTTTTCTGCCCACAGCTCACTCAAAGACAACTGCAGAAGTTGAAGTAACTAAACTAAAGGTTTCTAAACACCCCTGATGGTCACAAAGGCTTTAATGTATCCCAGAATAGGCTCAAATCGCATCCTGAATGTGAAAGGGTTAAAGTGGCTTTATTTAAAGTGTCAATTTTCAGAAACATAACTAGAACTATATGTGAGGAACTTCTGTACTGTATATTGTATGTATTGTACAGGTCTCCCTCACTATCCGATGCTCCGATTTACCATATTATTATAGGTTTTTTGGTGTTTGTGTTTGAGTTTTGGCTGGTCCGAGAACGCATCCCCCATTTACCCCATTAATTTTAGGGTTCATCACACAATTTTTCTATTTAAGATTGGGTTTTCAGGAACATAACCCAATCGTATATTAACCCCTTCTGAACCGCAGCGTCTTTTTAATTTTCTTGTAGCTATATTTAAACAATTTTGTGCAGCTTGAGAAGGATCTGTGGTAGTAAAAAGGGTTAAGTTAGATAGTTTGTAGCATTTTTAATGGATAGACGTCCTTCCTTAAGCTGAATAAAATCACCTAATAATTGACAGAATATAATGCAAAGTACATCACCGGTACAGAAGGGGTTAAGGGAGACCTGTAATGAATAAATAGAGTACTAGCTAAATTTGTGGATGTATTTGGTTGGAGATCATAAATATATTCTGTTTAATATAAATTACTAATTTGTGCATTGTCAAAAATTGTACTCAACATAAGACCTCTACAACTAAAGCCTATGTTAATAAGGGGAGATGGGTCGGTTTTCTAGACCCCTTTTTCTCTCATGCTTAGCCCCATTTGTTTTGAGATAATTATAAGAGGTTTGCCCTATTTGATTGCTGATTTGTTTATCCTTTTCTTTGTCAATATACCTTTTCGTGTATTTTAGGTGTCAATTTTATTCCTGGCTAGCGTTAGTGAGCCTGTAATTTTTAGAGGAACCGGCATTCGGCCAGGACATTTTTCTACCGAAAAATGTGCAAATATATCTTGAAGGGGGATTCTGAGGTTGTATTTTTAAATTAGCTGGAGGTCTAGGGAGGAAACTAAGAGTATTATAAAAAAAAAAAAAAAAAAAATACTAAAACAATTAACCATCCCCCTTTAGCTTATAGTCCATTCATTATAGGTGGGTCAGAAATGGTGACCTCTATCCTCTGCAACTCAATAAGGGCTAGAGTAAATGGGCTGTAAACTTCCACACCTATAACTTGGCTGGCCCTTCCCAGATGGTAAAAACATATTATCTTGTTTACTTTAGTGGAGTTTAAGGGGGGATGGGCCGGTTTTTCTGGACCACTTTCTCCCTCATGTTTACCCCATTAGTTAATCGATTTTAAGACCTTTCGCCACATTTCGTCGTCAATATTTAGACCTTTCGTGCTATTTAGGTGTTGATTTTTTCCCTGGCGAACGATAGTGAGCCTGTAATGTTGGAAAAACCGGCCTTCGGTCGGGACATTTTTCTACCGAAAAATGTACAAATTAATCTAGAAGGGGGATCTAATGGATGTTTTTTTCTTTTAACCCGTGGAGCCCCGGCTAGTTTTGTAATGTTTGCGCACCAGAACCCGGCCGGTTTTCAAAAAATGGTTTTATTCCAGAAACAATAGCGAATGGGTTAGGAATGAAGGAAAAACCACGAAAAACCGCTCAAAAAACTTTAAAAATGGTCCTACAGAGCCCCCGAAAACGGATTTTACAAGAGTAAAAAATTGAAGGCAATTATCCCCAAAAAACAGGTTATTGCGCGCTCGCACGCACGTGGACTTTGAGAGTTTTCAACCATCGGCACGGTTGCGTGGGATACGTACACAGTTCCCATACAAATCTGAGCCCTCTTGAGTGGCTACACCTGAGGTTACGGTCGGCGCAATTAGGGTGACGCGTCAGGCGCGTCTCTGGGGCTGTGCGTTACATACATCGCCGACGCGTCAGACGCGTCGCTGGGGCTGTACGGGTTAAATTTGATGGAGGAAACTAGAAAAATAATGAATACATGCAAAAATCGGCCAAAAAGTGAATCATCCCCCCTGGGGATGGGGCAAACATTTTAAAATCTTAAAAGTAATTGGGGCTAAACATGAGAAAGAAGGGGGACCAAAAAAATGGCCGATCTCCCCTTAAATAATAGAGATAAACTTAGATTAGTTGATAGAATATAAACACGGTTGGAGAAGCAATAAATGGAGACGCTCATACTCGCCAGGAAAAACTAGACACCTAAATGGCACAAGAGGTCTTATAATTGACAACGAAATAGTGCAAAAGGTCTAAAAATTTACTTAAGCGTTGTTTCCACATAGCGATTTTGATTAGTTGTTTAGTCTTTTTACTGTGTTCGTGTAAGTTTTGGTTTGTTTATTTTGCAAGTTTTACATTATAATTGCCATTCTAATGAAACGAACATCTCAAAATTTAAAAACTAATATGCTAAACATGAGGGAGAAGGGGGTCCAGGAAAAGCAACCACCTCCTCCTCAAAATCCTCACTACTTCTACCTGATGATCTTGGATGACGTCATTGAGCAGATGTAAGCTTTTTGAATGAGGTAAACCAGTATCTGTATTACAACATTTCACTTGAAGCTTTATTAGATGAATGTTCAAGCTATAAATGTTGTCAATAAATACAGTGCTTCTCCTCAAATGGTGTTCATATTCAATACTAAAATTACCATTAGTGTCATTGGGTAAATAGGAATCCATAAATAGTAATAATAATAATGATAATAATTCTACTGTAATAATAAAAGCTTAACCCCTTCTGTACCGCAACGTCCTTTTAACTTTAATCTTGCTACTACGGTATTAGACGATTTTATTCAGTTTCAAAAGGGACTCCAGCAATAGATGGGCTTCGAACGATCTCACTTAACCCTTTTTACTACCACAGATCCTTTTTAAACTGCACAAAAGCCTCTAAATATAGCTAGGATAAGATTATAGAGACGTCGCCGGTACAGAAGGGGTTAAAACTAAATGGTTTATCACACCAGCATCATGTGAAAGAAAATGAGTATTTTACATCTTCATTAATTACAAATGTCTCAATATTGCCAATATTATTTAAGTAACTCGATCAATTAACCACTTGCGAGTTTCAGGCTATAAGGAAGTTTGGGCTGTAGACATCGATAGTAAATAGAAAAGCAATAATAATGTAGGTTTCTGATAGCTAGAGTATGTTGAATTGTGTTTTATGTATGTATAGATTTACTACAACCGTATTTTAGCTGTAAATTCTGTTAAATATCGTTGTCTACAGCTCCAACTTCCTTATAGAACGAAACTCGCAAGTGGTCAATTAAATTTAAGAAGTCAGTCAGTCAGTCAATCAATAATTCAGTCCGCCAGTCAGTCAGCAAATACGCATGTAAACTGACCAAGCAAATATTAAAATTGACAAAGACGTAGCAATTTGTTTTTAATAAAGCGTATGTGTAGATCAGATCACGTCGGTTTACAATGGGAACAAACTGGGACCTTCAATATCTCAAATACATGCCAGAATGTTCCCAAAATATGTAATTGACCACTTGCGAGTTTCAGCCTATAAGGAAGTTCGCACTGTAAAAATAGTTATACCAGTATTTCAATATAACTTGTAAATACAAATAAGAATGCATAATAACAAGGAAAATTACATACAAAAATTGCTTCCCTCGTCTGGTTTTACTCAAATGAAAACACTATGTGGTACAAATCTATATGGGCAATGTCAAAAAGTGTTGATAAATAGAAGTGCTACTGATACTTAAATATAGCACCATTTTATAAAGGGATCAGGAATTTCCTTAAGGTTACTGTATTTTACACCAACGCTATAAAGTATTGCGATTCTGTTTGGCTATTTCTTGTGTTCAGACAATAGTTTTTTTGTTATTTGTGTTCAGCATGCATTTTAGCTAAGGTGTTAATGTTAAGTTTCATCAATACAATTTTTCTAGGGAGATAGTTCGAAGCCTATGAATCGCTGGAGGTCCTTTTAAAACTTAATAAAATTGTCTAATAGTTACCAGAATATAACGAAAAAGACATCGCCGGTAGAGAAGGGGTTAAATACACAAATATAAAGTAAGCTGTACAGTTCTCTGTATGTCTTTGGAAGTGATAATATAGCCAACACAATACAATTTAATGTAAACTTTCCAGCATTCCTTTTCATATTTATGCCAGTCTTAAAGGGGTACTGCTAATTTTTTTGGTCTATATATACAGTATATATATATATATATACTGTATACTGTATATATATTTATTTATTTTTCGGTTTCCTCACTAAACCTCATTCAAGCTTAGAAAACCACCCCCTAAACCCCTTTCAAGATAAATTTAAAAAAAAAATCGGTAGAAAAATTTACCGGCCAAAGGCCGATTCCTTCTAAAATTAGAGGCTCACTATCGCTCACCAGGAAAATATTGACACCTAAAGGGCACGATAGGTCTTAATGTTGATAACAAAATGAGGCGAAAAGTCTCAAATTCGCCAAACTAACGGAACGAACGTCTTACAACCTCACAACTAGTATGCTAAACATGAGGGAGAAGCGAGTCCAGAAAAAGCGAGTAGTACCCCCTTAAAACTAAATCATCCCAGTATGACAATCTCCTCATGCATTACTAAGAGAAGGAATAAAAAATATATATAAATAAATAATAATAACTATAATATAATAACAGGTGTGTGATGTCCCCGTGGTTGTTTACTGTATATATGGATGGAGTCTTGAAAGAAATACTAGGAAGAGCAGTGGATGTTGGTGTATCGCTGAAAAGGGAGGGAAATGAGTGGAAGCTGCCTATACTGCTGTTTGCGGTTGATACAGTTCTGATGAGCGATAATGAATGGGAGTTGCAGGGTCTGGTAAATGAGTTTGGAACAGTGTGCGAAAAACGGAATTTGAATATAAATGCGGGGAAGAGCAAGGTCGTGGTCTTCGAAAGGGGTGAAGTCACAGAGTGTGGGGTGAAGTTGAACGGTCAGGCAATGGAGATTGTCGGCTATTTTAAGTATATAGGCAGTGTGTAGAGTAAAGATGGGACTATGGATGAAGAAGTGTGGGAGAGGGTGCAACAGGGGAAAAGGGTTGTAGGAACGTTGAAAGCAGTAACAAGAAATAGAGTGGTCAGTATGGAAGTGAATAAGTCCTTGCATGACAGTGTGGTTATCCCGACGCTAACTTACGGAAGCGAAGCATGGACGTTCGGGAAGAGACTCAGACCAAGAGTGAGAGCGGTGGAAATGAGTTACTTGAGAAATGCGTGCAGAGTTACATGGAGGGATAGACAGACGAATGAGGAAGTAAGAAGGAGGTGTGGTGTGGAGGTAGATGTGCTGGAAAGTGTGAAAAGGAACAACTTGAGATGGTTCGGCCATATGGAACGTATGGAAAGCGAGAGATTGACTAAGAGGGTGTACGAGAGCGAGGTGGAAGGACAGAGAGGGAGAGGTGGAAGGATGGAGTGAGGAAGTATATGAATGAAGGCGGTGCTGGTTGGGAGGAGGGGCGTCGACTGACTGGGGACAGAGGTGCATGGGGGCGGTTCGTTCGTGGCCACCCCTTCGGGGATCACGGCGTCAGATAGATAGAATATAATAAATAAGGAAAAAAAAAAAAAAAAAAATGGGGATTGGGCCTGAGTATATAGATAGATAGACCTAAACAATATTACATCGAAATATTAATTATGCTGCAGCAACTACGGTATATCACAAATGTTTTTATATAGTCTTTCAATATATGAACACATCCAAAATAATGTCCCTCGTTTGCCAGCTGAAAGAAATACAAACCTTACAACCTACAGTATTTATACCTAGTTACAAAATGTGTTGCATAAATATCTCCAAGACAATGACGCCTTTCTATTTTATTCCACTATTACTGGTCAAATTTATTCAGACTCGGAAGGACCTGTTTGGAGTTAGAGCGTTTATTGACCATTTCTGAGTTTTGACCTCTAAGGAAGTTAGAGCCATAAACATTGGTATTTAGCATAATTACAAACATTTTAAGTGTTTGTGATGGATAGAAATGTTTTATAATTTGATATTACTATACCGTATGTAATTATATATCCACTAAATATTAGCAGGAGATTCTGCTACATATCAATGTTTATAGCTCAAACTTTCTTACAGCCAAAAACTCACAAT
Source organism: Paralithodes platypus (assembly GCA_032716605.1). Classification (NCBI taxonomy): domain Eukaryota; kingdom Metazoa; phylum Arthropoda; class Malacostraca; order Decapoda; family Lithodidae; genus Paralithodes; species Paralithodes platypus. The sequence goes on from CM064511.1 coordinate 33,634,959, forward strand.
AAGTCAATTGAGAACTCTTATACCATTGACTAACCAATAAATGAAGGGCTTGGAAAAAATAAATAAATAAAAAAACAAATACTGTACCGGTACTGGTACAATGTATGTATACATGACTCCCACAGATCCTTCCTAAGCTGAACAAAATCATCTAGCATTAGCCAGAACAGAACCTAAAAATGGCAGCACCATACTGAAGAGGTTAATAACTTGATAACATACTGATACAGTATTTTGGGTAGCTTCCAGTGTCACACAAATAATTTAATCGATGAATATCCTTGGAGTCAGAGTGCCAAACAAAAGCAGTCCTTTCTTTAAGTTTTTATTATTGTATAGGTCTATGCAAAGATAATATAATGGTTTATAGTTCAAATTATTGTATGTGTTTGAAAGTATAATGTAAAACTTGCAAAATAAACAAACCAAAACTGGAAGTGATAAAATGGCCAAAACAACTCACTTTCATGTATATTTTTCCACTGTATTCCTTCAAGTCTTAAACAAAATTCACCCTTGTTTAAGTCACAGAATTGGGAGTACTGGTACTGTACTGTATAAATATGATGTAATGATATGAATAATACTAATAGTTACCGTAGGCGTTTCTATTTAGTTATCTCTGGTTAATATTTACGTTGCGATTATTGTCATTGCTTTGTTTGGGCGGTTTTGCAAGCGTTTCAGTTCTGGTGTCGAGTTTCTTAATATTAATTTATCTTTGAACCCTTTCAATCAGATGACTTTTTGTCCTATCCACTTGACTCGGAAAATCATGAGCAAGTTGAGTAAAATGATCTGGATGTAAGAAGAATTTAAAAAGTTGACATCTGATTCTTGCAAAGTAATACACTAAGGGGTTTAACTCGCAATTATATAAAAACATATATCTCAAATTTACCTCATAATACAAAATGGATACGAGACTAAAACAAATCTGCAATTAAAATTACTTGTGAGACACTGGGTTTATAGAGCTAATATACAGTACGTACTGAGGCGGCTGCCCAACCCCGAAAGGGGTTGAAGTAGGAGAGCTATCCCCCTGCCAAAGGCAGCTTTGTAGGGCCTTTCCTAGCTGATGCTGAGAGGATTGGGTTCTAGTCATGTGGTGATGGGCTGGTCTATCAGAGTGAGAACTGAGCGATCTCTGCCATACCCATAGCTTACTCTGACTGTTCCTTTTACTTATATATTTTCTAGATCTCAAGTGACGGCGTCTCTTCCGTGGATTGACCTCCCAATCAACCAAGATTGGAAGCCAAAGTGTCACATTTTTCCTTTGCCCCTCAACTTTCTCTTCATAATTGCTGAGGGGCACAGGGCCCTGGGTTGGGCTTTCGTTTCCCGGGCGTTTCCGCACCCTCCTCAAGCTCCCCGCCATGGAGTGGCTTCGGTCACCCAATCTTTATTGTGGTCGGCAGGGATGGTTCTATGGGGGCGCTCGGTTATGGCCTTGGCCTTGCTCGGGGCCTTGGGGCTGTTCGGCCAGGCAGCTTGGGGAACAGCAACAACAACAACAACGTACTGAGTTAGTTTACCGTGTATAACCACAAAGGAAAAAGTCAACTACTGTGTATAAGTTCTTCACTTAGTAGTATCACTTAATATCAGTGTTTCTTGTTACCTTAACTTGGAGTTCTTCATATAATAGAATAATTTAATATCAAGTTTACTTATCATATTGAAGTACAGTTCCATTTATTCTTCATTTAGTAGCATCACTTAATAATATCAGGATATATTTGACTGAAGTACAGTTCCACTTCATCATTCACGTACTTGGTTTTCACTTAGTACCGTACCGTACCGTACTGTAGCATAACTTGATACAGTATCAGGATTTCTTATTATACAGTACTAAACTATGGTTCCAATTTACCCCTTTGAGGGTAACTACTGACCACTTAACTTAATTAAATAGAAAATATTTATAATATAATGCAAACCTCCACAGGGCAGTGAATAAGAATTCTATCAGATAATTTTCAATATATCTTAAAAAAATGTGTGTGTTTTTTTTTAGCAAGTCAGCACTTATTTTAACTCCTGGAGGGAGTAACAAGCACTACAGTATTTGTAGCGTATAACCTCGAGTCACTGTATCCTAGTAAAAAAATATAATGTAGAGAAGTAAATTACTGTACTGATGAATTTTCACCTAAATCGTGAAGGCGTTTTTTAACAGATATACTCAACAAGAATAAACCTTGCTAATCTTTAAAATTGATAGTAGATATCAGACTCGACAAAAACCACCTTCTAGAGTTGCTTGTGGCTCTGACGAAAGGAGAAGGAAATACCCGACTTAAGGTACCGTACTATATTGAATAACACATGGGTAGTTTGGCAAGTCCTTATACAGTATCAGTCGTTTATCAACACGTTAGTTGCATAGATTAAATATCTTCAGAGAGTGTCTTCATAAATATTGGGCCTGCCCACACAGCCCTAAATTCAAGAATCATCATCTTCTTCATAAATAGAGAAGGCGTGACTACACACGTGTTACTTGCACCACCCGCTCCATAGCCTCGAGGGGCATGTGTTCGATGTGTTCCACGTGGGCTATCTGCAGCGTCTGATCCACGTCACTGCTCGCTATCACCTCAAAGTGTTCGCTAGTAACCTTCAACTCCGGGAAAGCATGGTCCACACTTTCCTCGGATATCTGCACATGTTGAGTATGCTGCTGTTGTGCAATCTGGTGCCTAGTTTGCTGTGCTAGTTGGTGCTGATTTTGTGTGACTTGGTGCTGAGCTATGGTTGTGGTTGTGGTGGTCTGGTGAGATGAAGTTAAGTGGTGGGTTCCTGGTGATTGGTGATTAACTGATGATTGGAGATCGACTGTCGACTGTTGACTTACTGTTGACTGGTGATTAATGGGCGATTGGTGGTTCACTGTTGATTGAAGGCTTATTGAAGTTTGGTGTTGTTGATTTTGGTGGAGCGCTTGGTGTTGTTGATCTTGTGCTTGATGTGGGGTTAAGGGAGACTGGTGAAGCATCGGTGTTGTTGGTGATGGCTGGTGGTGGTGTAGGGGTGACGGCTGATGGTGCTGGTGGGGTGATGGCTGAGGTGGCTGTTGGCTGGGTGACGGTTGGTGTTGTGGCGGCCGGTATAGTGGTGGTGGTGGTGGTGGTGGTGGTGGTGGTGGTGGTGGTGGTGGTGGTGGTGGTGGTGATGCCTGGTGTTGTTGTTGCTGTTGGCTGGGTGACGGCTGAGGTGGAGGCTGTTGGAGTTGTTGGCTGGGAGACGACTGATATAGTGGTGGTGGTGATCTCTGATGTTGCTGCTGCGGCTGTTGTTGTGGTGATGGTTGGTATAATGGTGGTGGTGAAGGTAACTGGTGGTGATGGTTATGCTCTAATGGTGTTTGGGTGTATAACTGATGATGTTGCTGTTGGCTCTCCTCTTGAAGTTCTGTCTTGGCCTTGCCCTCCACGAACCAAACGACTGGTACCATGTCATTATCAAACTTCTCTTCTGTAGTACTTAGTGTGACTTGACAGCTCGCCTTCGTTTCTTCCGTTGTTTCATCCTTCAACTCTTCTTCTGCCCGGACAATCTCCCCTTGTTCGTCCAGTTTGGTGTGTCGAGTGATGCGGGTTGGCTTAACCTTTGGGCGACCTCGCTTGGCCTTAGCCCGACTCTTGACCTTCCTACTGCTTGATGTTCTCTTGGGCACAGAGGTCAGCATGGAGTCCGCGGAGAGCATCTTCCGTGGTCGACCTCTTTTTTTGCCTGTGGGCGGCGCACCACACTTCTTAAGGTGCTTCTGTAGGTACTGGTTTGTTTTGAAGACCTTGCCACACCTGAAGCATGCGAAGGGCCTCTCGTCGGTGTGCAGCTTGCGGTGACTCCGGAGATCACCTTTAGAGCGGAAGGCGGCGTTGCAGTCAGGGCACTTATATGGCCGCTCTCCAGTGTGAATACGAAGGTGGATTTGCAATGATGCATTCTGGGCAAATGCAGCCGGGCACACCTGACAGGCAAATGGCCGCTCCCCCGTGTGCTTCCGCATGTGATTCCTCAGATGTGTGCTGGTCACAAAGGAGTCCTGGCATATTCCGCAGATGTATGGCCTTTCTCCAGTGTGAGTCCGCTTGTGTCCCGTGAGGTGTGAGGACCGGGAGAAGCTCTGGCCACACTCAGAGCAGGTGTACGGCCGCTCCCCCGTGTGAATCCTGCGGTGGGCCTTCAAATTGGAGCTCTGGACAAAAGAGACGCCGCACTCCTCACAGATATACGGCCGCTCCCCCGAATGGATCCGTGCGTGGGACTTCAGATTGGAGGAGTTGGAGAAGGAGGCCCCGCAGGCATCGCACACATAGCTTCGATCAGGCGGGGGTGCTCGGGGCCGTGGTCTAGGGGCTGGAGGGGAGGGCCTAGAGGGGGACTTGGGGACTGTTGGTTCTCTGTGTGTGGCCCCTGCTGATACTGTAGCCACTGCCTGAATCATCTCCTGGTGGTGGTGTTGGTGGTGTGTGGTCTGGGGGAGCTGTTGGGTCTGTAGGGGGGCCACTAATAAGTTGTTAAAGGTGTTATAGTCGTACCAGGAGGTTGCCGAGTGGCCCGGTACCAGGTGGTCCATGTACACAGTGTTCATGTTGACGGTGTTGCCTGGAAGCGTCATCGTAACACCAACACCACCACCACCACCACCGCTATTATCTTCACCCTCCAACATACACTACACATACACACCTGTGGGAGAGGTTGAGATATAGTACAATCAATCAATCAATCAATGGCAGTATTCACCATGACAAATTGACAATACAGTATATACAGTAGTTATAAAACATAGATTTAGAATAATCTACTGTATATACCCAAAATGATAAGTCTATTTTTTAAACCTAGTGAGTTTGCACTTGGTCGCTTTAAACTAGAGAACTCTACTTCAACCTGACTGGCTGATGATACTGTGTTAGATTAACATCTTTCAGTTGTGAAAACAATCGCAAGCAATATACTAAATAGTACCATTAACCAATCAGCTTGAAGTAGTTTTAGCAAAAAGCAACCAAGTGCAAACCCACCAGATTAATAAAAAGATGGAGAATAAAACAGATTACAGAAATACATAAGGCTAGTTAGATTTTAAACTCCTGGGAATCACATGTCACGCCGACTGACTAAGAACAGAGGTGGTTAGAGGAGATTCATTTGTGGCGACCACCTTGGAGGGAGAGGGGGGAAGCTGCTCTCTTGAATAGTCTGGTTCATCAAGCACTGGCAGCAAGCAGACTCGGGTGGGAGAGCTATCGCCGAGGCCTTGAGAGGCCGATCCAACACGAGCTAAACAAAATACTTTGGAATTACTGACAATTCTAACCATATGAAGATTCCTACTCCCCTTGAAGGTAAAGGTGTACGCTTCATGCACAATATTAGAAGCACAATGACTTATGCTTCAGAAACATGGCCTGTCAAAGCAGATGATATCAACAGAATGGAATGTAAAAAGATGAGAATGGCGAGATGGATGTGTGGGGCCAAACGGTAAGATACCGGTATGCTATTTAGTGAAGAGCCGAGGAGACGGTTAGGTATCAAGAGCATCAGCGATGAGATTCATACAAGCAGGCTTGGATTGTTTGGCCATGTGAGAGCATGGATAAACTAAGCTGGGTGAACAAATGTAAGTCTGTGAACGTGGAGTGAGCTACACCAAGGGGTAGACCAAGAAAGACGTGAGACCAGATCATCAGACTTTACGCTCTGAATTTGATTAATTAAATCTGACAATTGAGGCAGCTCTGAACAGCTGCCTTGAAAGCTGCCAGCAAGATGTAAAACCGTGAGCCGCGATATTCAGACTCGAGAATGTTTGGTGTACAAAACGTGCATGTTTCTGCCAACAGTTAGCACACTGTTGAGTGTGCTTTGTACACCTAACATTCTCGAGTCTGTGAATATTGCGGGCCATGGTGAAGAAATAGAGGAAATAGGACTTTTGCTACCGACTGAACTGTCTGAACATGTACAGTACCGTAAACTGGGGTAATTTCGGACTGCGGTCATAACTTCGGACATCGGCGATAATAAGTAATTAGCCATTGTCATTATATAATGGAAACGCTTTTTATTGTGGGGTCCGTTTAGAGAAATGGCAAAGGAAGAGCATGTAAAAGTCCTAGGGAACTGACATGAATATATGTACACTAAAAAATATTATATATATGACGAAAATATGCAAATTTTTCGCTACCCTGCCAAACTTCTATCGCCCTGAAGAAATTTGTCTGTCACTATCATCTAACCGATTGTGTTTAAAAAAAAAAACATGTAAACTTCGGATATGGAACAAAACAATCGTTTGTTATTATTTGCCCTATGAAAATAATTCATAATACTTGTCCATCATTAAAATGGTGGTGAAAGATCAAATAATCATTCTCGGAGTCCAAAAACCCATAAAAATATGGTAATATGCTAACCGATTTATGTATTTCGGATAATTCTGGATATATAATGTATATAAATTAGGAGAGGCATATATCTTGTCCAAAATTTTTTGTATCTGCCGAAAGAAACACCAACAAATACATTATACCTATAAAAATTCTCAAATTCATAAAAATGTACAGTATATGCAGTGATATTATAGTATACATACCTATATATTTTCACTAGGCCTAGTTAATTTTCGAGTTATTGATTTGACAGCATTGGTTATTTTTCCTGCTCAATATTTTCTGAGAGCGAGTTCAATGCTTAACGAGAACAGATAAAAAAAGAATATATGTTAAACATCGTATATAACCCCCTCCTATACTGATTATACAGGCCTAAAAGTATTGACTGTGCATTTTCCACTAAAACATCGGACAGGAATAAGCAGCAATAATAAAATATTCATATAAAATAGTAGGAGCCGAAAAATGAATGAAATAAGGCCACGAACGTACGTCCGAAGTTCTCCTCCGTTTGTCCGGAGGACACCATTTAGGAATAGGATAGCTCTCTTATTATGGGGGATAATTTTAGGAGGCTTCCTGGATTACGGCGCACTATCACCATACATCACTTGACCTAGTTAAATCTCTATAATGTGTTTACACTCAGGAGAAATTATTAAAAAAACTTGAAAAATTTCCGAAGTTACCCCAGTTTACGGTATACTGCATACAAAAACTGAGATTAAAAGTACAAGGTACCGTACCATCCACAACTAGTTTCACAGCCAAATTTTATCGTTATTTTATTCCTTAGTATCAGAATAACCCAAAATCACTATCTAACATATCCTAAAGGATTAAATCTTCCAGTGTACTTAGGAAAGGTTACGCGGCAGGTGTTTGGTTGGGATGGATGTAGATTACGGGCGTACGGTCGTCATTGTTTACATGGGCGATCGCCGCGGTTAACTTCGCGTCTATTTTGACGGCGATTTTTGTTTTGGTTATTTGCCCATGCTGGCAATATATATGATGATGACAATATGTCATGAGGGGGGCAAAGCCCCCCCCCTCAACATATTATTGTATCCAATGGCATTCAAAATAGACGGGAACATGATTGCAAACGTCCGACACCCCACCATCACCGCCGTCATGTTTACATTTGTCGATCGCCGTGGTTAAGTTCGCGTCTATATTGACGGCAATTTTTTCGGTTATTGCCCCCTGCTGGCAATATATATGATTATGAAAATATGCCATGGGGGGAGGGGGAGGGGGAGGGGGGGGGGGGCAAAGCCCCCCCCCTCAACATATTATTGTAGGGTAAGGTGGGGTGAATCCGCCGGGGGGTGGAATCGCCGCGGACGTAAGATACTTGTCTAAAACAATTAGTCATAAATCCAAATACGTATGGAATTGATTCTAGGTATGTTTATAGTACGTGTAGATGATGATAGAACACAAAAATGCGTAGTTGTCATTTATTTAACGAAGAAAAATATTTTTCCATAATATTTCAAACTGAAAAATATGTAAGCGGTCTTGAAAAATTTTCGTGGCGGCGACTTTGCGGCGACTTTACATCTCCCAATACACTTTTTTTTCGTTACAAGATGGTTGTCTGTGATTTCTAAGTGGAAATTAAAAACAAATTATATAATTATACCAAAATACTTGGATTATATCAATCTAATAATAAAACATCTTAATTGTTACTTAATTGGGGGTAAAATCGCCGTGGCAGGATTAAATCATCGATAATAGGCTATATAACCGCGGCGGATTCACCCCGGCGGGCGGGGTGAATCCGGCGCGCGAGTAACGGTTTTCGCCACCCATTACAAACCTTAATGTTTTGTTTTTTTCAAATAAAAATGATATGAGCGTGTGCAGGAAAGTGAAAATGTTAAAGTTATGTAAACAAAAAATCTGAATTCTGATTCAGTTGGATGCTGTTATTAAAAAAACACGTTTCGCGGCGGATTCACCCCACCTTACCCTATCCAAAGGCAGTCAAAATAGACGGGAACATGATGGCATGTTCCAACGTTCCACCCAGAAGGCCCGGGTTCGCGCCCACGCTCGGCGCATTAAAGATTTTTCACAAGCACTGAGTCATTACCATCCCTCATGAGCAAAGGGATGGGGTAGTAGTACAGGACCCCAATGGAAATACGCCTAATCGGCCTTATTGAGCTATCCTTAGCAAGCTTAGCATGCGCTAGCTTTAAGAACTATTATTATTATTAATATTATAACGCCGGTTCGCATACTGTACACAAGGCTGGCGGTACGCCCAAACTCTACATTCTACCCGTTTGGTTTTTGATACTAAACCCTTACCCAAAATGGTAGATCTTAGGCTATCTTAGGCTATTGCAGGAATTGCTGCATTGTCGCTTTGTTGACATGGCGGTTGTCGCTCGCGGTTACATTCGCTTGTAATTCGACCAATTTTCCCCGAATAATATGGATAGGCCTATAGGCTATATGGCATAGGCTAAATCACCTAAATAACCTTAACTTTACCAAACATAAACTAGGCTACACCCACACCCTCGCTAGTGGGGGGATGGCGAGTATTTATAAATTTGGGTTTGCGATGATAATGGCAATGACTTATAGCCTAGGCCCTATGAATATGATCATGTATCATGTTACATGTAATGTAAGAAACTTATTGGATGTAAAATATCTATGGGTTCCATTCGGTCAATATACAGGAGGCGCTACAATATAGGTAGCAAAATTATAATGGTAGTTTTGGGTTCCTATCATCATATGCTTCATTTCTAGGTAAAATTCTAGTTTCACGTACACAGCGACAAAAGGGAGGCGCCGTTGTAAAGGCATAGCTTCCCGACCAACTATGAAGATCAAGGAAATTGCTGGGTAAAAGACGTAATATAATGATAATAAACTACATTAACGACATTAGCCTAACCTAACAACCTTACCTAACCTAACCTAGTATTATGTAATAGCTATGGTGCCGCATATGGGGAGATTTTTTTTTTTTTTTACAGTAGGTATAATTCCTTATAATGCATTTCCGCCGCTTTGGACATATATAGAAATTAAGTATGGTATATGACAACTCTAAAGTAGCCATAGAAATTTATGAGTATGCTGTGAAAGCGAAACTAGAATTAAACCCATTTCTATATACTTTTTATCCCCGGAAAAAAAAAAAAAAAAAATCTTGGGTTTTTAGTTTTTTTCTTGGATTTTTTTTTCTTTTTTTTTATTAACCTAACCAAAAAACCTAACCTAACCTAAATGTATTTGGGGGCTGTTAGGTTAGGTTAGGTTAGGTTTTTTGGTTAGGTTAATGACCAAAACAAAAAATCCCAAGATTTTCTTTTTTTTTCCCCCGGGGATAAAAAGTATATAGAAATGAAGCATATGATGATAGGAACCCAAAACTACCATTAGAATTTTGCTACCTATATTGTAGCGCCTCCTGTATATTGTCCTTCCATTCCACCAATAAATTTATCATTAGGCCTATAGCCCTATATAACAAAATACCATAATCACTTTCAAGACAAAGAGGCCAGATAGTGTTAAAGCCATACCCTATCCTAACAAAGGGCCCAGGCCTATGTAGCATCACTATCACTAAGCCTAGCCTAACTCAACAAAGCATTTTAGTAATTATTAGGCCTAGAAGGCTTTTTATCCAAATATCTTTCTACAAACCATCATTAGGAAAGCCTTTAAAGGGCGACAATGAGGTGTTATGGTTAGGAACATCAAGAAACATCAAAATAACAAAATCCCGAAATGTTTCCCTCCCACCTCCCGGAGGAAGAATTGGCTCACGTCACCTTCCCGTCAATTTCCTTCCCCTATTTCCACCTTATTTTACCTTATAACCCTCAACTTACACCTTTCAGAGCAGCTTCAGGGTGGGGGCAGAGTGCTGAGGTGCTGTAGACTCGCACTCATGGCCTCAGTAGCTCGGGAAATAAATGGGTGCTCACGGGAAGGAATCTTTGTTTGGGCTGTGTGGGGAGGAAAACCGGAGTCTCTGGGAGAGTGGTTAGAAATTTCGCTACCAGGCTATTTCACATCCCGGTACTAAAATACATGATAGGACCTAATAAGACAACATCCTGTCATAACCTATTCTATATTATATATGCTTAGTCGGGTTCTTTAATAGCTTCTTAGTTCCATATATGGTGAAAATCTACTAACGCGAAAGGGAGCAATAGAGATGCTCAAGCAAACTTTTATTTTCACATTCTTTTGTTATCTATGTAACTGAAGATAATAGTAAAGAACCACCATAACCCTATGTCACCTAATTTCGGGTAGGTTATATTATTTAAGTTAGGGCTTCATCAAATTTCGGAGTTTTTATTTTTTGGTGGCGAAGTAATTATGTAGCGAAACAACTTTCAGAGTGCCCCACTTGCGGTCTAGGGACTCTCTGGTCTCAGCAATCTCCTGTCAAGTCGTTATCATAATAATAATAATAATAATAATATTTATTCAGTCAGCAATTTACAGAGTTGGTACCACATAGTTTGTTACAAATATGACATGTACCAGCCTTGCATAATTCCAACTAAGGATAGCCCAATAAGGCCGTTAGGCGTATTTCCATTGGGGTCCTTGTGGGATTAGGTTAGCCCTAGTAAATATATGGCATATGCTTGATATTTGTTGATGAACAATCAATTTGAATATCCTGAATATATCTAGGGTGTCTTAAAACGATGCATGGGTTAAAATGGTTACCTGTAGTTCGGTAAATCGACTTTATTTAGAAGTAGGGGTATTCCAGGTCGAGATGTAATTTCAGTCTGCATTATTCTTCTCTTCGCCGCTTGCATTATCAATGGTATATTTTATATTAATCATTTTGGCCATCTTCATAATCTTACACAAGGATAACCACTTGTAATTGCCTATAGCAAGTTTAACACCAATTATTTACATGATTGAAAATACGGGCTGTGTATTTTGAAGGAACGGCAACACTGATGATGCCATATTGTATATCCCTCAATATCATATAATTATATTTAACGCGATTAAGCGTCTTCTGTATTTATTGTAGTGCTTTATGACTGTTTATAGCGTACATAAAATACATAGTTTTGGATAATCTTCCAATTAAGGAAAAATATGCATACTCGAGTGCACAGCAAAGCCCGCCCTAATTTAAAATATCTTCGCAGGAGCCAACATTCTGATATATTGAAAAACACAGAATAGTTTATGAATCATTGTGAATCCAAGTGTGAGTCAACAATTAATATCAGTTTACACAATAAGATGAAACTACAGTATATAGTAACACTTTGCAGTAACCCAACATAGAAATTAGTACATAGTAAATTAAAGCTTTTCAGATAAAGCTTGAGCATGGAAGCACTAAGATAAATGAGAGTTAAAGTACATATTTCTTGTTCTACATGAATTTGTGCTTTAGCCTACAGACCATAGAAAGCTGTGTTGTACTTATGGTTCACACCCCCTCCAGGAAATAACTTTTAATTAATCCCCCCCACCCCCCACCCCATCTTTTCCCACTTCATAGGTGGGCCTAACCCAAACATTGCTTACTTAGAATGTACCCTTCACTACAGAAATGCATACCACAAACCCCTTACCTTAATTTTGATGTTGAAGGGACTTGCTAGAGGGCTTGGTAGAGCTGGAGGAAGAGGGTTTCCGAGGCTAGAGGAGTACTTGTGGATCCTGCTACTGTGCCTAATGATTTTCATCTTCATATTAGGAATTCATCTCTGCACAAACCTGTTGCCTCATGCACATCCTCAGTGGAGGATGTAGTGTCTACATCCCCCAACTCCGGTAGATTAATTGTCTGCGCTTCATATCGTACCTACATGTTTGTCGTACCTTGCTTTAAACGCAGCAATCGTCGGAGCTATCACAATTCGCTCCGGAAGAGCGTTCCATTGGTTAATGGTTCTGATAGCAAACCAGTTTCCTTTTGTGGTGGTCCTCCAGTGGTCGCCTCTCGCTATCTTCAACCTGTGACCTATAAGGTTGTTGTTGCACATGGTGAAAAATTTGGAGTAGGGGACATCTTCGAAGCCATGAAGCAACTTATACACTTCTATCATGTCCCCCCTCTTCCGACGTTCCTCTAGAGTTTGCAGTTTTAGGGCATCACATCTTTATAATTTTATTTTACTCTCAGTTTCCCTTGACAGTCCTTATGTGTTTCATGTAGCCTACTGTCAACTTTATGCTCTTCTCTCAAAAAAGTACACAATTTGTAATCAAGGTTTTCAGCAAATTATTAATTTTGAGGCTGTAAATTCATTGGTCTGTAATGGTTCTTATTCTTAGGCAAACCCCATCAATGTTGGTGGTAATTACTATATATTTCCTGTATTCCTAACCAGCCAATATAATAAATTATACTATATTCATTATAATTAGGCTAAACAGCTTGACCATTAACTCTTTCACGCTTTTATGATGCAGAGGTTGCCAGATTAGCAATAAGAAATAGGGTTATCTCACTCTTATAATTATCTCTCCAAAATTAGTTTTCTGCCCACAGCTAATTCAAAGACAACTGCAGAGGTTGAAGTAACTAAACTAAAGGTTTCTAAATACCCCTGATGGTAACAAAGGCTTTAACTCCTTCATACATATTATGTTCCAGTAAGTCCACGGAGGCGGGTGCCCGGTATCATTGCCACTGCACCACACAACTGTCAAAACCATACTGCTGGCCGTTAGAATTGTCGGAGGAACCTGGGGTTGCCACCAACCGACAGATCTTCATCTAACTTACCGGACTTACTGAGCTCCATATGACGCTAGAGCGTCATTTGGACTTATTGGAGAGGCATGTAGATAAGTCCATATGACGCGATCGCGTCATATGAGTTTTTGGTCATAAGTTCCATATGACGCGATCGCGTCATATATGTCGCAAGGAGTTAAAGTATCCCTAATAGGCTCAAAATTGCGTCATAAGCGTGAAAGGGTTAATCTCTATCACTCCAGAGTAATCAATCTCAAATGAGTAATCAAGCTAGCATTTCTACCATTTGGAAAGTCAGTCAGCTCATTTTCTCTAACCCTTTTTGAGTAACAAGAGGTTAAGGGAGATGGGTAATTTTTCTGGCAATCCTTCTCCCTCATGTTTAGCCCCATTAGTTTTCAGATTATAAGACATTGGGCCCATTAGTTTGGCGATTCTATGACCTTTCACCCCATTTCTTTGTCAATATTAAGACGTTTTGTGCCATTTAGGTGTCAAATTTTTCCTGGCGAGCGATAGCGAGCCTAGTTTTAGGAGAAATCGGCCTGTGGCCAGGAAATTTTTCTATAATTATTTTTACAAATTTATCTCAAAAGTGGGTCTATTTTTTTTTTTTTTTTTTTTTTTAAAAGTTTGATGGAGGTCTAGGGAGGAAACTAGAAAAATAAAAAATACATTAACAAAATTGACAAAAAGTGAACCATCCCCCTTAAGGGTCGTACTATGGTCTATTTATATTGGATATACCCGTGTTACTGTAATTACAATTATAGTACTGTACTGCACTGATGTTCCAGTATTTCTCATTACAATAACAATCATATCATATTGGATGGCTAAGACTATGGAAAACTATTGTAATGCAACGTGAAGCGAGGAATCTCTATTCCTCGCTTTACGTTGCCTCATTTAAGTTGTTTCAAAAATATACTGTTCATATATTATGGAACCAAATTTACTCTAAATTGTTATACTTCATTATTAAGTTGTAAATCAGAGAAAAATAAACCAAATTCGTAATAATAAAACAAACAAACAATTGTTTCACTTAAAGTTGTTGTTGTCGTTCCCTAAGCTGCCTGGCCGAATAGCCCTGTTGTTTTATATACCGTGGTCTAAATCTTAAGGAAAAAAACAACAACTTTAAGTGAGGAATAACGAGACAGAGAAAGGGGCGAAGGAATGCGAAAGTAGTCCCGAACCCTAAGAATTGGAAATTTAAAGGTTTCTGTTCGGGCTCTGTCTCGAGTCGGCCACCCCCAGCAATGGGGTATGTGCCTGAGTATATAGGCTACATACATACATACATACCACCGACTATGATGGAGTGTATCTAAGAATATGGGCCATAGTCACTATGGGTATAGCCAGCAAACTTGACAATAATCTTGATCCCTGATCTCTCTGTAACTCAAAAGGGCCTAGAGCAAACTGGCTGCAAATATCCACACCTATTTCCTGGTGGACTCTTCCAAAATTATAGAAACGTCAGCACGATTGCTTTCATTCATTTTGAGTTATAAGAAGTTAAGGGGTCAAGATTCTTTGTAAAGTTCGCTGGCACTACCTAAAATAACACGTTGGAGAATCCAATTGTCCTTAGGGTGAAAGAAAGCCATTATTTCAGTTTCAATATATACTAAGGCAAAGAGAATAATAGCTATACACTTTACAGTATATAAAAAAAGTACATTTATTAAGGCTCATTCATCATGTAAAAGTGTCCGTAATGTACTATTAAATTTATATACTATAAGATAATTGAGGAAATATTAATAATCTCATTCACTTAACCCTCTCCGACATATGACGCGATTTTGAGCCGATTAGGGATACTTTAAAGCCTTTGTTACCATCAGCGGTATTTAGAAACCTTTAGTTTAGTTACTTCAACCTCTGCAGTTGTCTTTGAGTTAGCTGTGGGCAGAAAACTAATTTTGGAGAGGTAATTATAAGTGAGATAACTCTATTTCTTATTGCTAATCTGGCAACCTCTGCATCATATGAGTCTGAAGGGGTTAATTTGTAAACTTAAGACTTTAATTATATTTCAAGTTTATTTACAAACTTAAATACTGTATTCGGATACACTTGCTTTTGAAACGACCTTCAAGATTTTATTCAGGTAAGGTAGGATCCCACTTAATATCTTCGGCATGATGACGCCTTTTTTACCTTTTATTCTAGCTAAAATGAAACTATTCTATGCATTTTAAGAAGGCCCTATGTTATTCAGAGGGTTTATGGAGATCTTATATACCCATTAGTCCTAGAGGTTGATTACAAGCTAAAGAAACTCTAATGGTAACCAGAGTAAAATGAAAATAGTGTCAGCGTTCTGAAAGGGTTAACAGGGTAGCACACAAGAACCTTTAACATCAATTTTTGATTATCAACATTTTTCCGGTAACATTTCTGTGATTTTTGCACTGGTATCAGAAACTAAGCTGAAGATAGATTAATTATGGAGACAGAATAATTGAACAAGCTTGCCTCATAAGATACCAGACCAGTGTGACTATATATATTGAGGGAGAAAGTGCTTGTGTGTTTCTGCCTATAGTCTGAGATTGCTTTAATCTGAATAAAATCGCTTGACAATTATGCAGTTTTTACTCTGCTCAAGAGCAAGGCTAGGGTGGGTGCCCTATTGTTTCAGGGACTTCAGTGGACTGTTGCCACAGATTGCTAGACCGCACCGTCCACCAACAGCATTGGCGTCTGACAATAATGCACACTGGCTGGCCCGAGCCTTAAACCGTCGACCTCTCGGTGTGCAGGTGAGTACTGTACTCGACCAATGCCTGTGGCATTACCAGGAAAAAAATAAATAAAAAAAATATCACTTTAATTATATTTGAATACCTTTAATTGCACAAAGATCTCCTTACTTAATCAATGCTATTGCCAGATGATTTTATTCAGTAAAGGAAGGATCTAAAGATCCAAAGGTTTGAACATTTTCTTTAACATCCAAATCTGATAGATCCTTTTTAAAAGTTGTTGTTGTTGTTCCCCAAGCTGCCTGGCCGAACAGCCCCAAGGCCCCGAGCAATTCCAAGGCCATAACCGAGCGCCCCCACAGAACCCTCCCCGCAGACCACAATAAAGCCTGGGTGACCGAAGCCACTCCATGGCGGGGAGCTGAGGAGGGTGCGGAAACGCCCGGGAAACCAAAGCCCCACCCAGGGCCCTGTGCCCCTCAGCAATTATGAAGAGAAAGTTGAGGGGCAAGGGAAAAATGTGACGCTTTGGCTTCCAATCTTGGTAGATTGGGAGGTCAATCCACGTTAGAGACGCCGTCACTTGAGATCTAGAAAATATATAAGTTAAAGGAAGTTTTAATTAGTTTAACCAAACGACATGAGCGCCATACTGGAACTTTCATAGGCCTGGCCAGGTCCCTTTGAATTAAATCGATTAAAATATACTGCGGGTAATTTGTGTTACTGTACTGCCTCTGCCCATCAAAAACCTATACCGTGGTCATGACAATAAAGAGTCCTGTACAGTCACACTCAATAATTGGTCAGCACCTTCACAACTTTTATCCTAAAGGAATTCCACACTTAAAGTTGCCTCATTTTAAGTGGTTTCAGTATTACACTGTTCATTAGTTGTGGAATAAAATATACAGTACTGTACTTAAAAGTTACCATGTTTCATTATTAACCCTTTCACGCACAGGATGTGATTTGAGCCTATTCTGGGATACTTTAAAGCCTTTATGACCATCAGGAGTGTTTAGAAACCTTTAGTTTAGTTACTTCAACCTCTGTCTCGAGTTGGCCACCCCCAGAAAAAAAAAAAAAAAAAAAGGAAAAGTGGGGACTGGGCCTGAGTACATACATACATACATACATACATACATACATACTTCAACCTCTGCAGTTGTCTTTGAGTTAGCTGTGGGCAGAAAACTAATTTTGGAGAGGTAATTATAAGAGTGAGAGAACTATTTCTGATTGCTAATCGGCAACCCCTTCATCCACACGTGTGTGAAAGGGTCGAGTTGTAAAGTACACAAAAATGGTGTGTAATTGCAAAAAAAATTACAAAAAATATTGCCTCCCTAAATTTATTTAAAAAATAAAGTCTTCTTTTTCAGGAACGTAACTACAACTTAAAGTGAGGAATTACTGTAGCTTCCTCTCTTGATATAAGAAGATATTCTATCTTAACAAAACTTATCAATGCTTGAAACAAAAAAATAAAAGCCTTTATGAAGTGTTAAATATATATACTGTACAGTATGTAGGACCAGAGTTACGACCACTATTGTACAGTTGCCACCACAAAAACCTGGGACAAATGCTATGCTGAGCTTCTTACATACAGAATTAATATAATAGCAAGTTAATGTATAGTACAGTAGGCCTACTGTATTTATGTGAATTAATGCTCTTAACCACCTCAAACAACACATATTATATAGATAATGATGCAGTTTCTAACGCTTTGCACATCCTTGATTGGCAGGGCTAGGGTGTGCCCTTAATTATTACAGCTCGTTTATGGCCTTGGCCTTGCTCGGGACCTTGGGGCTGTTCGGCCAGACAGAATGGGGAACAGCAACAACAACAACAGCAACTTAACTGGACATTTATTATAACTGAGAAATTACACCCACATTATAATGTAAAACTTGCAAAAGCTTGCAAAAACAGAAAAATGTATTACTGTATTGTGATGACATAAGTTTTGACTCTCTCTCTGTAGTACACTTGAAAAGGACTCCAGAGTCAAAACTTGTGTCATCATCACAATAAAATGTTTTTCCATCATGAGGGTATAATTTCTCCATTTAAATATCCACAATACTGTACTGTGAAATTATTGTCCCATTTATTTCAACATTAATATACAGTACAGTAAACCCTCGCTATCTCGGACTAATTGGGGGGATGGGTAGACCCAGTCCGAGATGACCGAAAATCCGAGATGTCCGAAGTCCGACTTAAGAGAGGAAAATGTCCGAATTGGAAGAGGGAGTCCGAGCCACCAGAGAAAACGGAGACTTCCCTATCACTAACAACGTTGATTCAAGATAAATTACAGTACCTGTACAGTATCCAGCAGACATATATTATAAATATCACTTTCCTTCTCCATTTCACTGTCCTTCTCCACCTCACTGTAGCCTTAGATCTCGGAATTTTCCGAGATATATGACACCTGTCCGACAGACCATGTGGGCCCTCGGAGTTTTCCCCTTACATCTCGGAATTTTCCGAGATATACAGCGAACTTTCCGAGAGGCCGATGCCAGTCCGAGTAGTCCGGGTTTCTGACTTCTAGAGGTCCGAGATAGCGAGGGTTTACTGTATAGGGGTAAGCTCACCAACCTGCAAAAGCAACAAATGTCACTGATTCACAGTAACAGTCCCAGATCCATGTCTTAGTAACTGCACCTACACAATATGTATGTATATAATAAAGTAAAAGAATATATGAACACTTTATAAAAAAAAAAAAAAAAAAAAAAAAATCTAAAACGCTAAGGTATACAAGATTTGCAGCACCAAACGTGAACATCATCTCCAGAAACATAGTGAATATAGAATAGAGGGAGGTAATTGACCAACCTCTGAGGCAAATTTGTAGGAGTCTGACCTAGCTACAAGAACAGGTAAGTATAATAGCTCTGACTGGTGATATAGGTAGAGTTCTGGGTTAGCTTGAAGATCAGGTAAGGTATAATAATTCTAACTTGTGATGTGGGGGGGTAGCTGTGCATAGGGGTAGACCTAGAAAGACAAGGGATCAGGTATTTCAGTCCAATCTCAAAACAAAGAACTGAACAACAGAGGCAGCCCAAAACAGGGTCGCCTGGAAAGCCGCCATTTAGGACGCAAGATTGAAACCATACTCTCTGTGGACGACACGGTCTTTAAGCCTAGTTTAAGTTTTTTAAACTTAGTTATGCTTACAGATACCTTCCCAATAGCACTATCGTTAGTGAGTGCTATTTGTATTTTGTACTATTGTTAATGTCTTGTCAGGTTGCAAATTTTATTTTAATAGAACATTTTGACACTAACTGTAGTTTCTTTATTCATGCAGAGTTTAGTTAAATTTACCAGAACGTCCCGGACTTCCCAAATTGACTAATTCCTTGAACGTGATGATAGTGCGTTGTTATGTGTGCGATTAGTTTGCTTGGGAAACAGATTAACTTGCTCATGTAGTAATGTACATCCTATGTGGTGGATTGTGTTCTTTTATTTCATAAATTTTATTTTATTAAGCGTTGTTTCCACATAGCGATTTTGATTAGTTATTTTGCCTTTATATTGTCTTTGTCCAACTTTTGGTTTGTTTAGTTTGCAAGTTTTACATTTTAATGGTAGTTATAAGATCAAGTAAAGTTGTTGTTGTTGTTGTTCCCCAAGCTGCCTGGCCGAACAGCCCCAAGGCCCCGAGCAAAGCCAAGGCCATAACCGAGCGCCCCCACTTTTCAAGTAAAGTAAACTGTATTAGCTCTGACCCCTGATATGTAGGGATCAAGTATATCTGTAAGATTGTATAAGTGTAAGCAAAACATGGAAGTCTTTACACTGATACTGAAGATCAGGTTAGGTATAGATCGACTCCTTATATGTAGGGGTCTGAATTAGCGGTAGATTCGGCTAAGGTGAAATTTATTACTTATAATTCCTGAAACAAAGGGATCTGGGTTAGCTATAATCAGGTAAGGTATAATATAATAGCTCTGACTAATGCTATGAAGGGGTTACAGTTAACTATAAGATAAAATAAGGTATAATTTACTACTCCTGATTCCACATAGCTATTTTGATTACAGTACTGTAGTTCCTTTGCGTTTATCTTGTGCCATCCCAGTTTTGGTTTGTTTATTTTGCAAGCTTTAAATTATAAAATATAAGGGTCAGGATTGCCTATAAGATCAGGTAAGGTATACTGCAAGAACTATTGATTCTGGATATACTGTACTGTATAGGGATTCGGGTTAGCAGAGGGCTGTATGATATGCAAGCTTTAGTCTCATAAGCCCGGGCTATGACCCAAGGGGGCTAGGAATCCTCCTTCCCTTGTAAAATTCACCTACTAGACGAGACAGAGTAAAGGGCAAGGGAACGCCAAAGTGGTCCCGGACCCTAAGAACTGGAACTTTAAATGTTGTTTCTGTTCAGGCTCTGTCTCGAGTTGACCACCCTCAGCTATGGGGTATGTGCCTGAGTATATACATACAGTACATACATGACCCAAGAGTTTATTTATACTGTACTGTAATACCCCAGGTGTCCTCAGTTACCCCATTCTATACATCATGAAGTTGGGTTCATAATGATTCATTGGGGTAACATTTATAACAATACAAATATATACAGTAAAGCCCCGCTTCTTTAGATTCCGACTTTCGGGAACCAATAATTTGCGTAATAGGTAAATAGTTCGGACTTGTCTCACTTTTAAAAGTATGATTTTGTTTTTTTCACTTTAACCCATTAATTATAAGAGGCCTTTCTGTGGATACTGAAGTAAGTGTTTAGTGCTATGTCAGAATATTAGAAATCCTTGGAAAATCATGCAGAAGATACTCAAGGTAGTTTGAACCCTCTTGACTCAGATCTATTTCCTAATCTAAGCAAAATTGTCTACGGTCAGGAAGAATAAAATTGAAAAATGTCTGTATAATATTGAATGGGTTGAGTAAAATAATCATAAAATTCTGATTAACCCAGGAAGTGCGATAGGCCTCACGGAAGGCACGGTATTTAATGCAATTACTACGGCACCAGTCACCAGACGTGTGCATGGAATGAAGGCTAATTTAGGCCAATATGCCTGCACCGTAAGAGTTAAACATGTGTAAAAAGAACCCCTCAAAATACCGTGCCAGTGCCAGGAAATGTCTCAAAATTGGATGACACACAGAAAATAGTAGTACTGTATCTCCCTGTACTAGGCTACATCCTCCACAAATCCCCCCCCCCCCCCCCCTCTATACCCACACACCCTTCCCCCTTCAACTTGACCTTAGATTTGGTCCATTTATTGGCAGTCCATGGGTTAACTGTGATTATAAATGAATAGCCTCAATACCCTGATATCCTTAGTTTCTTTAATATTAAGAAACTCAACAATATACTGTAACTGAAAGGCATGCCAAACACAGCAAATTAATACATATACAGTAAAGCCAGTATCACACCAAAGTGTTTCCCTAAAACTGGTATCACATGAGAGCTTTTATAGTCAACATTCGATGATCAACATTTTTCTGGCAACATTTCTGGAATATTTTACACTGAATTTAGGTGACCGATATATTATAAATGTTGACTTCATAAGCTGCCAGACCAGTGTTGAGGATAAATGTTGAGTGAAAAAGCGCTCGTGTGATACCGGCTTTAACTTTATTCTGCAACTCTACAGTATTCTTTCTGACAGCAACTAAAATACACTTTTATATAAATTTGTCCACTATAATACTTTACCTCCAGTCTATAATAATTGCCAGAATTAAGTTGCAGATTGAAAGTTGGTGATAAAACCTTGTGCGATAACCATCAACCGGTAATACTAAAATAAGAGAGAATTGCATAAGGATTCATACATTTCAAACTAATATAGAATTGCATTGTTTATTATACTGTTAATGCCTTAGAAATGTTACTGGTGATGTAGTATATTGTATTTACAGAGTTGGATATTGCTCCCAAAGCTTCAGAATGACCCCCACCTCACGACACTTTACGAAACAGTGTCCGCCAACAGTATCATTAAAAAAAAAGTCACTCGAGAACGTCCTCCGTCAACTTCCGACAAGCTATTTTTTTCTCGCAATATTCAGAGGTTCTTTTACATTTGGTACTTTGGTCCGATCTCAAAACAAAGAACTTGACGACCGAGGCAGCATAAACAGGGTCGCCTGGAATGCCGCCATTTAGGACGTGAGATTGAAACCAGATTCTTTGTGGACGAAACAGTCTTTAATTTTAAACTTTTATGTGTATGGTGCTTTTCATTTGGTATCGGAAACTAGATTGAAGATAAATTATGCTTAGAGGTTGAATTCTGCTAACAAAAATTATACTTGGGAAATTGCCAGACCATAATTCCTCAAAATCACAGCCGGAAAAAGTGCTCGTGTGACACCGTCTTAATGAAGTTCGTTTCAATTTTCAAGCCCTTCCGACATCTTCGGGTCTACAGTTATTAAATTCAGATAGAGAGAAGACCAACAGTTATCATCCCTTTAAGCCCTTGGGATATTTATTTGATTTACAGAGGCTAGGGTTCACAATTTATGGTCTACTTATAGTGAATGGACTAAAGATAAAGTACTGTATTAGGTTGTAATTAATAGCTTGTGCGTCGGCTCCCTTGCATTTGTGATGATTCCTGTTTTAGTCTATATTCAATTGGGTAAGGTAATTCAATATGCTGCAGTATTGTTTTAAATCTTATCAATCTATAAAACATTTATTTAAAACATACTCAGACCTTTTTCATTAACCAAAGTAGACATAACAAATTTGTTAAAAATTATGATGTAGGCTACTCGTTAGAAATCTGATGGAAAAATAAGCTTGGTCTGAAAGAACTATTAAATACATTATTTCCACATAATTTTAAGGTAATTTGTCTTTATATTGTGCAGTTCACTCTTTCAACTCTAGTGGAGGCACTCATCACAGGCAGTTTTGCCTTTTGTCTCCCTCATCCTCATAGAAAAAAAAAAAAAAAAAAAAAAAAAAAAAAAAAACAGTTTCTGGTTTTGGTTGGTTTATTTTATAAGTTTTAAATATAGAAGGGCGAAATAAATTGTGAGGAAAGTTCTGCGGGGTGACTACTTTCAGCGGACACTGCGATCGTTTATCACATGCAACTTAATTTTACAATAACAAAAATAGTAATAAACTTTGATTGTATTTATCTAAGGGTAGTGGTGAGGGATGGGAAGGGGATTGGTTTTTCATAAACCGGGTATGTAAAAAACCCCACAAATATACTGGATAATAATAATAAGGTAGACTAGCCAATTAGTATGTGGTGGTTCTATTAGTACGGTGGCGCTAGTAAGGCATGTCTCGGCTGTCATTATGTTTGGTTTGCTCTGTGCTGTCTTAATGTCAGTCAGATATTGAATACGAGGGTATGTGTGGGAACATATTTGTGTATCTTATTCGAAATGAATAAATCAAGGTTAGATATTGCAGATACCAATTATTAATCAAAATATACTTGGTGCCGAGACATCACTTATTTGGCCGACTGTAGCCTACATGACCGATAACAAATAAATAAAAAGTTAATTTAATAGCTTAAGTGTTAATATTCACCTCGAGTATCGTACATTTTGATACTAAATATAATAAGAATTAAATTAAGTCTTCTTCAAAATGTACTGTACCGTACCTCAACTATCATGCATTTTTGCTACTAAATGATTAACCCATTGGCTGCGGGAAACGTAGTACTACGTCTTGGCAAGTTACAACAATTTACAGGCTGTAAAAGCCTATAAAAGAAAGTAGAAATAGAGTGTCAGTGGGCGGGACCACGAGGGTCTCAGCAGTGCTGCCAAAGGCAAAAAAGCGCTGCATTGCTAATAAATAGCGAGTTTTCCCAAATTTCTATGGTAGCGCTGCAGGTGAACCCCGCGAGCTATGAAGCTCATTCTAGTGTAATTTTGAAGCTATATTCGTCTAGTTTTTAGCAGAATACATTTCATTTCATGCAGACACTTGATTAATCATTCAGGAGTGCCTGACTATGCCCTAAATAGCCCAAATATGCCCGCAGAGAAAGGGTTAATGGAACTGTAATTATTACTTATATGTGATAAAATTAATATGCCTACCCACGAAAAGGAGTCGACATAATTATAGTTTTATCGCATCAAAATGTACCTAAAATATTATACACGTAGCTACTAAATTGATTAATTAAACTCAAATTAGGACTTCAGACTAAAACCATAATTTTATGGATAACTCGGTCATTAAATAATTATCATCATCATCATTATTAAGATACTTTTTCTTCTCCTGGGAAATCCCCGCTAAAAGGATGGCCCATGCAGAAACGAGTCCAGGCTACTTTGTCCAGATTAGCTCCATTTGTTTTTACAGCGTATGAAATATTTTGTGGTGGCATGCTTAATCAATTTTGCTCCGTGTGTCAAGATATTTTGACACTAACGTAACATGAATTTGGCTCTCACCCTTTCAACTTTTTGTGGGGATACCTGTGACAGGTAGCTTTGGCTTTTGTCTCCTTCATACACATGGACAAAAATAAATAAAACACATACGAATTAGCAAGTCTACCTTGTTGAGTTTACTGAACATTTTCTATGAAAACATGACGAGGGAAACTAAACATAAAATGAAAATAACAATTCTGAAAGGTTTATCATTGGCACAAGGAAATTTACTAACTGTTGCATTGGTTATATTATATCTTATCTTTCAGAAATATTTTTGAGAAATGTCTTATAATATAACAGGGCATCAAATAATATAAAAAGTTCTGAATTTCTAAAAAAATTAACGTATGATACAATTACGGCTAAAACTAATATTACTCCACCGCTGTACACCGACAATACAATCAATTCCACCAAGTTCTTTTACTCTTCAAAATTTCTGAGAGTACGTCAACCAAATCTAAAAACTTTAAATCTCAAGTGAGACCATTACAAGATATGTTTAGTTTATCAAACTAACATTTTAGTTTTTATTTTAAGCTTAGCATTTTACAACGTTTGTTTATATAATTTCAATTGATAATGCAATTATTACCACCATATATTCCCAGCTCAAGAGTGGCGCTAGAATGAATGCCCAGATGTTTTAGGGACTTCAGTGGACAGTTGCCACAGATAAATATATACTATATTATCCCAGGGCCTCTGCTCTAAGGTAGAGTGCAAAATGTATATTCTTCCTATATTAAAATACACAGCAAAATGGGTGGTTATTTATGTACTGCTAAGGGGGCATCTAACTGTGAAAAATGCCATAATTGACCTTATTACAACTCCAGGACACCAGTGTACTCTCTCATTAACTCTCTATGGGGCCCCATATACAGGTTGAGCCAGGCTATCATGGTTCATTACTGTAAAGTAGTACTGCCCAAGGGACTGCTTGTAGGCATTTTAAACTCCAAGCATATTTACAAACAATTACTTAAGAAATATTTGCAAACATTGGCAAGCCCTAGAACATGCCAGTCTTCCATAAACTAACTCTGCCTGGTTGTTGACATGGTCTAGGTAGCCTATACTATTTTCATACTACTATTAACTACTGGGTGTTAGGGGTACCGACTTGATGGAGTTGATTGTCATAGACCGGGGTACAATACACGGCTTTAATATTGGAAGCAGTGATACAAATATGGCTCCATGATGTGAGGTTATAATATATTACACTGGCTCATAGTAATTCTCTTGTATACACACACACACGCGCGTTTCATTCACTCACACATCCAGATCTCCAGTGACTCTCTTATACCTCTTATAATAGTTTCTGCTGCCAAAGACCCGAGTCACACAAGCACGTTAGTAGCGAACTGCATGTCTGGCATACTGTATATGCTATATATTCTTGTGTTACAGGTACATGTAAACTATTTTGTTAAATGTTTACAATCTATCCTTGTATTACGGTACATATAATTGTTATAATATTGTTAATATCTTGATAAATTGCAAATTTGTTTTTATATTTTTGTTTTACATAAATTGTAGTTTCTCTATTCATGCAGAATTTAAAGGAATTTACCAGAACATCCTGAACTTCTGAAATTGAATAATTCCTTGAACATGACGATAGTTCGTTGGTATATGTGCGATTAATTTGATGGAAACAGATTCACTTGCTCATGTAGTGATGTACACCCTGTGTGGTGGTTTTGTGTTCTTCTATTTCAAAATTATATTTTACTAAGGCGTTATTTCCACATAGCGATTTTGATAAGTTCTTTTGTCTTTATATTGTGTCGCCCCTATTTTGGTTTGCAAGTTTTACATTACCGTAGAAGAAGATTGGGAGCTACAATTTTTCTATAATATGGTCAAAATGGACATGAAAATGAGAAGGCAATAGACTGCAGTAGATGAGCCATAACTGCTTTCTTTACAATAAACAGTTTTCAATATGTAGGTTTAGTTTGACATATTTTAACTATTTTTGACGAATATTCACTGCAATAGTGCTTGTGTGACACCGCCTGAACACCATCTCTCTCTCTCTCTCCAGGAACCCTCTTGAGACTCCCGACACGTAACACTATTGGTATATCTATCTTATATACACATACACACTCTAAATCCTTCACTAACCCTCCTAATGCACTTTAATGAACTCGACCAAGGAATGACTTCACTCAGGTCAGGAGTCTGTTACGCTCACAAACACTCGACCAAGGAATTACTTCACTCAGGTCAGGAGTCTGTTACGCTCACAAACACTAACTCCAGTCTAATATACCTTCAGGATATTGTTTCTTCACACATACATACACTCCAAGCTAATTTCCTCAAGTTTATTATGCCACACATACACATGTGCCAGTCTAATTTTCCATATGTACACAATCACATTCTGGTACGCCCCGAATTACTTTCATATACAGTAAAATCTCTCTTTTGGACCCCAGATATTCCGAACTCTACATCTCTGAAACCCCAAAACGCCAAGGTAAAAGTCTGAACAGCAGTTGTCAGTCAGGCATTTGCCACTTTCATTCGGACAAATTACTCTGTAACAATTTCCCCCCTTTCTGATAAGTTTCTCTCCTTCTGACAAATTACTCTCCTTCCGACAACTAATTTTTCTTGCACACATATATTCTTATCTCATTTATTAGACAATTTTCGAAAGTTCAAGGTAAATATCCAGACATCTGCTATCCAGTTTGGACTACCACCCTGGTCTTTTGGATGAAGTCTGAACTATCAAGATATTTCACACTTTCAAACCAGCCACCCCTCCCCCCAAAATTAGCCCAAAAGAGAGGGATTTGACTGCTTTCTAAACTCCTGCCCCGGCATACTTTAGTTCAAACACACTGTAGCACGGTTGGCCACCAAGACATAATGTAACCTAATAGAACTCCAGTGCTATATATCATTGGAGCCCACACACCTTAGGGGGAATGAAAGGCCAGGAGCAGTGGACCCATAGAAGCTGTGTACTGTAGAGCGAGGGAGGAGAGGACCGAGTAAGGCTCAATTGGAGATCCTTATTTATAACTCGTTCAAACATATGAATTTTGCTTCATTCTTGCTATCCTCAGATATTTTCAGGATGCTTAGTAAGGATCCCTTCCTAAGTAATTACACCAAGGATGATCACTGCAATTTAGGGGGAGAGTATAGCACATGGTTATCACTGACAGGTATGTGGGTTGATCACCTTACTATAGTGTAGGGTAATCACTGAAGATTGGGGAGAGTTTAGCACGGGTTGATCACTGGAACTGCCTGGGGTACCACATCTGCACTCCGTCTCTAGTGATAAGTTGGTGTGTGACCTGCTGGCTCTGTGGGTCGTGTGAAACAATCTGTATGGGTACCTCTGGGTGTAGTGTGACCAGTTGGACGCCCCCTGCCGCTGCCTGCTGCTCCGCTTCCTCCGGTGACACGATGGTGAGTGCCGTAGCGTCGTCAATGTGTATCTCGTGTGTGGTGTGGTGGAGGTGTTCATGGGAGAGTGCGTGGTGGTGAATCATTTCGGGGTGAACATGTGCTGCCGCCACTGCCGCTGCCTCTAAGTGGTGTTCTTGGGCATGGAGTTCAGCCTCGTGCTCCAGCTCCTCGATCTTGAGTGGGTCAATGGTGGCCTCAGGTATGATGGTGTCCACATCATCATCATCTTCATCCCCCTCATGGTCCTCCCGGTCATCCTCCCCAGCTTCCTCATTCTCCTCAAAGTCTTCCTCATCCTCTTCGTCTTCCTCCTTGATGTTGTCGTATTTCTTGGGTCGGCCTGCCGTCCGTCGATGGCCTCTAAGCCCTCGCTTGCGTGGTCGGCCCCGGGGCCTACCTTTTCTCTTCTGTACGTACTTGCGGCCACTGCCAGGCTTGGGTCCGGGTTTCTTAGCATCCGGTCGACGCGGGGCCCGGGGTTTCTTTGACACTTCCTTCCCGCAGTACTTCTCCTTGTGCACCGTCAGACTCTCTTTGTACTTGAAAGCCTTATCGCAGGAGTCACATTTGAAGGGTCTGGACTTAGAGTGGACCTTCATGTGTTTGTCCAAGGCCGAGCTGAAGAAGAAGGCCTTGAGGCACTTCTCACACTGGAACGGCTTCTGTCCTGTGTGCTTCTTCTTGTGTGTAGAAAGAGAGGAGGAGTGGGTGAAGGCCGCCTCACACAGGTCACACTTCCATGGCTTCTCTCCCGTGTGGACCCGGAAGTGGTTCTTCAGCTGTTGTGCAGTGATGAAGGCATGGCCGCACTCCTGACACACGTAAGGCTTCTCACCAGTGTGCGTCCTCATGTGCGCCGGCAGATGGGAGGAACGGGCGAAAGTCTTGCCACATATTCCACACATGTATGGTCGCTCACCCGTGTGTAGTCTCTTGTGCATGCGTAAGTTGGAGCGCTGTGCGAAAGCCAGGCCACACTCACCACACACAAACGGTCTCTCACCAGTGTGAGTCCGAAGATGGTCCCTCAGGGTGGCGTTACAAGACACTGTTTTACCACATTCGGGGCACGGTACACGCTCCCCCCCGCTCTGACGCACCCGAGGCTTGGGCTGCTTCACTTGTACCATGATCGGGTCCGAGGTTATGGTGGTCGGAGGCTTGATATCCTCTGCCTGTACCGTTTGGACCTGGACCTGTAGGTTACCATACTGTGCCTGTACCTGCTGATTGAACTGCCTGGCAATGTCCGGGCTACCCAGTTCCACCTGGACTGCCGGGCCGCTGGTGGTTATAATCTGTCCCAGGTTCTCTGGGGTGTAGTTATACCAGAGTCCTGTGACCCCGGCCATGTTGTTGACGTTGACATTGTTGAGTGTCTGGACCCCTGCCACCCCCTGCATAACCCCCACTGGAGACACATGGGTCACGTTAGTCACCCCACCGGAGGTCACGATGTGCTCCATGTTAGGATCTTTACACCACCGACTCCTTCACTGCCACACCACGACCACCACCGCTGACACAGCCTCTACCACACCAATACCATGGTCATCATAACCTGAAAGATAATGACACTTTTCAATATTAACTTTATAAAAACATCAACACCATTAAAATCACCAATAGCTCTGGATAATAGTCTCTGGACTCACTTGGCAGATATGATCAACATACATGAAAGAGGCTAGCCATACAAACTTGGTAGCCGGACGTATAAGCAAGAAACTACACAATAGATCATTGTTTACAACTAAATAATTTAAACTTTTTATATACATTTAAGAATAGAAATAAACTAAGAACCCTTAATATATAAATACAATTAATTCAGCATGCAATGCAATAATTAATCAATATACAAATTTATATGAACCTTGACCAACAAAGATAAACCAGTGGTCAGGCTTAATTTTCATAACTCAACCAATACATAATACTGTACTATAACTTAACCAATACATAATCCATTTGCTGTTACCATTCTTTGATATTATGTACACAATTATATGGTAACACAAAAATGTCAACAAAACTTATACTGTACTGCACAGTAGTCAGTATTGATAATTCTAAAATTAAATATTATATTAAAATACAGTACAGTACTGCACATTACTCACCTTTTTATAATCTTATGCTGAATCTGTAATCTTGACCTAATTTGAAGACAAACCACATGGACTTCTTATCACACAGTACTAACTAGCTACCCTATCATGAAAAAAGTGCTAAAGATCAACCTAAACTCTAAATGCAATGATGAACTTATGATGAATCAAAGGCTAGTGAGAGAATGTAAAAAAACTAGAGTAAAACCAGTATCACATGATCATTTTATCGCTCAACTTTTATCAACAACACTAGTCTGGCAGTATATAAGTAAACTTTTCAAATAATTCTTTCACCTAAATTACTCTATCTTAAATCTAGTTTCCAATACAGTGCCAATAGAAACTAGAGGGGCATTCGGGAGAGCGCAAACACCCGCCTACGCTGGCGTAGGTATGCACTCCACTGATCACCTAAATGGAATTACTTTTTCTTTGGCACATATCCTATCTGCACAGTGCACACCTAATTTTGAAAATATCAGTTAATAACTTTGAGATATCTTGTAAACAGATAAAAAGCAAGCCAGGCAACTTCCCTTTGTATCTAATTCAGGCTAAGATTAGATATATTTATTCCAAACAGGCACGTTTACAGATGTGGATAATGTGTTTGAGTTGGTGACCGGTCAACTCAACCAGTAGACCATTTCAACCAGTAGCTCTCAACCAGTACCAAGTCAACCAATACAGTTAGGTTGGGTTAGGTTAGTACTATATTTTGGCACTGGTTTGGTTGGTCTGGGTTAATTTAGCACTGGTTGAAATGGTCTACTGGTTGAGATAACATGGAACCGTTTGAGTTGTGTTAAATGGCTTGAAATGAGCTACAGGTGTTTATCAAGCTCATTCAAAAGCTTACATTTGCCCAACGAGGCCACCCAAGACCAACAGACAAACTGAAAACAGTGAGAATTGTAAGTGACACTGATGAACCTTGGCAAGATTTTGGATAGTCATTGTGGCCCACATCTAGCCACTCATCAAACCTATCAGAACAAAATATCAGACACCTCCCTTCTGTGAGTGTGCCTATTAGGAAAGATACCTCACAGTCAAGACACATGGACAATTTGCCGCACAAGTCGTGTTCCTCACCCCCCTCCCTCACTCCACCTCCTACCTTCCACCCCACCTTTCTTACTTCCCTTCAGCTGTCCGACTCAGTGTCTCACGGTTATGAAGTAGGTGTGTTGTGAACCATTTAAACCACGTGCTTTAATTTCATTATATTGATACCCTAGCCAGTGGTTTAAATGATTCACAACACACGTACTGTACTTCATAACCGTGAAATGCTATGAGTCCGACAGCTGAAGGGCAGGAAGAAAGATGGGGTGGAAGGTAGGAGGTGGAGTAAGGGAGGGGGGTGCGACGCTGCCAAATTACTTTTTCACTGGGGTGGTGAGAAACAGGACTTGTGCAGCAAACTCTACCATAGTAACTCTTTCAGTACAATGTCATGATTTTTTTGTATTTTATCGAACACTAAATTAAGTTAATAAGAAATAATTTGTTAAGAAATAAGAAGTCTTCTTATAATCAGACAGTTTCTCCCATGAACTACGAGAGAAGATTCTTGGGGCAATAAAACTAAGGCGAGTCAAAGTTAAAGAGGAATATTTCAAGGGTTGATTGGACAGATATAAGTTAATGCAGGATCATTTAAGTAGTTTTTCTTACCTGATATAGCCTACTGTTGGCAATTGTACGTAAACATGGCCGACCGTTACCACTATAACTTCCTATAGATGGCGCACAATGCCAGACCGCCTCATACAAACATGTTATGAGCCTTTAGTTTCTTCCAAAGCCCTAAATGATCCTGAGAATTACTGTACTTAAATTTGACAAATCTATATACCGGTAATAATTCTTTGACTTATTATATAAAATTGTAAAACTTGCAAAATAATTTATAACAGAATCTCCAAAGTAGATATACCAGATACCCGTACTGCACTTAAAAAATATCAATGAAACGACACAAAACTATACAGTCGCTAATTACTAATATATTATAAATACTCATACATACTCTACAGGAACTTGCAATAAAATTATAACAAATCTTTAGGTATAATCAAACAGCTATTATAGTTAACTGTCAAAGTTTATTAAGTCAAATGAAAACTACATAGTATTAAATTTTCTGAACAAGTAAACTTTACGAATGTATGCGAGATATATCAACAGTATAGCATTCCATATTTGGGGTTCCCAGACAACTCGACTATTAGACCATTTACACCAGTAGATTTCAACCAGTGCAAAATTAAGAGGGGATGGGCATATATATTAAGAGGGGATGGGCATATATATTTCCGCATTTATGCATCTTTATATATTATTTTAGTTTCTTCCCTAGAGCTCCATCAAGTAAAAAAAAAAAAAAAAAAAAAAAAAAAAAAAATATATATATATATATATACAGTATACTGTATATATCATACCCTCCAAGATAAATTTGTACATTTTTTGATAGAAAAAGGCCGGTTTCTCTTAAATTACAGGCTCGCTATCGCTCGACAGGATTTTTTTTACACCTAAATGACACGGTCTTAATATTGACAAAGAAATGGAGCGAAAAGTCCAAGCTAATGGGCTGAACGCTGTAAAATCTGAAAACTAATGGGGCTAAACATAAGGGAGAAGGAGGTCTAGAAAAACTACCCACCTCCCCTTAACCAAGGATATCTAAAGGTCGCATCCTACCCTAAACAAAGCAGGGTCTCACGGGTATATAAAGTTTTTCATTTCAGTGTTTTTCTACCCTGCTCCAGATTTGCCTGCAAATGTTCACCCCATTTTTATCCAATTTAGCTTTGATTACAGTCAATTACTCCAAGAACCAGGTTGTTACTTGCGCATATAACCAAGTTCCTGCGACTGAATTTAGTGTTTTTATAGAAAATCACTATCCGATGCCCCAATTTACGTATTATTGTAGGTTGTTGGGCGTTTGGGCTTGGGTTTATAGCTGGTCCGAGAACGCACCGCCATTTACCCCATTAAATTTTAGGGTTTGCTATATGATTTTTCTACAGTACTTAATATCGGGTTTTCAGAAACGTAACCCATTTGTATATCGATAATCCTGAATCAATAATTACAAAGGGAGAGAGGTAGCCTGTGTGACTCAGGCTTAACTGCACTGGTTGACATCTACTGGTAGACACGGTCCACCAGTTAAACAGTCTGTGAACCCATTATTTTGTACACAACAGGTGGGGCGGGCATACGCTGTAACGCACCACCACCGACACACTCCCACATCGTAACATCTCGGGGTATAAAATATTTACTATCTTACCTTAACCCTTTCATTACCGTGCCGACTTTCTTCCGGTTGTTCTGGACATCAATAGAATGTTATATTCAGCTTGGGAAGGGTTTATGGGAGTCTGGCAGACTAACTAATTCGTACGCAGTGGTCCAATACATTTGCAAAATTAATTAAAATACTACCAGTACTCACAATAATTAGTAAAGTGTAATAATTATATTGAATTCAATTGTATACTAAATTAATTAAGATATCCTGGAGATATTTATAGTTTTTTAACTATTTTAATTCCCAGAGGTCCCACTTAAACTGAATGAAAGCATCTGATAGCCATAATTAAATTTAAATGACCCTATCCAAATTGAAAAAGGTTAATTCCCTAAGTACTTTAGGTCAACACTAGATGATCTTACTTCGCTTGGAAATTACCTTCATAAACCAGAGGCAAACGCTATCTTAATAAATTCTTTGACTTCCACAGGTCCTTCCTAAACTATATAAAAGTAGCCAGAATACATTGAAGAATGTTAACATGGTACCGAGAGGGTTCATTACTATAAAATAACTTCTGAGCATAAGTTCCACAATGTAAACAACTTTTATAAACATTTTTCTTGCCGTTTATAAAACTGATAAAATATGCAACATCAATATTTAATTTATTTTAAAATAATATTTATTTGGCGTAAAGGTCTACAGTAGTCCCTCGGGTAATGCTATACAGTACTGTACTGTTCTCTGTTCAAATTAACTCGGCACCTTATTCTCCCTTCTTAGAATTACCCTGATTCCCACCATCCACATTCTACAGCCAATGTTTTGTTAAAAGAACGCATCTTTGCTAGAAAGTGCATTAGGTAAAATAATTGACATATTACAGTGATATAACCTAAGAGGAAGAATTTGTTTAGTAATAGTGGTAAATTATTGGAATGTACTGCCCCAGTATGTAATCGAGTCTGAATCTTTCTCTGAATCTTCACAAACGTATGAGCTTAATATAGACAAGGCATCGAGTAGACAAGATCTGTTGTTTAATTATAAAGCTAAACTTTAGTATGATAAAATTGTATTGACTGCCACAGCCACCACTCTTGGTGCAGGCCCCGAGCTGGATGCATAGGTCTAAAAGGCTCTTCCAGAATGCCTACTGTAACACTGTATAGCCCAGGGCAACAGTATGGAGAAACCGAAGGTATTACTCCTATATGGATTCTAGAGGTATCAAGGTGGTTTACGACCAAGAGGCTCACAGTTAAGGGGAGGTAGACCGTTTTTCTGGACCCCCTTCTCCCTAATGTTTAGCCCCACTAGTTTTGAGATTATAAGACATTCGGCCGATTAGTTTGGCGATTGTAACACCTTTCGCCCTATTTCGTTGTCAATTTTAAGACCTTTCGTGCCATTTAGGTGTCGATTATTTCCTGGCAAGCGATAGCGAGCCTGCAATTTTAAGCGGGACATTTTTCTACCGAAAAATGTACACATTCATCTTGAAGGGGGGTCTAGGTTTTTTTCTTCTAAGCTTGATGGAGGTCTAGGGAGGAAACTAAAAAAAATATATGAATAAATTAATTAATATACCAAACAAACAGTCAGTCTCCCCTTAACTTGTGTGTTGGGGATTCCCTTCTCTGTTTCCATTTGGGTGACCATGGTTCACTGAACCCCTTGAGAAGCGACACATTTTGATAATATATTTTGGCTATTATTGTACAATTCAATGCAATGTAGGAAAGATCTATAGGAATCAAATGGGTGAAAGGTATCACAATTTAAACTTTGACTTCCTCATCTGAATATAATCGTCTAATCAAATGGGTGAAAGGTATCACAATTTAAACTTTGACTTCCTCATCTGAATATAATCGTCTAATCATAGTAAATATAATCGTCTAATCATAGTAAAAATAAATTGTCAAAATGTGACATAGTCCTCAAAGGGCTATACCATAGTCCTCAAAGGGCTATACCATTTTTTTTTTTTTTTTTGCTTGTGAATTTTAAAAAGATCCTCTGCTAAAATGTTTTCCTTGCTTGGTTAATTTTGGAGGTACAGTAGTTTATTGCCTGGAAAATGACCATGTGAGATTACATTAATGCCTGGGATTGTATTATAGTAAAATTGACAAAGAGAGAAAACAAATCAATAACCGATAATTAAGGTAATAAGTACAGTAGTAGCTAATAACATAATGAAAGTGCTTATTATTGAGCTTCAAAGGCCCATCCACAAACCATTGCCAACCAATAATGGTAATCATATTAACAAGATGAGGCTTTGCTGCCATGTTGATATGAACAGAGTATAGTACAGTGCTATTCTAGGGAACTCTGCACTCTTAAGCAATTCATGCCTATTAAAAAAAAAGTTAAATTCAATGAAAATTACAGTAATGAAATAAAATGGTAGACTCCAAAGTAATACTGCATGTTTGCCCTCCTGTACATTGTGAAACTTTTGTAATATACATAAGCGGCTATTAGTCCAGTACAAAAATAATATCAATACATAAAACTTCTGTCATCGCTGGAAACCACTCAAACAACTATTTCAACAGGCCCAAACATTTTCCAGTCGCCAATCATCGGTAAGACTTTCTTAAACCCTTAACTTTTGTAGAACAGTAACCATCAGCAGAATTTTTCAGACCCTGTACTTTTCTATAATAGGATCTATCAGCAAAATATTTCAGACCCTGCAATATCCTTAAACTGTTAACAGGATTTTCGCACATCCTATATACTTTTTCCTGACAATCGTTTGAGAGATTATTATTTATGTACCAGTATTTACTATGTATTATTTATGCAAGGCTTAAAAATATGTTCGTAAGTCTCCCACTTGAATGATTCAGGTAATTATAGACTTTTTTGTTCAACCAATTGCATACCGGTCTATATTATGACTGGGTTCTTGGCACCAGTTTTCACTCTATTGCTTAACTGATCACACAAACATTATAATAAATGCTTTTGTATTGTTTGTAAGCCTGTCCGAATTAATAAAGTTTACAGAGAGAGAGAGAGAGAGAGAGAGAGAGAGAGAGAGAGAGAGAGAGAGAGAGAGAGAGAGAGAGAGAGAGAGAGAGAGAGAGAGAGAGAGAGAGAGAGAGAGAGAGAGAGAGAGAGAGAGAGAGAGAGAGAGAGAGAGAGAGAGAGAGAGAGAGAGAGAGAGAGAGAGAGAGAGAGAGAGAGAGAGAGAGAGAGAGAGAGAGAGAGAGACAGAGAGAGAGAGAGAAAAGGAAGTGTGGATAATAGGATGAGAAATAATACTTAATGTAACTTTTTCTATACTTATGCAAATGCTGTCAACTTTATAATTCAGTCACAAGATGAGGAAAAAAATAATATGCCTCACACATCCTACTGCGCGTCGTACAAGGCGACTAATAGGGGGGATGGCGATAGACTTGTGGACCAACAGCCATTACTATGCAATAAAGTCTTTATCTTAGCACTGTCTTGGTATGGCACTACCGAGGCTGGTGGGTGCTGATAGGTGCCACAGGGGACCGAGTCTTACCTGGACGCTGTTTGGCACCACACCTGTGTCGGCATCAGTGTTGGGGCAGGACTTTATTGTTCTATAGTCCAATTGCCTAATACACAGTAGAGTCTTGTTATGGTGCTGTCTTTTTGTAACACTGTTAAGGCTGGTGTGGTTGCAGATACTGCAGGTGCAAGTGCTGCAGGGGGACTCTGTTGAGTCTTGCTGAGGCACGGTTAGCACTATACCAACATCAGCCACAGTGATGACTTGGTGGGGCAGTGCTGTGGCGGGACTCTATTGTACTACAGTACACCCCAACTACTCGTGAGCATCCTAGTTTCGAATCCCTGGACTGCCACATGTATTTGTTGATTTCATTAATTGAGTTTAGGAGTAAAGTCGGTTGGTGGACGTAACATAATAATATACATACCGTACATAAATTTAAAGACAGGGTGCTCCACACGAAGTGCGGTTCCAGTCTCACCCTAATGGTGGCGCTCCAGGCAGCACTGTTCAGAGCTGCGTCACTACGGTCCATTCTGTTGAATCATCCACTTTGGCAGGCCACGTTTCTGAAGCACCGTTCACTGCATTTCTAATACATGAAGCTTTTACCTTTTCCTTCAAAGGGAGAGGGAGTCTGCTCATGGTTAGCCTTGGCAGCAGTTTTCTGAACTTTCCCCAGCCACATCTAATTCTGGCGATAGTGGCAGCCGGCAGAGATGTTATCTCCCAATTGATAGCGTAATGATTAGTGCACAGAATTTTGGTGGGAGTATCCTAGGTTCGAATCCACAGAGTACCACATGTATTAATTGTTTCATGAATTTCATTACAGGTAATTAGGTTTATTTGTAAGTTAATTGGTGGGTTGGTGATGATATGAATTAATATACCAACATACAAATTTATGTTGTCTTGTCCCCATTATACCTCTGGAAGGAAAGTGCTTAAATGTCAAAGCAATAGAACATAAGTAAATGTTCTTGTATTCCCCCTCACATTCAACTCTGCCCCTGAACAACATTGCCCCAGTTTGTCACCCTGTGCATCACCTTTTAACAGTTGCCCTTTGTATTCTAAAGTAAGACTGTGACTGCATGATTTTAATTCCAGAAAAACATACATCAGCCATAGCTACTTATTTATGTTCGATTTATATTCTTTCAGAAACATACACAAATTATCAAGGCTGTCGCAGAACATTTGAATCCGGATGTACACTCAAGATAACAAATCCACAGCCTGTACACGCTAGCATCATCAATGTATCATCTGTAAAAAAATCTTTACTTGCGATCATATAATAATACCGGTATAACTTTTTTCCACAAATTCTTAAAAATACAAAATATATATACTGTAATGATAACATTTTGTTAAGTAATTAATAATGAAGCAATCATAATATTGATTGGTTTTCTTTTTTCATTGTACCATATCACTCTTCCCGACTCACCAAACGCTGTCTAGCTTTGTTATGAAATACTTTATCACTCAAACTGTAACCCTTTTAATCAGATAACTAGGTTTGGCATTCTTGCTACCACCAGGCAATTTTATCCAGCTTAGGAAAGGCCCCATAGTTTAAAGTTTGAAAATTAATAAACAGTACCGAGTGTCAGACGGACATTTTCAGCAGTGGATTTTATCGGTGTTTAGTATCTACAAAGCTGCATCAATTCTACAGATAGTAAGGTACTGTAAGTCTGGATTAAATTTGACTGAATCTCCAATAGGAAATATACCAGCCATAAAATCAGCACACCATGCTCCAGTGCTGCCAAATCTAGGTCCTTATTGTGCCGACTGTCCTTTAAAGCAGTGACTGTCCCATGGAAAACTGCTACCCAGTATTTGGTATACTGGTTAAGCCACGGTTACAAGGATACAAGCCTTTTAACCACATACACATACTGTAGTACGTGGGGGCACAATTCATCCACTTTAATGCAGTACAGTATATGGACCCTAATAGAAATAATTACTGTATTTAACTTTAGTAGTTTATCCTTTGAAAGTAAATATGCTGTATTGGGGTGCATTTCACAATCTTGTCGATGCTCTACATCTATTATGATGTACAGTAGAACCCCGCCCATCCGGTGCTCTCAGATCCGGAAACCAAAGAGATCCAGACAGGCATTTCAATCCAGACTCATGTTTCAGCCAACCAAACTTGTCTGGATGGCTTGGGAAAAATAAATGTCAATCGGAAACGAACGAGACTAATACAAGTTACCGCACATATTGTTTACATCCAGCATTAAATATCCAGACTTGGATGTCAGCTATCTGGATTTGTCTGGATGGCTGAAACCTAAGTCTGGTTGTTTAAGTTAGATATCTGAATTTGTGTTTCAGTCATCCAGATTTGTCTGGATGGCTGAAACATAAGCCTGGTTATTTAAGTTATATATCTGGACTCATGTTTCAGCCATCTGGATTTGTCTGGATGGCTGAATATATATCCGGACTTTTGGCAGATCCAGACAGGGTTCTCCCCCAATTAGTCTGGATGGGCGAGGTTTGATAAATAAAGCCTTTCTATCACTGCAAAACTAGTACCCTGTACTTGTACCCGACTCAAAAGGAAAGCTATCAACTTTTTCTATCAGGCAAAGGCTTTCGCTCACTATTTCCAGATCATGTGTTCAGATCCATAGAGTTGGAGGATTAACGTAAGTAGTTTATGGATTTACAGTTCCTAATTAATCAGGGAGGAATAGATGCAATATTGATAAAAAACTAGCGTCACACAGTGTCACCCATGTGACGCGTGTGTGTGTATTTACCGATATGAGTAGAATGGAACGTAATGAGATGAGAATGGTGAGATGGATGTGTGGGGCCAGGCTACAGGATAGAATAACAAATGTTGAGTTGAGGAGACGTTTAGGTATAAAGAGTATTAGCGAGGTGATGCGTACAAGTAGACTGGGATGGTATGGACATGTGGAGAGAATGGATGAACAAAATTGGGTGAAAAAATCCAGGTCTGTGATTGTGGAGGGAGCTGCACCAAGGGGTGGACCGAGGAAGACATGGGATCGGAATATACGTGCCGATCTCAAATCCATGAACTTGACAAGTGAAGCAGCCCTTAACAGGGTTGCCTGGAACGCCGCCATTAGGACAAGAGACTGAAACTGCACGTATGTGTGGAACACTCAGTCTTAAAATTTGATGTATATATGTATGTATGAGGAGAAAAAAGTCCCCTTTGATGCTTGCAAGAAGTCAATTCAGTAAATTAACAAGGGTAAAGTTACTTAACTATAAGCCAAGGGCCGTGGCATGGTCAGTAGCGCGTCTGGCTGCTGATCGAAGGGTCGGCAGTTCAATCTCAGGTTGTGCCATTAGTAAATGTCAAGAGCTTGACAGTTCAGTCTAGCGATTCGTGGCAAATATCCAGTCAAGTCCCTGTAACAAGGGCACACCCTAGCCCCGTTAATCAAGGGAGTGCAGTGTTAAAACTATAAACTGCATATGCCAGGGGGTAGTAACAAAGAGACCACCCACTTCCTTTTTTGTTAATATTAAATGATAATTATGTTTTTACTTTTAATGCAACTTCCAGTTGATTTTACTCATCTACGGAATGACTTCTAGCAACCTGGCAAACGATACAAATTATCATTTTCAGATCCAAAACGAAATCCCTTATTTTTATAGGGAAACGCTGGAATAAGTGGAGTGTTTTAAACATCTAGGAGTGAAGAGTAGAGACAAGAGGTGTGGGTATGGAGGCAAGACAGTGTGTGTGAGGGAAGGAAAGTTTTCGGAGCAATGGGAAGTACTGTATGTGGAAGGCGAGAAATCTCGGAATGAAAGCTAAAAGTGTAATGTACCAAGGGATAGTTGTACCAACAGTGATGTATTGGGCTCATAAAGAGTGGGGGTCGGGAGCCAGTTGAACTAGATAATAGTCCGTCAGGTGCCCGGCCCAGGGAGCCGGTGTATATATGAAGGGCCGTGCCTGGAAGTGATGTAGGCGGGCATTGTGGTGTGCTCCGCTGCGTGTCTGCCTCCTGAGACCGGAACCTCTCTGTGAGGTCTAGGACCTGGGAGTCTTATGCTGGGGACCCCAAATGGGCCTTGGGCATTGGGTCTTCTCCTGGACAACCTAGATTTTTTTTTTCTATTTTATTTAGTTGCTTCTGTTCGTGGTCTGTTTCAAGTCGGCCACCACCAGCTATGGGGTATGCGACGGAGTATATACATATATACAAAGTCAAGTTATGCAAAATAATTCCATTATGGCCTGGAGATTAAATGGTTAAAACAATGCAACATGTAAAATTTTCTGTATTCCTCACACTCAAGCCAATCTTGAATAATACTGTTCTGGCTTGCCACCTTGATCTCTAGCAATTTAAGGGCTAAACACAATCACAATTACTGTAATCATAAGCCATGTCTCAATACTGTTCAATGCCATAGTAACCGAGTGATGGATACCGGTACCAAAGCATGTGCCTGTGAGCCGAATTAACATTGCGAGATGGTAATACAGTAAAAACTAAATGAAGAACATTGAACAATGGTGTGATTGGAAAACTCAAATTATCTCGGGAGAAAGTAAAAAAAAAATCTGAATCAATATCATAATATTGTACAGTAATAGAGAGAGAGAATGAGCAATTTTTCAACAGCCTACTGGGCTGCAGCCCTCATAAGGCTGGTTGTACAGTAATAGAAAACATGATAAATATCTCAGCATAGTATAACCCTTACAATAAGATGACCTTTCACTATTATTTGTTCAGCTTAGAATCTTTCCCTTTCCAGGTCATAAAATTGAGAGGTGTGTGTGTGTACTGAAGAGTGATACATTGAGGGCAACCCTTAACATGAATAAATTCATATGGTGGTATCGATTAAAAGGCAGGACCTCGTCCCTGGTCTGCCTCAGTCTTTGGGCTGATGTCCTCCCTCCACTTTCAGACCAAAATAAAACTGCTAGATCATCTGATTTAAGGGCTAAGATATCTTTGTCAGTCAAGTTGAGAGAAAATATTGCATTAGAATGTGTTAACATAGTGCCTCAGTGGAGTGACGAGAAAAACTAACGTTTCAGTACTGTTTAGGGAACCAT
Organism: Paralithodes platypus; assembly: GCA_032716605.1. Taxonomy (NCBI): domain Eukaryota; kingdom Metazoa; phylum Arthropoda; class Malacostraca; order Decapoda; family Lithodidae; genus Paralithodes; species Paralithodes platypus. The sequence continues at coordinate 33,676,752 of CM064511.1, forward strand.
AGTGTTTGTTGTGTATTCTCCCTGTCCACATAAGTTTCTTGAGGCAGCTGGTGGTGCGCCAGGTTGAGAGCCGCCCCCTCGTGTAGCGCGGCCATAGCCACTGCCGCCTCCTGGTGTAGATCGCTAGTGTCTCCCAAGTCTTCAGTCACCACCTCCGTCCCCGTTACCACCGTCCCGGAGATCAGCTGCTGAGTTTCCTCTGTGTGATCTAGAGGGTCACTAGTGATTAGAAGTGGCTCATCATCCGGGTTATCTATGGGGACTCCGGTGACGTCCACAACAACTGTGGGTACTTCATCAATCAACTCCTGTTTGGCCTGTACCATACTCATCTCTGAGTGTATCTCAGCCTTGATCAGTGCCTCACTTATCCCAACCTCTCCTCCCATCATTACCTCCTCCTTCAGCTCTATAGACGGCTCGCCCTCTGCTGGGGTGGTCTTTCTACGTCCCTTCTTAGTGTATCGACCTTTTTTTCTAGGTCGACCTCGCGGCCTACCCGTCGACTTTTTTCTGTAGGATTTCCGGCCACTGCCCAAAGGCCTGCCTCGTTTTCTCTTCTCCCCTGTGCACCGCTTCTTGTGTGAGGACAGGGATGAACTGTGGGTGAAGGCAGTACTGCAGAACTCACACACGAAGGGTTTTTCACCAGTGTGAGTCCGGGCATGGTTTTTCAGCGCCTGTGCCGAAGCAAAGGAATTGTCGCACTCCTCACACGAGTATGGCCGCTCCCCAGTGTGTACCCTCATGTGGCCTGGCAGGTGGGAGCTGCGGGCGAAGGTTTTGCCACAGATCCCACACATGTACGGTCGCTCCCCTGTGTGTACCCGCTTGTGTAACCTCCAGTTGGACCGCTGGGCAAAGGACATACCACATTCCGTACACATAAACGGTCTTTCCCCAGTGTGGAGCCTCATGTGATCCCTCAAGTTGGCATTACAAGAGAAGGTCTTGCCACATTCGGAGCAGGGGACACGCTCCCCGTTAGTGGGCCGTGATCGTGGTTTAGCCGACTTGGGTGTGGATGGTGGCTCGGGGGTGTCGGGCGTCGGGGGGGAGGGCTGGTGGAGTGTAGGTTGCTGGGTGACAATTATCTGTTGGGCTTGTGCCGGGACCGCCTGTAGACTACCATACTGCAGCTGTACTTGTTGGTTGATCTGTCGGGCTATGTCTACCGTGCCTAGCTCCACCTGTACCGGGGTGGTGTTGGCCGTAATCAGTCCGTCTACGGGGTTGTAGTTGTACCACATTACCCCCGTAGCCTGACCACCCTCCATACTTGTTTATGGTCAAAGAGCTAAACAATGATCCACTCTGTCTTGGGGGGAGGGGGGGGGGTCACCTTTTCGCTGTCATGTCTGCAAAGATAAAAATATAAAAAACATTAACATCTTGCTTTCTTAATAATATAATCAGTTCATATTAATTTGGCAGCTGATCACCATCCCTTGAGTATGATTACGAATGAACTTTATTTGTTGGCGCATAGAGTGAGCCGTGAAGTTGATTAATAGAATATTTATGTTCAAAGCATGAAAATATATTAGACAGAATGAACAGAATAAACCACCAAGTTACTTCAAACTTACTTATATATAACAAACTTGTTCACACCAAAGTAAAACATAACTCATACCATGTATGAAATAAATTGTCACACTTAATACAAATACTAAATACAAACTGCCAAACTATGGCATAGTACTATTAATCATTATAAAGGTAATATAAGACCAGGATATTGTCATAATATTTTATTGAACAGTTTGCTTCACAAGTATGGGATATCAGGTTGTTTCTGAGGCTGGATTCCAATTGACCACTTGACAGTTTTGGGCTATAAGGGAGTTCAACTTGTAGACATCCATATTTAGCAATTTTTTTTTAGGTGTAATTAATGAAAATTATGTTGAATTTGACTTCTTTTACAATAAGATGTGATACTGAAGTCATGCCTCTAGTGGATATCTCAGTTATTAGAGCTTATGTATGTATGTATGTACTGTAAGCGTATTTTAGCTTGTATCTCTGCTAAATATTGATATATAAAAGCTTTTAATGTATTTTTTGTGTACCACAAATATATTTTAGCTTGCAATTCCTCTAAATATTGCGGTCTCAAACCTTGAACTTCCCCACCTTTCAATTCAGATGATGCTAATTTTTTAGTTCATTGTATCTACCTCCAGATTTTGTTCAACCTAGAAAGCACCAGGCAGAGTTAGATATCCAAGATTCTTTATAACCCTACAGGTCCTTCCTAAACTGAGTAAAATCATCAGGCAGCAGCATTAATAAAGTACCGACAATGATCATCTGATTGAATGGGTTAACCACTTCAGTACAGTAACACTTTTTCCTTTTATTCAAACAATTGTATTCAGCATAAAATGGATCTGTGCGAGTCCGAGGGTTACGTTAATTGAAATAGTTTGTAACTCTTTGATTCTTGAAGATCATTCCTAAGCTGAATACAATCACCTAATGTTAGCCAGAATAAATGAAATGCTCGTACTAAAAGGGTTAAATAGGGAAACTCACAAGTGGTCAATATGCTCATTCAGGGTATATGCTGACCCAAGGTGATGCTCCTTTCAAGGCCCCTGCTCCTCACTTCATCTGCAAAATCAAATGAGCAGAGCTTCGGTTTTTGTTATATGGCAACTTATTAACTATTTACTCATTACTCAGATCTATACGTTAAGCTAATTTGGTCCACATGATTGGGGAGGAGCTCCGAGCAATAGATTTAGGATAGTCTTGACAATTTGCACACGGTGGTCTAATTTGTATGTGATGTCGAGAATAAACAAATACCCACTATAAGTAGTATTAGATTAACAATTTTAGAGTCAAAATGTACTTAACTATAGTACATATTCAAAGCAAATATATTAATCTAACCCTACTAATTTTGTGTGGGTAATAGTTTGATCGACATAATGTACGAATTGGACTGCCGTGTACGAATTGGCTCATCTAACCTATTTAATTTGTGAATGTTAAAGCATCCTGACTTTGAACAACCCAGATATCCCTCACTTAACAGAGCAAGATGAGAAAGGAAGTGATACATACCTCATGCTTGCCTGCCTCAGCACTGCTCCCACCTGACACCACCACCATACAGTAATACCACATGACTGCGCAGGATGACACCTGGGTTGCTGGAAACAGGACGCTTCAAAATTCATCAAACTTTATCTAGCCTGACTAAACACGGAGGAATTCAATAATCACGGTACTGAGGACAGTAGGTAATCTGTTCTGTACCTTACTGCAAGTAAATTGCAAAGTAGACTCCGTTTGCATGATCTCGTAGTAACTTTTTTCGGTGAAATATGAATAAAGCGGTACCGGTAATACATTCATTTTGATCATATGTAAAAGTTATACAGACTCTGCTCAATAGTTTTCTATTTTGATATTAGCATAATTAATTTAAAAGGTACTATAATTTGTCTGATAGTAGCTTGTTGATTATGGCGAGTTCTTGACAAATAAAAATTCCAATTTTTAGTATTCTCTGTTTAAAAACATAATAGACCATGTCTTCATATCAAATTTGGAAACAAAAGCTTCAAATTGGACTCAAAAGTCAACATGTCCAAAGAATTACAATTGCAGTACAATAGAATACACTGTAGTAATAAGAGTTCTTGAAGCAAGGAAACTTATACTGATCGAAGGCCTGGTTCCCACACAACTGCAGTATCGTTAACTGTCTGTGTCTGGTGTAGGACGCCATAATGATGCAACGACCGCTCACAAGATGGTGGGTTGTAATATATTCCGTCCACATTAACTTGGCAGCTTATCCTTCTCTCCTCTCAGTTGCTCAAGATTGATTCCCTATACTGTATCTTCATTGTTCAGACATTTAAGAACTTCATAATAAATCAAGGACCACTCCACATATCAATGACAACCAATTATATTCATTCAATCATACTTACAGGGTGAGGGAATTGATGCAAAGTCTATTTGAACAGTCTGTAGTATTGAGTATACAGGCATTCCTCACTTAAATATGATTCATTATTACACTCGCCATTATGTAAGGAACAATATTAATTTGAATTTGCTATGGTTCATTAAATAAATCAGATAAAATTGGTCCAATTTCACAATAAATATTACACAAATCTTGATTCACCCTCCATTGTATAATTTCAAGTCGATTTTCATGAATGTAAGTACTGTACAACTTTAAGTGAGTATACCTTCATTATCACCTCATCCGTGACCTCCTGTAACACAACAGCCATGGGGAACACAAGAAAAGGTCATTTTTGTACAGTTTGGTTTGTTATTTCCCACAATTATATAAACTTCACTTTGCTATTTCTGACAATTGTATCAACTCTTAATCATCTGAAACAAACTTCAAAAGCCACTGAAGCACACTAAAGTTGGAGTCACGCAAGCATTTACTTATATTAAATTTCATTTTCCACTTGGTGACCCCATTCATATATTTTATCTAAATCCCCTTGCAGCTCCTCACAACTACTTTTATTTGTTATTTGTCTCATAATTTTTACGTCGTCTGCAAACATTGACATGTAGGAATTTATGCCTATCGGCAGGTCATTCACGTACATAAGGAACATGAGAGGTGCCAACACAGATCCCTGCGGCACACCACTCTCAACTTTCCGCCACGATGAGTAAGTTCCTCTAATGTTGGCCCTCATTTCCCTATCTGTTAGATAGCTCTCCATCCATTTCAGCAAACTCCCCCTGACACATCCTAGCGTCTCAAGCTTAGATAACAATCTCTTATGTGGTACCTTATCGAATGCTTTGGAAAGGTCTAAGTAGACGCAGTCCACCCATCCGCCTCTTTCTTGGAGTACATCTATCACCCTACTGTAATAACATAGCAAACTGGTAACACAAGATGTCCCTTCTCTGAATCCAAATTGCTTTGGGGTTATTATCTTCTTTCTCTCCAACATTTTCATCCATCTCTTCCTAATTAGTTTTTCACAAATCTTGCATACAATACTAGTAAGTGAAACTGGTCTATAGTTTAGAGGGTCCTCAGGGTTTCCATTCTTGTATATCGGGATGATATTAGCTCTTTTCCATTCAACAGGAACCTGTCCTTTATCTAAGGAAGCTTGAATTATGTCCCTCACTGGCTCCACTAATTGCTCTGCACACTCCTTTAAAACCCAGGCAGACACTTCATCCGGTCCCATAGCTTTCCTTACTTCAAGTCCTCTCATCGCAGATAACAGCTCATCTCTAGTTATTTCAATCTTACTAAGACCACTCTCCAGTACTCCCGCCTGTGGTTCGTCAAAACCTTCCTCTCTAGTAAAAACTGACCCCAATTTGTTATTCATTACCTCACACATGTCCGATACATTTTCATACGTCCTAGCATCAACTCTTAATTTAGTAAACAAACAAACAACGTAAACAAACACTTACATGACTCGCCCTCCTCCTTCGGACCTCCGTCAATATTGTTATTACCCTAATCTTTTTCCCAGCATATTACCAAAGCCACAACAACAGCAAAACAAATAGCAGGCTGGATCCTGAGAACCTTCCACACAAGAAATGAGAGGTGTATGCTAACACTGTGGAAGTCACTGGTCCTACCACGACTGGAGTACTGCTCCCAGCTCTGGTCTCCCCAAAAAGTAGGAGAAATAACAGAAATTGAAGTCACCCAGAGGACATTCACCAGTAAAATCCATGGGTTTCAACACTTTAACTACTGGGAGAGACTTAAGGAGCTGCAGCTGTACTCACTTCAAAGACGTAGGGAGAGATACATCATCATCTACGTCTGGAAGATTTTGGAAAAAAAGGTACCAAATCCAAACATCCAAGAGACTCAGCACCAAAGGCGAGGGAGGCTGTGCTATGTGAGGACTACGCCGGGATCAACACAAAAAATCAAATCCCTGATCCATCACAGCTTTACATACAATGGAACCAGACTGTTCAACTGTATACCAGCCCCTCTCAGGAACATGACCGGGGTGTCTCCAGACACCTTCAAGAAACACTTGGATATGTGGCTGGCCAAAATACCGGACCGGCCACCAACACCAGGATACCCCAGCACCAACTCCAACCGACTTCTGGAATGGAGAGTGGAAGAAAGGGAGCTGCCTGGTCGCAGTGGAGCCCCAGCTCAACTGTGTCACTAACGGACGGAATACAACTAAGTGTAACTAAGTGTAAGTGTAAATCTGACAACCGGACCTAACCTGGAGGCTGCCAACCCCAGACCCCTATTAAGAACATAAGAACATAAGAAAATGGGAGTCTGCAGAAAGCCGATTGGCCTAAGCAAGGCAGATCCCTGTCCCACACAACCCCAATTATAGGCTCAACACTCTAATACCCTGAGGATCATCTTACCAAAACGGTTAGAGATTAACGCAGGATTACGGGGGTCTGCAGAGTGCTGATTGGCCCAACCCTGCTGATCCCCCTTCACACCCAACCCTTCTCGTCCATATGCTTATCCAATTTTATCTTAAAGCTCCCTATCGTTTTTAATCCCACTATAGCACTTGGTAGTCCATTCCACCCATCTACAACTCTGTTACCAAACCAATATTTGCCTATATCTTTTCTGAAACGAAATTTATCTAATTTGAAACCATTGGTACGAGTTCTTTCGCTATCACTGAGCTTTAGTACATTTGTCATGTCCCCTTTGTTAATCCCACTAACCCACTTGAACACCTCTATCATATCCCCTCTAACTCTGCGTCTCTCTAACGAATGTAAGCCTAATTTCTTCAACCTTTCTTTATACGGAAGATTTCTAATATTATGGATCATTTTTGTCATTCTACGTTGTACGCTCTCCAATGAATCTATGTCCATTCTGTAATAAGGACACCAAAATTGAACAGCATAATCCATATGGGGTCTCACTAATGACAAGTAAAGTTTTAAGATAACATCAGCAGTTCTGTTACTCACACTCCTTGAGATGAACCTGAGAATCCTGTTTGCCTTGTTTCGAACGCTTATACACTGTTGTCTAGGCTTCAAATCATTGCTAACAAACACACCTAGATCTTTCTCACAATTCGAGTTTTCTAATTCCACATTAGCTAGTTTATATTTAACATTTGTATGCATCTTCCCTATCTTTAATACCTTGCATTTGTCAATGTTAAACTTCATCTGCCAATTTACTGACCATTCGTGTAAGGTATCTAGATCCATTTGGAGGCACTCTATATCTCTATCTGAATCAATTGTTCTCCCCATTTTGGTATCGTCTGCAAATTTACTTATCCTACTAGTTATACCTAAATCAAGGTCATTTATGTATATAACAAACAACAGAGGACCTAATACAGATCCCTGGGGGACACCACTTTTGACTGCTCCCCATTCTGACTTCGTACCATTTATGCTGACTCTCTGCTTCCTACCAATTAGCCATGACCTAATCCATCCCAACAACGCCCCACCTATTCCATGCGCCTCAACCTTTCTCATCAATCTCTCATGGGGGACTCTGTCGAAAGCTTTACTGAAATCTAAATATATTATATCATATGACTTGTCATTATCTACTGCTTCATATACCTCTGAGAAAAACTAAGCAAATTAGTAAGGCAAGAACGTCCCTGAGTGAATCCATGCTGAGAAGAATTTATTAAATTAAATGTATCTAAGTGGTTTCTAATTTTACTAGCAATAATTGACTCTAGTAGCTTTCCTATGATTGATGTAAGACTAATGGGACGGTAATTGGATGCTATTGATTTGTCACCTTTTTCGAAGATCGGAACTACGTTTGCAAGCTTCCAAGCTTCTGGAACTATACCTGTCTCCAATGACTTGTTAAATAAAAATGTTAATGGGTAACTTAACTCATCCCTACATTCTTTTAATACTCTAGCATATACCTCATCAGGACCAGGCGATTTATGAGGTTTCAGTCTGTCAATTTCCTTAAGCACATCATTTCTACTTATAGTAACCGTACTTAACCTATTTTCTATACTATCGCTATATACCTTACGGACTTCTGGAAACTGTGCCAAATTTTCATTAGTGAAAACGGAAAGAAATTGACTATTTAATGTACTGCACATTTCTAAATCATTTTCTGTCATTTCTCCTATCGAAGTTTTAAGGGGACCAATTACATCTCTAACCTTGGATTTATATAGTTGGTAAAAAGCTTTAGGATTATTTTTTGAGTCATTGGCAACCTTAATTTCATAATTTCTTTTTTCTTTCCTAACATCCTTTTTTACCTGTCTTGATAGATTCTGATAGTAAGCAAGTAGGTGAATTTCGCCTTTTCTAATTTTTCTATATATTCCTCTCTTGTCCTAGATCTAATAGTCTATTATTCATCCATTTGGGTTGGTTCTGTGTTGATCTAAATTTTCTTTTGGGGATGTATTTATTTTGTGCATTGAATACTGACTTGATAAAATTATCGTATGTATCTACCAAGGTTGACGTCTCTTCCTGACTTAAGATGACAGGTGCCTGAGAAGGGGTACACTCATTTGGACACCCGGATCGACTTAATTTTTTGACCATAGGGTCCGCTAATAGGGCTCTTCTTAACCCACCATAATTGGCTTTTCTAAAGTCAGGTATTAATGTTGTATTCTCTCTGGTATTACCTTTCCATTATATATTAAAATACACAGAATTGTGGTCACTATTAATCTTAAAAATTATGTAACACTTGTAGAAGACGTCGAATTAATGACTAACTAACTGCAGAGTGAAAAACACCTCTGAGATGGTGCATCGTAAAATATAAAAAATGGGGGTTACGCGGGTAATCTCGTCAGTGAGATCGTCAATGCTCAGTTGCTCACACAAAATATATCATAAATTCAGCGTTTCTGTTATGAATTTAAGTATTGTATGGGTCTAGGCCTAATGCAATTTAGTTTAATCTGGAATAGTTTTTTAAAACAACAAAGCAAAAGACTCCACCCTAAAGAATTACGGAGGGGAGTTCTCGAGGGGAAGGATGGGCAAGAATGTTAAGTGCGGGCGTACCGCCATCCTTGTTTACACTACGCATAGTGGCGTCGGAGGGATGTACCGATACCAAAATTTTGACCGATACCGATACCACAAAATTATACCGATACCGATACCGATACCGATACCTGTGCACCAGGAAAGTCTGTAATTTTCTCCTTTATCAGCTTTGTTATTAAACTTAGGTAACATGTTACTAAAATCAACACGTCACGGGTAAGTTGGGTAACCAACCTGTTCCGTACACGTACGATCACAAACTACCAGACGTGGCTTTAAGGCTTATAAGTACCAAAGAATGGACTGCACTACTAGGCTACACATTATGTACGGTACTTAATGTAATTGTTATCAGATATGTACCAAGATTCCAACAAATATATATTTTTCATAATTATAAAACAACCAATCACTGCTGAACCAAGCAACCTTCACTCCTTCAGTGAGTGATATGTGACATAGCAAATTACTTCTAGGTATCGGTAGTATCGGTAGAAAATCAGCCAATACCGATACTCTAAAAAAGAGCTGATACCACCGATACCGATACATCGGTACATCTCTACGTCGGACCTTTGCCATCATGTTCCCTTCTATTTTGACTGCCTTTGGATACAATTATATGTTGAGGGGGGGCTTCACCCCCCTCACCACCCCATGACATATTGTCATCATCATATATTATATTGCCAGCAGGGGGCAAATTACCGAAAAAAATCGCCGTCAAAATAGACGCGAACTTAACCACGGCGGTCGACAAATGTAAACATAACGGCGGCGGCAGCGTCGGACCTTTGCAATCATGTTCCCGTCTATTTTGATTGCCATTGGATACAATAATATACCCCCCCCCCCCCCCCCCATGACATATTGTCATCATCATATTATTGCCAGCAGGGGGCAAATAACCAAATAAATCGCCGTCAAAATAGACGCGGTTAACCGCGGCGATCGCCCTATGTAAACATGACGACCGTACGCCCAAACTCTACATCCATCCCGAAGGATGTAGTGTCCGGGCGTACGAGCGTCATGCTTACATCGGTCAATCGCCGCAGTTAAGTATCCGTCTATTTTGACGGCGATTTTTTTCGGTTATTTGCCCCATGCTATCAATATATATGACGATGACAATAAGTCATGTGGGGGTGAGGGGGGCAAAGCCCCCCTCTCAACATATTATTGTATCTAACCCGGTCTAACGGCTGTCGAAATAGACGGGAACATGATCGCCAGCGTCCGCCACTGCGTAGTGTAAACAAGGCGGACGGTACGCCTGAACACTACATCCTTGCCTTCTCGAGCAGCAAGATAAGCTGGGGTTTGTAGGAAAGGAAGAGGGTATATTAGGATGAGGTTATGGAGTTCATAACTACAAAAATTAACGGGACATCATAACGGAACACAGCAAAACTACACAAAAAATACAATCTCTCATAGGATACACTGTAACAAGCACACTCCCATCCCATAGGTTAGTACCATACAATGGATAGAGAAAAAAAAATAATAATAAACAAAAATAAAAAAACATAGGCCTAGGTTAGATCTGAACCATTAAAAAATAGGCCTAAATACAATGGCTATATAAACAAAATAGATAACCTTCAAGGACACTACATCCGCCCTATTAAAAACAATTTATTATGGAAAATAGGGACTAATAGACTCGCAATATTTTTCTCATTATAGTCCGCATGGAGGAATTGGGTAGGATGTTGTGAGCGGGCGTACCGCCCTCTTTGTTTACATTACGCGTAGTGGCGTCGGACCTTTCCCATCATGTTCCCGTCTATTTTAACCTAACCTAACCTAACCTAACCTAGTATTCATGTAGTAATGACAGGGGGAAATAGCAGAAAATATAGCGTCGAAATAGACGGGAACGTAAGTGCGACCGCGGCGATCGCCCTATGTAAACAATGACGACCGTCACGACCATACGCCCAAACTCTACATCCATCCCGACGAATTTAGTTATCGACACTTGAAAAAACCTGATTATACCGAATAATAGGCCTAATACAAAAATAATAAGTCCCGACCTTAAACACAGCATTGCGCACAATGAATCCTTCGAACTGACTCCTCTTCTTCTTGTTTTGAAAGATGCGGTGAGTGCGATTCACCTAATAGGCTAAATGGCGTGAGCGTTTCTCATAAAAACGAAATACCGGCAACCTGTTTTTGCCCCTTACAGATCTTCTTCTTCTTCTTATTGTTTAAATGTGCAGTTTGCTTGGAGGGTTGTCTCCAGATTACTGCACAGGCGTTTAGATGGGACAGAATAAGAATAGAAGGGGAAAATCATAGAATGAGGAATGAAAACTACTCAAAATTAGTCACTGAAGCCCCCCAACCGCGTCAAGGAGAGTAGTATCAGGGGGGCTTACAGATCTACATAGGCTATGCCTATATGAGGATGACAATAAATCAAGAGGGGGGGGGGGGGGTAACAACTATGAAACTCTATAGGCCTATTCCTTGAAGAAAAAACAAAAAACATGGTAGGCTAGGCCTAAATAAGGCCGGTGTAGTCTTGTTGAATGTTATCAAAAAATAGGCCTAGGCCTAGGCTAGTATCTAGAAAAAAAACAAAAAACTTAGGCCCTAGGACTATGCCTAAGTTAGTAGCCTACTGAACCATTAAAAATAGGCCTAAATAGGCCTAGGCTACAAAAAAAAAAAAAGTATCTCATCTCATACACACACTCACATAGGCTACACCGCTACCATTCAAGGATAGGCTAGGAAAAGAAAAACACAAAAAAACAAATCTGACAACACTCTCATAGGCCTACCCTAGTACCATACAAAGGCTAGAATGGGACAAAGTCACAAAGGGGTGTGACCAATTATAAGTGTCACCCTCCACAACCATTCACGGTGACTTACCCATCATATCTCACATAAATACATCCATAACTCTATTACTGGCAACTGCAGCACTCGCCCACCTACACAACACACGCATTTGATACCAATTACCACATAACATTAGTCCTACAAATTTGACAACTTTCGAAATGCAAGTTTTTCCCGATACGAATCCCATTTCCCGAATCCCAAATGGCGAAAAAACGGGAGAAATCTGTTGGCCTTGGGCGTGGAAAATGTTTGATAAGGGTAAAGAGGGATATATAATAGACTAAAGGCACCTGGTATGGTCCCCAAGTAGTAGTTAGTGGGGGCCAGATAAGGGTAAATGGTAACTTATAATTCTGGCGAGGTGTGGCGTCTCTGACATGACTGAGTGACCTAGGGCCGCCAGTTAGTAAACCCCAATATAACCCCTAATTCAACCCTTCTAAACACCTTTCCACCCCCGTAAGGCATGCTGTGAGTGTTAATAGTGTTGGCAAAGCTTCTTAACTTACCAAAATCGGGATAGATCGGCGGGGAGAGCGAATATTCCGGGTTAGTAACAATGGGCGCTGGGGACAATCGGAAGCCTCGTCTGTTTACCACCGTAGAGTTGCCAGCATTGTCTTTTAAAAATCTACCAAAATCCCAAATGACCTCTTCCCAACCGCGTGATTCCAAATATAAATGCGGGCTAATTATCAGTACCCATAACAATTCCACCTGTGTATAATTAACCTAGGATAATAAGGAAATAGGCGGTGTTAATATGCTGAACAAAGAGACCTTGGACTCGGCGCCATCTTATTGGATAGAGCTGGCAACGCGAGGTTCCAACAATCCATTGGAAAGCTTCAGAGCTCATTATTAACCACTAATTAACTTCCCAGACTCCACATATGCCAAGTGGAGTAAAGACAGATGCCTATGACACTTCAGAGGATCAACAGGACTCAAGATGCACAATAAAATGTTCTTCATGGTGTATTTATTTGGCATTTCTTTCCTTACTATATCACGCCTTTTCTCTACCCCGGGAATTTTAAACCCATCAAAAACCACCTGATACTCAAGTTGCAACAAATAATAATGACCAATTTAACTACGGGTTGCCAAAAGCCTCTAGAGCTTATCGAGGCCATCTAAAAGCCTTCGAATGTCTTTAATTTGGATAAGATTAATACAATAGTTTTAGTATATGGATAATTTAAGATAGAGTACTAATGGTAATAGGGGATAGATAGACTGGATAGTAATATTAAGAATAAGGGGGGAGGATAGTAATTTGTAGTTTAGGATAGACATGTTGGATAGTAGGCCTATTATATCGGGATAGAAGGGTAGGAACATTATATATTCAGGATAGATTTTTTTTTTTTTATGTTTTTCTTTTTTTTAATACAGTAGCCTATAGTTTAACCAGGTCACTGAGTCACATTACGAGACTTTCATAGGGCTGGCCTCAGCCTGAGCTAAGGGTTCATGATATACTGTAATAATTTAGGATAGGAGGGACGGTAATAGTTTAGGATAGGAGGGATAGTAATTGGTTAGGATAGAAGGTATATAGTAATAGTTTAGCATATAAGAGAAGGACAGTGATAGTTAAATTAAATATAGGAGGGTTAATATAGTTTAGGATAGAAGGGATAGCAATAGTTTAGGATAGATAAACTTAGGGGTAGTTTAGGATAGGAGGGATAGTCATAGTTTAGGATAAGAGGAATAGCAATAGATTAAAATAGAAGAGAGGGTTAGTATGTGATAGTTCAATTAAGATAGGAGTGAGGCATATAATAGTACAAAATGAGGGATGCCAATAGTTATGATAGGAGGGAGGGATAGTAATAGCTTAGGGCAGAAGCCATATGGATAGTAAGGGAGCTGGGAATGTACTCCCTATAAAGAAGAAGAGAGCACTACTGCATCATTTATACCTGGAAGATCCTGGAAGGTGTGGTACCCTGTCTATCTCCAGTTGAAGAAGGTGTCATCAAGAACATTCTGCAGTAAAACTCTCACTTCTGTGTCACAACGACTAAAAACACTTAAGGCAGAACATTTTAATAACTTTGGTCCCAGACTTTTCAACTGTTTAACGAGAGAAATAATTAGGGACACAACAGAATGTGCTATATCCTGTTCCAAATAAGTAGGCCAAGACTCTTAACATTAACCTCTATAACTCACAAACAACTAGAGTAATCAAGCTAACATTTCTATCATTTGGGAAGGATCAGCCAGGGAATAGGTGTGAAAACATACAGCCCATTTGCTCTAATAATTTTTTTGTTACAATGATTAGGGTTCACAATTTCTGGCCTACGTATTTGGAACAGGGTATAGCTGGTTCTAGCTCATGGAGGTTAAGTGTAGGATCAGTTTATGGAAAGGCTATTTTTTGTTGTTGCTCCCTAGACCTCAATTAAGCTCCAAATAAATACCCGCAAGACCCCTCTTCAAGACAAATTTGTAAATTATTTGGTAGAAAAATGTCCCAGCCAGTTACTCCTAAATTATAGGCTCGCTATTGCTCGCCTGGAAAAATTCAACACCTAAATAGTACAGTACAAAAGGTCTTAAAATTGACAAAGAAATAGGGCGAAGGGTCTTGAACTCACCAAACTAATAGGGCAAACATCTTATAATCTCAAACTAATAGGGCTAAACATAAGGGAGAGGGGTAAAAAAAAAAAAAAAAAAAAAAAACAAGTCTTGCTGGCCTTGAAGATCACTGTAGAATATTAGGACATTAAAATACATTTTATTCCAGTCAATTTAATGAAAAATATTATACATAATGACCTTGAATATACATAATTTCTGTATCCTACTTTCTAACACAGAACATATTTATATAAAACTATTTTTCGCCATGGTATGAAAAATTATATGGATGATACATGATAGTGACTATGTATATATGTCCTTGGCAAGCAATACAGGTCTCCCTCACTATCCGATGCCCCGATTTACGATATTATTATAGCTTTTTAGGGGCTTGTGTTTGGGTTTTGGCTGGTCCGAGAATGCATCCCCATTTACCCCATTAATTTTAGGGTTTGCTATACAATTTTTCTTTTATTTAATAATTTTCATTTTAGTAAGCGTTGTTTCCACATAGCGATTTTGATAATTTAATTTGACTTTATATTGTCCTTGTCCCAATTTTGGTTTGTTTAGTTTGCAAGTTTTACATTTTAATTTAAGATCGGGTTATCAGGAACGTAGCCCAATCGTATATCGAAGGACACCTGTATTGTAGATAATTGACCACTTGCGAGTTTCAGGCTATAAGGAAGTTGGTTCCGTGAACATCGATATTACAGATAAATGCAATAATAATGTGAGTTTCTGATAGATTAAAAGTATGATAAATTTGGTTTGTGTATTTATAAATGTATTATGCCCGTTTGTTAGCTGATAATTCTGCTGAATGTTGATGGCCACAGCTTCATCTTCCTTATAGACCAAAACTTGCAAATGTCAATTCCCTGTAAATCATGAGTGAGTTTATAAATACTAAATATACAGGTAATCCTAGTGGGAATGTAATACTTATATATCTATAGTATATTTGCTGTAAGTAGGCAAGAAATCATGACCTCTATCCTCTGTAACTCACAAAGGGCAAGAGCAAATTGGCTGTAAATTTCCACATCTATTCCTTGACTGACTCTTCCCAAATGGTAGAAATATTAGTTTGATTACTCTAGTAGTTTTTGAGTTGCAGAGGTTAGAGATCATGATTTCTCGCCTATTTACAGCGAATAGACAATAGTATAGAAAGGAAATAATAATATATGTTTACCTTAAATCACATACTGTAGTTTTACAAGGACAAATAATAAATAAATAGATCCAATAATAAATACATCGGCCAAGCTACTGGCTAGCCCACCTAATTTCTCTGCACAACTTACTTAAGGGGTAGTGCTCATTTCTTGGTCTACATAATTATCTATCGATTTAATTTTTGAGTTTCTTCGCTAGACCTCCATCAACCTTAAAAAAACACCCCCTAGACCCCCTTTCAAAATAAATTTGTACATATTTCAGTAGAAAAATGTCCCAGCGTAAGGTCGATTCCTTCTAAAATAACAGGCTCGCTATCGCTGGCAGGAAATAATCGACATCTAAATGGCATGAAAGGTCTTAATATCGACAAAGAAATGGGTCGAAAGGTCTCAAAATCGCCAAACTAACAGAAAGAACGTCTTAAAATTTCAAAACTAATACAGTATGCTAAACATGAGGGAGAAGGGGTGTTCAGGAAAAGCAACTATCTCCCCTTTAAAATTATTTCCTTCCAAGTTTCAATTGACCACTTGTGAGTTTCAGGCCATAAGAAAATTAGAGCCGTAAACATTAACCCCTTGAGGATCATGATGCGTCTTACCAACTTATTCTGGCTATCATTAGATAATTTTTCACAGTTTAAGAAGCATCAGTGGGAATTATATGGGTAAAGACCATCGCAATTAACCCTTTGGCTGCCATAGCGCCTTCCTAATCTGAATAAAATAGTCCGTTAGGAGCGAGAATTAACTGTCAAAATGCAACATGATCCTCAATGAGTTAATATTAAACAGAACTACAATAATAAGGAAGGATTCTGATGGATAGTAAGTACTGTATGTTGAATTTTGTTTTATGTACTTATAAATGCACTACAATCGTATTATAGTTGATAATTCTGTTAAGTTTTGATAAGTTATTTTGCCTATATATTGTGTCGTCCCTGGTTTGTTTATTTTGCAATTTTTATAATATAAATATCGATGTTACAGCTCCAACTTTATTATAGCCTGAAGCTTGCAAGCGGTCATTTACATAACTTGTTTGATAGCTAACAAAAGTATAAAATTCATTTGATGGTATAATAGAAAATTAAAATGGATAGGCCTACAAGCTTTGAGATTTGTTATGAGTAGGCTTAGGTTCAAATTATGATAAAATATGGATTAACTCCTTGAGGTTTATGATGTATTTTGAGTTTATTCTGGCTATCATTAGATGATTTTATTCAGTTTAGGAAGGAACTATGGGGGTCAGAGAGATGATTGAGATAGTTTTTACCCCTCTGACTGCTAAATGGCCTCCCAAAACTGAATAAAATCGCCTAATGATAGCCAGAATAACCCGTCAAAATGCGTCATAATTCTCAAAGGATTAAAAATACTGTAAATATCAGCCCTCCACATATTAAACTGCTAAAATTTTGAAGTTATATACGTTAATTGTCATATTAAACTGTAGGAAAAAGTAACTACAGTATACTCTTTCTTTTCAGGTGACGATAAATTGACTCCCTTGGCAGCTAATTTATCGATACTTAATGGAAAAATATGATACTACTGTCTCTGCATTATATTTATACCAAGTTTACATAATTAGCACCATATTTCACTACAAAATCTTCAAAATAACTGATAAATCGTGATGGGAACTTTGCATTTTATCATCAGTTGAAATGAAACCGACTACAGGCAATCAGTGTTGCCAAATTAGCTACTTTCCCGCTAGATCTAGAGGTATTTACTTCGATCTAGAGGCAAATTTGTTCATCTAGCGACTTTAATTCTAGCGATATTCTATAGATTTAAGCCATTTACGAGCAATATTGTAGAGATGGTGCCATTATTCTAGCGATTTTTGGCATTTATTTACTATCTAGCGGATCTGATTTGGCAACCCTGTAAGGCAATACATGTTTATTTGTGCTACCGATGCAATTTTTGATGCACTTTGAAAACGCTGTGCAGTGTGTACTCCCTTGATTAAGGGGAGGCAGACCGATTGATTGGTCTATTAATTAATTGTTATTCATATATTTTTTTAGTTTCCTCCCTAGACCTCCATCAAGCTTAGAAAAACATCCCCCTTCAAGATAAATTTGTACATTTTTCGGTAGAAAAACTTTGGCCGGTTCCTCTTAAAATTGCAGGCTCGCTATTGCTCGCCAGGAAATAATCGACACCTAAATGGCACGAAAGGTCTTAAAATTGATAACAAAATGGGGCAAAAGGTGTTAAAATCGCCAAACTAATGGGCCGAACATCTTATACAGTAATCTTAAAACTTGTGGGGCTAAAGATTAGAGAGAAGGGGGTCCAGAAAAAATGGTCTGCTTCCCCTTTACAGGGCTAGGACAAGCCCTTGTTACAGGGGCTTTACCGGATATTTGCCACAAATTGCTAGACCTGAGTGTCCAAACTCTGACGTCTACCAATGGCACAGGGTGGGATCGAACTGCCGACCCTTTTATCAGCAGTCAGATCCTAGACAGACAATTTCATTGTCGATGGTAATTATTATAGTCTTGCCGTATTTCTTTTCATACATACATACATACATACATACATAACATTTTAAGACTGAGTGTTCCACACATAAGTGCAGTTTTCATCTGGCAGAAAATTCAATCTCTTAGCAGCTGAAAACTCATTAATAAATGGAAAAATAGGATGTCTAGGCCCCCAATTTACAAACAAGTTTTCATAATTAACAACCTATTTTGCTTCAAAATCTTCTGAATAGCTGAATAATCAAGATGGGGACGAGCCAATTTACCGCCAGCTGGGAAGAAAAGACTATAGTTGTTATAATTGAATTCTTTTATTTATAAATTATTATTTTGCTTAAGCATTGTTTCCTCATAGCGATTTTGATAAGTTGTTTTGTTTTTTTACTGTGTTCGTCCAAGTTTTGGTTTGTTTATTTTGCAAGTTTTACATTATATTAAAAATAATAATAATTGACTTGCGAGGTTCAGGCTACAAAAGAAGTTGGAGCTGTAACCATAAATATAATTTCATATTATCACCAACCCACCAATTAACTTACAAATAAACCTAATCAATGAAATCAATGAAACTAATGAATACATGTGGTACTCCAAGGATTCCAACCTAGGATACTCACACAGAAATTCAATAATATTGTAAGTTTCTTATGGATAGAAATTGTGATTAATTTGGTTTTATGTATATATATATATATATATATGTAAAACAACCATGTCTTGGCTCGTAATTCTGCTAAATTAAAATGTAAAACTTGCAAACAAAGCAAACCAAAACTGGGACAAAGACAATATAAAGTCAAAACAACATATCAAAATCGCTATGTGGAAACAACGCTTACTAAAATAAAATTTATGAAATAAAAGAACACAATCCACCACATAGGGTGTACATTACTACATGAGCAAGTTAATCTGTTTCCCAAGCAAACTAATCGCACACATAAAAACTCCAGCTACGGAACCTTATAGCCTGAAAGTCGCAAGTAAGTGGTTACTTGTATCACTACTTCCTCCCCCCCCACTCAAGGTCACAGTTTGTTGCTAGTTTTCAGCCTATAAATATTTTTGATGTCATGTTTTGCTCTTTGTGCAATGTTTCAGAATGAGCTTCTCTTAAGGAAAGGTTTTTAGTTTACTCCCTAGACCTCCATCAATCTTATGAAAATACCCCCTAGACCCCCCCCATCAAGATAAATTTGTAAATTTTTTGGTAAACAAAAATCCTCCTAAATTATAGGCTCGCTATCGCTCGCCAGGAAAAAATCGACACGTAAATGGCACGAAAGATCTTAAAATTGACAGAAAAAGTGAAGGTCTTAAATTTGCCCAACTAATGGGGCAAGCGTCTTATAATCTCAAACTAATGGGGCTAAGCATGAGGGAGATGGGGTCCAGAAAAAACACCCCCTTAAGTGGAATCTCCCCTTAACCCTCCTGGCCCGGGCAGGCTCTCAAAATGACAATGTGGGCTACCCGGGCCATCTGGCCGAAAAACGTCTAGGCCTAGGCTACCGTATTTTTGTTTAGTTTAACTGCTAGAAATTTCCCACGCATCTATAAATGTAGTGCGGTTTCCAATCTGTAGACTGGCGTTGAGTAGAGCTCTCTATGTCAACTGGTTCAGTTGTGATGACGATTTCAGTGGAGAGCACTTGCAGGCGATGTTAGCAATATGACGATCTTTTCACTACTGAAACAACGACATACAGACGTACAATAACAAACGAGTCTTCTCCTTCTTGTTTTCGGAAGTGCGGTGACGTAAAGATCGGCTTTGTTTACATGCGTCGGACGCACGGCGTTCAGACCAAGCTGAATAGGCTTTCAAGCTTACAGATTTTAAAATGACACCCGGGCTCCTGCCCTTAGTTCGTGGTGTCATTTTAAAATGACAACCGGGCCAGGAGGGTTAAATGACTGTCTTATCTTAGTAAATCAAGGCCGATAGAACTGATTGATCTTCTAAGGAATTCACACAAATTTAATAAAGACGGAGATATTTCTACCGGAAGAGTCAAACAGTAAATTGGTGTGAAAAGTTACAGCCCATCTGCTTCAGCCCTCGTTGAGTTGAAGGAGGGGTTCAAATTTCTTGACTCATCATAATCAGTACAATTCATATTATCACCAAACCACCAATTAACTTACAAATAATATCCTACCTTATTATAATGTAAAACTTGCAAAATAAACAAACCAAAACTTATACGAACACAGTAAAAAGACAAAACAACCAATCAAAATCGCTATGAAATCAATTAAACTAATGAATACATGTGGTACTCCAAGGATTCAAACATAGGATACTCACACCAAAATTATGCGCACTAACCATTACGCTATCAAGACAGTTATCAAAACACTATTGGATTCCCACAAAGCAAGGTGCCAAACCGGGACAATTTGGAGGTAAGACTGGAATGAATATCAGAACGAATACATGAAAATTACATGAAATTTCAATTTGGTTATTTGATCACTTCCAAAGACATAATAAGAACGGCAATACATAATTTTACCTATGACATTTAATAACAATGACTAAAAGGAAGGGACATTACTTTGAGACTGGTTTTCCAGTCTTTCATTCGCTAGCTTAACATAAATGGTTCCTCGCGGGGTAACAAATTAAAATGAGTATTCAAGAAAATATACTGGTTAAGAATATGGAAAAGGCCATTTAATTCAAGTAAAATATACTTATTTAATTTAGGTCACCACCTAACACAGTTTATTTCTTCACAGGCAAATTATACTTTAATCTTTTAATGTTTGTAAAAGGTAATGGTATTCTACTGAGTGAGTGTTTTGATTTGGCTAACATTTACTCTGCAATTATTGTTATTGTTTTATTTACTGTGTTTGGCAGGCATTTCAGTTATGTTGAAGAGTTTATACAATTAATTATCTAGTTAACATCAACGAAACATCAGCCTTGGTTTATAGAAGATAAGATAATATTCAGGAGATAGGTCATAGTTACTGGTAGTAGAAATGATTTGCTGCAGCAACTTTAGCATTGTTTCCACTAATAAGTGTAGATCTATACAGTAGTCTGTTCTTTCCCAGCTGATAGTAAATACCTGGCACCATCTTGATTACTTTGCCAATTCAAAGATTTTGTAGCAAAATAAATTGTTAGTTATGAGAAATTGGCATTGATATGATGCAGAGATAAAGAAATTTCATATTTATTTCATAAGTATCGAGAAATCAGCAAGTATGGGATGAAATTTACCGTCAGCTGAAAATACAGACTACAGTTCACCAAATGGCCACTCGATCACTCGTAGACCCTCAGCTATGTAGTCATTCTCACTTAAAGAGTAGACATTTTATGGTTCATTATTAATTTGTAGATGATTAAAGAATAGTACAGGATACATAATTGATAGGAAATCTAAAACAAAAAATTGTTTCACTTAAAGTTACTTAATTTAGTATCGTTTTTCAGGAACGTAACTATAACATTAGGCAAGTAATTACTGCATTAAAAAATCATAAATTTCCATGGATTTCAGATGAATAAGGTTCTACATTATATATCCTCTTTCATTTTTCCACCACTACGCATTATAATAAACCATGTGAATTGTCTGTTGTTGCTGACCTAGTTGTGATAATTGTTCTTGGAGGGACACATGCGCCTGACTCAGATTCTGGGGCATGGAGAGGTTTTGTGGCTGAGAGAGACTGTCGTTTTGAGACAAATTTTGCGGCTGTGACAAGTTCTGCGGCTGAGAGAGACTGTGGTTTTGTGAGAGATTCTGCGGCTGAGACAGATTATGGGCCTGAGGGAGATTTTGAGACTGGGAGAGATTTTGCGGCTGGGATAAATTCTGGGGTTGCGATAAATTTTGTGGCTGGTGCACTGGATGAGATTGAATGAGTTTGGTAGCCAGCGAAAGGTTCTGCGGCTGAGATAGGTTCTGAGCCATTGAGAGATTGTGCGGCTGTGGCTGAGAGAGGTTTTGTGGCTGGGAGAGGTTTTGCGGTTGTACAAGGTTTTGTGGTTGTGAGAGGTTTTGCGGCTGAACAAGATTTTGCGGCTGAACAAGATTTTGCGGCTGCACTAAATTACTGTGAACTTGGATTAGCCCCGAGGTCTGCATAAGTCCCTGGGATGACCGGCTGTGAGGCTGGACCAAATCTTGCGGCTGTGGTGGGGTGAGGGACTGTGGGGGTGTGAGGTGGTGTGTCTGTTGTGGAGGTAGGTGGTGGTGGTGAAGGTGCGTAGGGGTCTGTTGTGGGGGTAAGGCAACGTGGAGCTGAACCACGGGTATGTGAGGCATAGAGAGCTCATCATTGGTCTTGCACGAATTGGTGTCCAACTGCAAGGGGTCGTCCTGTGAGTCGAACTGATAATGCTGGTGTTGGTAATCATCTTGGGTGTGATTGTGGTTGCTGTGTTCTAATATAACAAGTTCTGTTTGTTCGACATTACCATTCCCAGATCTCACACTTTCTATCTTGGGCAATAGTGGCTGATCGCTGTCGTGACCTTGCAACATATCTTCAAACTCGGTATCTGACTCGGTTGGCGCACGCCGCTTTTTCTTCTTGGAAGATTTTACCGGTCTTTTCTTTTTCCCTCGTTTATTTTTGGAGCCTTTAGGTCGTCCCCTGGGTCTCTTCGGCTGGTCCGCAACCTCCTCATGGTGACGTTTGGACTTGGACGAGTTATTCGGCTTTCTCCCGGGTGGCTTTTTGACATCTGGCTGTCTCCACCGCTTCTTGTAGCCATCGTTACAACAATACTTCATCTTGTGCTTGGTGATGTACGACTTGTCCTTAAACCACTTACTGCAGGTGTCACACTGGAAAGGTTTCTCTCCAGTATGGACCTTATAGTGGTCCTGCAGCCAAGACTTACACACAAACCCGCGGCCGCAATGTTCGCACTTGAATGGACAGTCGCCCTTGTGGATGCGGAGGTGGTTGCGGAGGGTGGTGCTGGAGGAGAAGGATTTGGGACACTCCGGACACTCGTATGGTCGCTCTCCCGTGTGGACCCTCATGTGGGAGGGTAAATGTGAACTCTGTGAGAATGTTTTACCACACACACCACACATATAAGGTCGTTCACCAGTGTGTAGTCTTTTATGGGTTCTAAGATTGGACTTAGCAGCAAATGAGGCCCCACACTCGTCACACATATAGGGGCGCTCACCAGTGTGAGTTCTCATGTGTTCAGCTAAGTTGGCACCACATGCCAAACTCTTTCCACAGTTGGGACACACCACACGTTCCCCGTTCCCGCCCCGCACACGCTGTTTAGCCCCGGATTTAACAGGCCGTTGTGGTTCGCTGGACACCCCAGCATGAGTCTCAAGTAGCGGAGGCGGACTATCGGGATCCTTGTCAATGGGGCTGTTGGCGGCGGCTGTCAGTTGTATGGGCTGCACCTGCATGTTGGCAAAGTTGACTTGTTGTAGCTGGTTTATCTGTCTGGCCGTGGTGCCGCCTAGTTCTATCTGCACAGGTCCCGGCACCAGGAACTCCTCCAGGCCACTGTAGCTGTAGGTCATGGTGGCTCCTGGGCCCCCACCCACGCTGCCAGCCGTGGACCCACCCACCACGGACCCTCGGGAGAACTGATCCATCTTGTCTGGCCTTCAGTAGTCCACCCACCGCTTCATCACCAATATCCTGAAATTATTGCACAATTAATTCTACTGATATCACTAGTAACCAGAATATTTATTCATGGTCACTAATGATGCTCTAAAAAATTTGAGCATACCAGCCTCGGACTAAATTTAATATTTGTATGTATTCTGTATCCGGTAATAGTATTTTGGGGGTCTATTTAAGCAGTTCAAGGGTTGTAAATAGGTTAGAATTAGTGTCCATAGGTGTATTTTATAATTAATCTCAAGCTATATGTGTAAATATTATCGTACAACACAGCACTGAACATACAGCATACAGGGTAGCAAGTTTAGAAATATGAATAAAATAAGCAGGGTATTAAGTTCAACCATTCTCCATGCTTACGTCGTCAGGAATCATCCTCTTTGACTAAAGGTCCATACACCAAACACACAGACCTAAAGTCTTAACCCTTTCTTTACCGGCGACGTCCTTTACATTTTTATCTAGCTATATTAAGACTATTTTGTGCAGTTTAACCCGCTGAGTACCAGCTAAATATTTATAAATGTACCACCCAGGACCGGCTGATTCTGTTTGTTTTTTTATTCCAGAAACAATAGCGAATGGGTTAGGAATGAAGGAAAAACAAAACAAAAAAATTGTCAAAAAGTGCAAAAAATTGTCCTACAGAGCCCCCGAAAACGGATTTTACAATAGTAAAAAATTGAAGGCAATTTCCCCCCCAAAACATGGTTTTGCGCGCTCATGTGCACGCGGTTGGACTTTGGGAGTTTTCAACCATTGGCATGGGTGCGTGGGATACTTACACAGTTCCCATGAAAATCTGAGCCCTCTAGGTGCCATAGGACCGGAGTAATAGGGACCGGAGTGACACTGACGCAAACGAGGCGTCGCTGGGGTTTAGCGTTACATACATTACCGACGCACTGTTTGCGTCGCTGGGGCTCAGTGGGTTAAGAAGGACCTGTGGTAGGTATAAAGAGTTAAGTGATAGTTCGAATCCTGTTAATTGCTGGAGGCCCTTAAGAAACTGAATAATATCGTCTAATAGTAGCCAGAATGAAGTTGAAAGGACGTCGTCGGTAAAGAAGTGGTTAAACATTGGAAATACCTGTAACAAGGAATGGCAGAGAAGAGATCCTGTAGCAAGAGACACCAGAAATCTCTTTCCTTGGATGCTCTTTTGTTCATGTAGAATTTTGAACCAGACTAAACTATATAGCCTGTGCCTGTCCTGCAGAATGTTTATTATGGGTATGGAAATATTTGAGTGTAAAGAGAAGCTATTGACACCAGTGGCACCAATATGGCGGAGGTTGGCCGATCTCTATTATGTATTTTGTACTATTGTTAAGATCTTGTCAAATTGCAAATGTGCTTTAACTCTCGTGAGAGGTATAATTGCCAAAAATTACCTTCATTACATGCTCTTTTTCATGCATAAGCAAGAGCCAGAGCGTAATACAATTACCGGTACATATTCGAGAAAGGACAAAATAATAATAATAATATTATTTATTCAGTTAGCATTTTACAATGTTAGTACCACATAATATGTTACAAATATGACATGTACCAGCTCTGCATAATTCCAACTAAGGATAGAGCTTTCCAATGACACCTGAATCATCCCTCTACGACAGGTTATCTTGCAACGATCTTGCAAACGAAGGCGAAGATCGGTAAAATAGTGGCAATATTGGCCTTTTTTGCTGTGAGACACTGCACATGAGTAAGATATCTCTGTCTCGCATCTCGGTATGTGCGCGCGCGTTGTGGCGAGCAGTTGGGAGCCCCCCTGCGCTCTCTCAATTGCCTGGCCTCTCTCTCAGTGCTCATAATACTGTAGCCTCAATATGGCACTCGTCATATAACGGGTGCCGCAGGATAGGCCAATTTTCTCTCCCATCATATGACGGTCGCCACGAATTAAGGGTTAATAGAACAAATGTTTAACATAAATTGTAGTTTCTTTATTCATACAGAATTTAGTCAAATTTACCAGAACGTCCTGAACTTCCCAAATTGACTAACTCCTTGAACGTGACGATAGCGCGTTGTTATATGTGCGATTAGTTTGCTTGGGAAACAGATTAACTTTCTCTTGTAGTGAAGTACACCCTATGGGGTGGCTTTGTGTTCTTTTATTTTAAAACTTCATTTGATACAAGCGTTATTTCCACATAGCAATGTTGATAAGTTCTTTTGCCTTTATATTGTGTCATCTCTGTTTTGGTTTGTTTATATTGCAAATTTTACATTATAATTACTACTAAAGTGTCTCTAATGTCCTTCACTCCCTACAATGGCTTGCATACTCAAAGCATTTATGACATTGAATCTCCTTATGACCATCATATATTGAACACTGACATCATAATTCTCACATCAGCAATATTCAAAAAGTGCAATAATTGTGCAAAGTAACTTACGACAAACTCGTTTCTTCTGAGTGTGACATCATAGACAAGGACAAAATTGTTTAATCCTATCACATCTTTTACATAACATCATCATATTTCTCTAAAAAATATTGTATAATGAGCCATTAAATCCTGCAATATTCTCAGATAACATTGTCAAAATTCTCTCAAAACATCATCAAAATTATCTAAAAAAAATGCAACATTCTGACTAGCTTTTAGTATCCAGGCAAAGTACCCCATCACCAGTCAGTCCACACAAATGTTATCTTTCACAAACATGAAGACATCACACAATAAAACACACATGAATATTCAACTTATTAGTTTTAATAGGTATATTACCATTCGCGTATAAAATTATTTGTTTCTTACATATCACACATTTGGCAACAGAAATCAGTAGTGAGTTTGTAGCACTAGTTATATTCACAATTACTTCAGCTAGAGTTCAACGCTATAATGTACTGACGGTAAATTGACATCCCCATTGTAATTACTGTACTCAGTTATTAACCCCTTAAATGCGAAAATACCCTATGGGCAAGGGTACTTATTTGTGCATTTCTAGCCTTGGATTCTGACAGAATTTGTTATATTTACAATATAGAGCATTATTTGTTTTCAGTATGCTTTTATTTTACATATATGATGTATATATGAACCTTCAAGAGTGCTAAAATAAGTTGGACAAATATTTGGGTGGTGAAAAACGAAGATATTGGCCACCCGGTCATAATCTCAGGCGAGAGAGAGCCACAGGCAACCCTCCCCTCTCGCTGTCTGTGAGTCAACTGAGGCGAGTGGGCGGTGTCTGGGTGTTATATAACGATCTTTTATGCAACCCACTTGTGCTACATTATCACGGGAGAGAAAAATAACCGATAAATGATGAAAATAAGAGGAAAAATAGGTGATAATTGAGGAGGGGGGGGGGAGGGGGGAAAGAGGGGAGGGGGGGGGGGTGAGAAACACATGGATGAGTACTAGAGGGGAATTATCTCACCTAGAGACAAATTCCTTTGTTTTGATAGCCCCTGGGATGTTTTGGAAGGCTTTTTTTATGGTCTTGCTTCCGTGAGGCCTATCGCGTTCCCTATGGTAAGCCTTCCGTGAGGCCTATCGCGTTTGACGGGTTAAGAGGATTTTGGAGAACAATATGTTGCTAATTGTGAAAACTTAGCTTTATTATAAAGACAAAGTAGTTTTCAAATTTTTCAATTAATTACTGGTACTGAAAAAGTAGCTGCTAATGGAATAAATTTTCTGCCAGGTGATAAAATAGACTATAGTCATCATCGAGCCATAGTAATATACAGGTTGAGTCACACAAGCTATTTTTCAGGCACCATCCGATCAGCATATTTGTGGCAACATTTCCGGGCAGTTGCAGTAGCACCTGTAGTAGGTGACATTAATGGGCATCTGCTGATGGTTATGAGGGTATCCATGGAGGGCAAAGCTTTGGTAGAAGAAATTTGGAAGAAATACAGAGTTTTGTGTAGCACTGAACATGGTTAATACTAATTTTATGGTGTAGGAATGTGGCAACCCCATCACTCGCCAGTTTGGTAGTGCAGTCAGCTTCTGTAGTGGTGGACCAGTGGTCCTCCCACTTCAGAACACTTCTGTGCCTGGTATGTTGTTCTCCAGTGCCCCTTTGGGGGTGTAGAAAACAGGTGGACAGAGGTGTCCAAATGAGGAAATACTCCTCCAATGCTAATGGTTTTAATCCACATAGTGTAGTGGAAATGGTTACAGTCTCCCACCATTTAGGACGCGAGACTGTAACCACATTCTCTGTGGACACAACGGTCTTTAAACTTGTATGTATGTATGTACTGTATGTATGAAATGGCACTGTTGAGTGGACAGTGGGGGGGGGGGATGTGTGGGAGTCTGGAGGCAGTATCTACCAAAGCCATCCCTTTTGTGGAGCTTCTTGTGGAAGCAGGCCAAAGCTGTCAGACAAATGCTGGTGTGACTCAGCCTTAAGCCTAGTACAACAGGTTGACGACCTTTCAAACCCATCACCTTCTATCTAACTACAATGAAATAAAATAGAAATAGTGATAATTACATACCGGTACCGGTCAGGTTGTCATAGGCGTGAAAGGGTTGACATGTGATACATATGCAGTAACTTAATAAAATTACTAAAATATATTTCATCCTGACTGGATGATATATATCTCGCATGACATAACCCCGTACACATAGTAACACATTCACTACCCAAATAATTATTAATAAACAATAAATAAATAGAATTCCAGTAATAATATAAAACATAGAAGTTAATAAATATGATACTTTAATACTGTATTGTTCTTGTAATGAGTCACATAATGCAAGATGTTGAAGCAATGGTCTACTGTACTAAGTACCATATGCTAATGATAATAAAATTAAATGCATTCCAAATTAAATATCAACATTATCACATTACAGTAGATTACTATACCCTGTACTGTACTGTGCTTAAATATATTTAAACTTTATTACAGCCTACTTTTGCCCATGTAAAAATAAACTGCAGTTATTCAAATAATGCCCAGCAAATAGCACTAGCAACGGTGTTAATTTTGGTGGCTATGTTAGTCACTGATAATGAGTTTGTCAATCGCTATTTCAAATTTTCACAAATCTACTGGTTAAAACAAAATTCCAGTCTGTTTATATATTCAAAACAAACTTAGGACACTTTTGGCCAGAATGTATTACTGTGGGATGGGGTGGCAATAAACTCTTTGTAAATACTTGGTTTACAATAGGTTTAATACTTAACTGGGGACAGTTAAGGCAATTCACCACTTGCGAGTTTCGTTCTATAAGGAAGTTGGAGCTGTAGACATCGATATTTAGCAGAATAACCAGCTATAATACGGTTTTAGTAAATTTATAAATGCATAAAAATAAATTTAACATACTATCTAGCCATCAGAAACCTACATAATTAATATATTTGTGTTTATTATCGATGTTTAAAAGCAGAACTTCCTTATAGCCTGAAACTCGCAAGTGCTCAATTTACACGCAGGCATTCGCTGGCAACTTTATCCAATTTTTTTTTCTGCCAACATTTTAAGATTATTTTTATGCCAATGCAGTTTTTCATGCCATGTACTCCCTTGATTGATAGGGCTAAGGCGTGCCCTTATCAATGGGACTTAAGGGGAGGCAGACCGTTTTTCTGGACCCCCTTCTCCCTAATGTTTAGCCCCACTAGTTTTGCGATTATAAGACGTTCGGCCCATTAGTTTGGCGATTTTAACACCTTTCGCCCCATTTCGTTGCCAATTTTAAGACCTTTCGTGCTATTTAGATGTCGATTATTTCCTGGCGAACGATAGCGAGACTGCAATTTTAAGAGGAACCGGCCTTTGGCCGGGACATTTGTCTACCGAAAAATGTATAAATTTATCTTGAAGGGGGGCCTAGGGGGTGTTTTTCTAAGCTTGATGGAGGTCTAGGGAGGAAACTAAAAAAAAAAAAAAATGAATTAATAGACCAAACAATCGGTCTGCCTCCCCTTAACTGGACATTTACCACGAATCGCTAGACCGAGTTGCCCAAACTATTGCCATCTACAAATGGCACAGCGTCGGAACGAACTGCAGACCCTCCGATAACCAGTCAGACGCGTTACCGACCATGCCACGGCCCGAGGTCCACTGGTATATATAAATTAACTTGCGCATGTAGTGATGTACACCCTATGTGGTGGATTGTGTTCTTTTATTTCAAATTTTATTTTATTAAGCATTATATCCACATAGCGATTTTGATTAGTTCCTTTGCGTTTATCTTGGGTCGTCCTAGTTCTGGTTTGTTTATTTTGCAAGTTTTACATTATAATTATCAGCAACCAAGAATGATGGTAGATTTTTACATGTGAATGTGGTGGGAACTGCATGGAGTACCCTTAGAAACACATGGAATCTGGTCGTACAATCTGATCTTAAATTTACAGTATAATTATGTCTGACAAGTGCAGTATGCAACCTAGACTAGAGTTGCCTAGAACATTGCTATTAGGACATCAAGATTGAAACCATTTTCCATGGATCTCTCGGTCTTTAAGATGTATGTATGCATGTACGGAATTATTCAATTTCATAAGCTGCCGTGGGACGTGGTATGGTTGGTAGTGCGTCTGACTGCTGATCAAAGGGTCGGCAGTTCGATCCCACACCGTGCCATAGGTTAATGTCAAGAGCTTGGACACTCAGGTCTAGCAATTCATGGTTAATGTCCAGTAAAGTCCCTGTAACAAGGGCACACCTTAGCCCTCTCAATCAAGGGAGTGTACGCCGTTAAAAATTGCATCAAGCTGTCATATTACTGTAGACTTGCGGGTAAAGTTGCAGAAATCCGCCTCCTTCCCTGGAATGGTATTATGGCCCTGGTAATAATGCTGGTACACCCACAACAAAGTTCCTGCACACCTTTCTCTCAGGCAAGTCAGAGCCACAGTTATTACCACATTCAATACAATGGCATCAAGATATTATGTACATTGTACACCCTATGTGGTGGATTGTGTTCTTTTATTTCATAAATTTTATTTTAGTAAGCGTTGTTTCCACACAGCAATTTTGATAAGTTAATTTGAATTTATATTGTATTTGTCCCAGTTTTGGTTTGTTTAGTTTGCAAGATTTACATTTTAATTAGGTTAGGAATGACCACTGGAAACTGGAAGAATGAAAACTATGTCAACAAACGCTCTGACTCACACATCCTCCATAAACTAAAAACAACCGCCTAATGTTAACCAACATAAAAAGAGGAATGGCATCATCGCACTATAAGGTTTAAGGGGGGTAATCTGCCTTTTTTTTCTTTCTTGGTTGTATCCATTCGGCCCCATTCAGCCTATTAATTAATTCCCATCCAGGTGTCGTTTTTTCCGTGGCGAGCGATAGCGAGCCAGGATTTTATGGAGAAATCCGGCTTCGCAGGAGACATTTTTCTATCGAAAAATTTACAAATTTAGCCGGCTGTCTAACTCATCTAAAATATGGAGGCTTGTTAACTCTTGCCAGGTATAAATCGACACCTGGATGGGGATAAACGTCTTAAAACAGTAGACTGAATGGGTACAACCCAGGGAGAGAAAAAAAGGCAGGTCACCCCCCTTAAAAACATAAATGCCTGACCAAATCTCAGGTTGAGTGCACACAAGGCTAATGTCAAGAAATACCAAATCTCAGGTTGAGTGCACACAAGGCTAATGTCAAGAAATACCAAAATTGACAAGCTTATTAAACCATGTCTGAAATGGTACGGTGAAATTATTAAAAAATAAACATATCATTTTCCACTCCTACAAAGGTCCATCTTCTCCGTAATTATAGTGTTTTTGTTTTTAGCTGATAGAAATTTGCTATCTCTCCATCCTGATAACTCGGCCATTACCAAGATTATATAGCGAAATATGTTGTTAACCTTTTCAGACTCATATGATGCAGAGATTGCCAGATTAGCAATAAGAAATAGTTCTCTCACTCTTATAATTTCCTCTCCAAAATTACTTTTCTGCCCACAGCTAACTCAAAGACAACTACAGAGGTTGAAGTAACTAAATTAAAAGTTTCTAAATACCCCTGATGGTAACAAAGGTTTTAAAGTATCCCTAATAGGCTCAAAATCGCGTCATATGTCGGAGAGGGTTAATTATGAAACCTTGGCAATAATATGATGAAGAGACATAGCAGTGTCATATTTTTCTATTAAGAATCAATAAATCAGATGCTAAGGGATTCAATTTAATAGCAACTGGAAAAAGAGGCAAATAGAGGTGGTCCCTTTACTACCATACCCTGTTCCAAATAAGTAGGCCAAAACTTTTGAACATTAACCTCTATAACTCACAAACTCTAGGGCCTTTCCTAGCTGATACTGAGAGGATTGGGTTCTAGTCATGTGGTGATGGGCTGGTCTATCAGAATGAGAACTGAGTGATCTCTGCCATACCCATAGCTTACTCTGACTGATCCTTTTACTTATATATTTTCTAGATTTCAAGTGACGGCGTCTCTTCCGTGGATTGACCTCCCAATCTACCAAGATTGGAAGCCAAAGCGTCACATTTTTCCTTTGCCCCTCAACTTTCTCTTCATAATTGCTGAGGGGCACAGGGCCCTGGGTGGGGCTTTGGTTTCCTGGGCGTTTACGCACCCTCCTCAGCTCCCCGCCATGGAGTGGCTTCGGTCACCTAGGCTTTATTGTGGTCGGCAGGGAGGGTTCTGTGGGGGCGCTCAGTTATAGCCTTGGCCTTGCTCGGGGCCTTGGGGCTGTTCGGCCAGGCAGCTTGGGGAACAACAATAACAACTCACAAACGACCCGAGAAAACAAGCAAATATTTCTACCATTTGGGAAGGGTTAGCCAGGGAATAGATGTGGAAATTTACAGTCCATTTTCAGTTACAGAGGTTAGGGGTAATCATTTCTGGCCTACCTGTAATGAATGGATTATAGTTTCACAGACCAAATTCAATACTAGCATATCTTGACACTGGTTCTTTGGTACTCAACCCGAAAAATGCAACCCTCCAGTTTTCTTTCTCAACCCCACGACTTTGATGCAGTTTCAACGATAATGTCCGTGGTTAAGCTTTCAATAACGCTCCCAACAAAGGTGTGAGGAAATTTTAGTGTTTGATTGTACCGTTTATTATAGGCTTCTTAATACAGGGTTTTTCTTGATATAAAACACATCAATTATATGAGAGAGAGAGAGAGAGAGAGAGAGAGAGAGAGAGAGAGAGAGAGAGAGAGAGAGAGAGAGAGAGAAATAATAATTGCATACAAACATCTCTAGAAATGTTTGTATAGTAAAGGTTTCCAAATAAAGAAACAAATTCACTTTAAAGTAAAGTATCTGTGAAGTATCTCAACTGGTTTGCTTATAAATCAAACTCCCTGTACATGATATTCTTCTAGACACACCACCTTACAAGTCCTAGTATTAAAAAGACCTTCCAAAGTTAGGGAGCTACCGGCCATAATCTTAAAACAAAAGAATAGGTTTACTCATCCCTTTCCCTATCTAATATATCACTGAGATGGGGTGGGTTTTAACTTCACCATTTTCAAGAATGTCTTCAACATTAAATTATATATACTGTACACTATTACATATCTTATTACATGTATTGGAATACAGTATATGATTGAAGGTTTGTGACTGCATATACACAGTTAAAAAATATGGGTGACTATTTCTAACGTAGTTAAAGGCAAATCTCGAAATTCGCCCACAATTTTCACAGACTATTTAAAACCTTGTCTCATCCACGCCTTGATCCAGTTTCCATCGTCTATAACTTGGAAGGGGAGTCGCTCGCCGCCCTTCTCACTGCGAAGCATCAGGCGGTTCCTTCGTGGCTGCTGCGGGTAAGTCTGTTTCTGTTCTTCGGGAGTCGACTCTTCCCGATCTTCCGCTTTTGTGCTTATGAGGGAGTCTTCTTGGTCTTCCTCCTCCTCCTCATCTTCATCTTCTTCTTCCTCTTCCTCCTCTTCATCTTCTTCTTCCTCTTCTTCCTCCTCCTCCTCCTCCTCTTCGTTATCACCTTCTTCAGTACTATTGAGGACATCTCTGAGAGCACAGGCGGTGTACATTTTGGTGGAGGCAGCGGCTTTGTACCCAGCGGTGATCTTCCGCCCCAGGTGTTTCTTCAGCGGGGACTTCTGCCACCTCTTGCGGTAGCCGTCGTTGCCACAATACTTCTTTTTGTGCTTGGACAGGTAGTTGGAGTACTTAAACCGCTTGTGACATTGTTCACACTGATAGGGCTTGTCCCGGCTGTGAACGATCATGTGTTCATTGAGCCCCGAGCGAAAGATAAATCGCTTGTTGCAGATTTGACATTTAAAAGGCTTGTCCCCCGTGTGTGATTTGCGGTGGGTGGAGAGGGTGGAGCTCTGGGTAAAGGCAGCGTCGCATACCTCACAGACGTACGGCTTCTCCCCAGTGTGAATCCTGAGGTGATTCTTCATGCTCTGGCTGGTGGTGAAGGTCTGGCCGCACTCCTGGCAGGTGTAAGGTTTCTCCCCCGTGTGTTGCCGCATGTGGCCAGGGAGGTGCGACGACCGGGAGAATGTTTTTCCGCAGACCCCGCACATGTATGGGCGCTCTCCTGTGTGTACGCGCTTGTGCATTCGCAAATTTGATCGCTGGGTAAAAGTCATCCCGCATTCATCGCAGATAAAAGGTCGTTCGCCAGTGTGTATTCGCATGTGGTCGCGGAGGTTGGCATTACAGGCGTATGATTTGCCACATTCCGTGCATGAAACCCGTTCGCCATTTGAGTGTTTGAATTTAGGGGGGCGTGGAACTGATATCACGGACGTGGATGTGGCGCTAGCTGTGGTGGTATCTGTGGTGGTGTCTGTTGTGCGGGAGAGGGGAGCCACGGAGGTTAACGGTAGGGACATATGGGTGGAGTGCTGTGGGGGCCCAACATAGGACGCCTGGACCTGTTGGTTGATCTGCTGGGCCACATCAGCACTCATCAGATCCACTTGTAGCTTGTTGTTCAGTTCCCAGCTGTACCATCCAACGTTACCACCACCATCACCGCCCCCGCCACTGCCGCTATCCAGGGACTCCATCATGGTAGAATTTTTACACATTCATTTATACTAATTCAAACTGTACCGGTACAGTACTATGTAATTATATACTCTCATTATATTAGTCTTTTTACACAATCATTTTATACTGATTTGATCAGTACAATTTCTTCAGTATATAAAACTTCCCTTACTGTGGTATTTTTACACATTGTATACTATTTCCATCTGTACTAGCTTTTGGATTTCAATAGCTTCAATATTGCAGCCATTTTACACATTCATTTTACATTTATTCAAAAAGTATTGGTCAATGTTGTACTATTTCTTAGATCTCAAAGGCTTAACTCTCTTTACATATTAATTTATAAATATTCTTTCATAATTTTACATCTTTGAAGGTCCAAACTTGAATACCCAATTTGCACTAGTTCCATTTAAATTTGATCATCCTTTTATTTGGTTTACGCTTTTGTATTGTACTTTTCTTTTCAGAAAATTTAGCATCACTAGGTCTTTTAAAGCTTTTAATTAAATACACATTAATTTTGTACTACTGGAACTATTCATAAATTTATAATTCTTGAAATCCAAAACTGTTAATTATCACATATTTAATTAAGGAACTATGTCACAACCATCACCATTATTTATATATAATTTTGAACTCTAAATCTGCACATACCACATAATTCACTAAAAGATAAATACTGTAGATACATTAATTTTATCCTGAAGAAATACAACTCTCTATGCAATATAAAACATTGAATTTATCTATCTTTAAAGAAGGAACTATTATTTGTTTACAAATAATATTCCTGAAGCAACCATTAACGGTATAGAATTTTATACATGTATATCTCAATGAATAACTCCACACATCATTTCAAACTAACACACAACTGTGATTTTAAATCGGAGTTACCATTTTCTCAATCAATAATAATGAGATGGATACTACAAAACCTTTCTGGAACCACACACAAAATAGCACTAAATTATCAAAACAATACTATGATTTAGCAAGATAGCATTTTGAATTGGTAAAATAGTAAAAAAAAATGCTACAATAGTACTGTATTGGTACTACAGTATATTGCAAATAGGTAACACAATAATGAGAAATGAGAAACTCACTTAAAATTTTTGTGAATGGCTAAAATAGCCAAGAATTAATATAAAGTAATGAATTGCTAAAATAATGTTGCTAATAATTATGTAATAACTAATGCAGCGGATCAATCTTCCACATCCCAAGCGACGGAGAGTCCAATGGTTCCCTCCGCCCCGCTCCCTCCCTCCACATCTGCCCTCCGACACTTTCACTGTCCTTTCGCGCTCCTCTCATAAGTCCATTATCGTGCCACCTGTAAAAACACTGAATGTTAGCAACAGCGCCGGAACACTCAACCCTTCACAACGATGGCATAATTTTCATTTTATTCTGGCTAACATTAGATGATCTTACTCAGATCAGGAAAAACTATTTTTAAAATGAGCCTTCAAATTAAGAAGGCATTTTATCTGAATAAAGTGACTAGGTCCGGATTTACTGATGAACATACAAGTAAATCTGATCGCACGTAGGGGGAGATACAAATAAATTATCCCCTTAGGTGTTAATTCTTTTGTATCTCCTCCCATCATTCTTACTTGTACATTAGTTAGTATACCCGGGCCCAGATGGCTAGAAATGAGGCATCATGGCCATTCAAAACCCTTACCATCCCTACCCCAATCATGTAAGGCCTTCAAGTCAAATGATTTGAACACATAGTCCAATACCATGAAGGCCCATAGTAACCCTTAAACTCCCACAGGTTCTTTTCTTAAAGTGAATATTGTCTATGATAACCAGCATAATATTAATAAACGTGTCATCGTACTACATGGGTATAGTGGGTACACCTCCCCGCCGCCCACCCCCCTTAGCCTAACACCTCACTCTACACTCTCTCACCTCATTCACTAGATATCTTTGACATCAAAGCAACCTAGTGCTTGGATGAAATGGCTTGACATATCAGTAGATTATTAAATTGACAATCCTAGACTGTATTTTCGGGATATTATTAAAACAATATATATACTGTAAAGATGAAATGGTTCAACTCCATTCTTCAGATATCAAAATTGTCTTTGAATTCCAGATATATGCTAGAATATAAATAAAATTATGCCACCATATAGAGAGGTTAAAGAGCTATAGCCTATATATATATCATTTTTTTTATCTAAACCTATTCAAAGATGAGTGAGGTGTGAGGCAGTTTACTGTCCTCCCGTGACAAAACAAGTACATGACACAAAAGTTGCTAAATTCAGTGTTTTACAGGTACAGCTTGTAGCTTGAATCACGGACACATAAGCCAGATACAGTCTTTGCCCACAGACACATACGCACTAAAACAAACACATGGACACCACACACAAACACACACACACTATACTTATCAATACTGAGAAAAAGAAAGAATCATAAGAGAGTACAGTAAAAATAAATATTTTTTGTATAAGCATAGCATTATATGTACAGTGCAGGTCAAAAGTAGTGGTCTACCTCCATTATCATAACTTTTGTTTTCTCTCCATGATTAAAAATCTTAGAACAGCTCAATTACTGAAGTCCTTTTCGAGTTAGGAGAGGTTGGTGTTGGGATTTCTGGCCTACTTACAGTATAATGAACAGAGTTCAGTTATGGCCTTGGCTTTCCTCGGGACCTTGGGGCTGCTCGGCCAGAATGCCTGGGGAACTGCAACACCAACAACAACTCCATCTCTCTCTTTCAATGTACAATACTGTAATAATATAAGCAAGAGAGTGCCACACTCACCCAAGGAGCACACACTGTCCTCACTGGTAATTCTTCAAGCTTATCTCTGGTGCTGCCCTGGAAATAAGTGCACTAAATTAGACAAATATTTGATAGAAACACACACACACACACTGTATATACACCCACGGACAAAATCAATATCACACCAACTTATTTTCCTACATTGGTACACTCGGATGCCATAGTCTCTAACCCACTCATAAGAATTTATGGAACCCCTATGGTTTTCTATATGAAAATATAACTATCTAGGTTGATTTTTGGATAGAACTTTCTTTTCAATATATAGTACAGTATTATAATATTATATTAAAAAATAATATTATGTTGTGAACCGTGGCATAGTCAGTAGAGCGTCGGCGGATCGAAGCCGTGCTGTCAAAATGTTATTGGTAGATGTCAAGCCCGGGCAACTTGACCTAGCGATTCGTGACAAACGCCTAATATTCATGGCCACCCCTTCTCATAAATTACGGTGTCTGGCCAAAAAAAAAAAAAAAAAACAAAAAAAAATTCTAGTGCTGTACTGTAGATTTATATACAATTAACACAGTATATCCATAAGTTCGTTTCCAGAGACATACTTCCATAAATAGAAATACTGTAGGTCATTCACGGGTGCACTGCAGACTATGGCATCCGAGTACTGTATACAAATATACTGTATTCTGAACCACACTGAACAAAACTTAAATATAAAGACCTTGTGTATATCTATAAAGGATATTTTTTCACTTATTGCTATACAGTAGCCAGTTCTATTTCTGCAGATGGTAAATTGAATTCCTAATTTCCTTGCCAATTGATTTCTCGATACTTAATGGAAAGATATGAAATTATTATGTCTGCATAAATGTTGTGAACAGTTTTCATAGTGACATTTCAATACCAAATTTAGATAATAGTTAAGAAATAAAAATGAGAAGCCAATTTACCGTCAGCTAGAAAAAATGGACTACAGTATTGTGGTGAGTGAGAGTGTGTGTGCGCGTGTATTTATGATTGTGTTGCAAGAGCTCATCCTATGTCTTCTTGGTCTAGCCGTACACCCGCCAACAATAATCGCAGGAATCCGTTACAGAAAGTATGGTACTGTACAGTCACAAGCCGTAAGTACACTCCTTTGTATCTTTATCGAACCCAACCGAGAAAATCTATAATATAACCCAAATCATTCAGAAGTTAGCATTAAGGGTTGGAAGATTCAACTGGGTGTTAACTTTAACATGGCTAGTGACTGCACCATAATGTTTCATTGTGTAATAAATGCAATAACTTCTTGTGATTGATAAAGAATACAACAAGTCCTTGATGAAACTCAAAACAGCTAAGATTAAGTTATATTGGTAGGTGGAGAAGCCCATCACCCACATTCTGTGGCTAATGATTTGGTTAAAAAAATACATCTTTACTGTTAAGTATCGGGTCAGTTGACCAGTCACACTTACCAACATTATGTCAAAGTGGTTGACCTATAGCCCACAGTAAATACAAAAGTTCCTGTATTATTTCCCGAAGCTGCTTGTTATACTGAAACCACACTGCTTATGGATCACTCAAGTCTTTAACCCAATCAGTGCGGGCATATTCTCACTATAATAGTGCTCATTCAGGCACTCCAGATTGTTTAAACACGTGCCTGAATGAAATTCAATGTTTGCAGCAAAAACATAGAAGAAAGGAGCTTTTAAATGACACCAGAACGAGCTCTGTAGCACGCAAGGTTCACCCGCAACATTACTACAGACATCGGCAATATTCGCTAATAATTAGCAATGTCGCGCTACATTTGCCTTTGACAACACTGAAATATATCTTGTGAGACCCCACCAGACCCTCAGTGACACAGCAGACGGGGCCCTGCCGCGCTCCTGATCACTCACACTCGTCTCCACAGGCTTTAAATTGCCAGGACGTGTCTGTACGGTCCCCGCACCGTAAGGGTTAAAATATGTTCATGTACATTTTTTATTTTTTTAATAAATTAGTTTAACCAGACCACTGAGTTCCCCTTCCACAAAAGAAATCTCATAGGGCTGGCCCGAAGGATTAGAACAAATTTAGGAAGGCGAAGACACGCAGACATTTCTCGCCATGTCATCAGTTCAGCCAGACCACATGAATCCCACGGCAGAACGCTTATAGGGCAAGGCTGAAAGATGAGGCAAGAACTGTAATGCTGCAGCACCAACGAAGAAGTGATCAAGGGCGAAGAATGGAAGATATCAGGACTAAGGAAGAATCACAGTGAGAGACAAAAATAATGCACTGAAAATAAATAAATAAATAAATAAATAAATAAATAAATAAAAAACTACTGAGGGGAATCGAGTCAGCTCGGCCGCACCAGCGACCAAAGAGACAGATCAGGTCAGGAGTCAACAACCAAGCCAGGCCAACTACTGTTTGTATGTACAGTACTGTCCTGAATCTAGACTGCTTTGCAGTCGAGAAACCACCTATAAACAAACAAACAATAAGTCGTACAATTATTGTACGACTACAATAATCAATAAAATTACATTGAACAGTACAGCCAAAATCAATAAATCGTCAAACACCTTGATCATAATTAGAGTGAGATCTAGAAAGAGGGACATTAAGCTGACACTTCTATGATACTAAACAAGCAGTACTAGTAGGC
The DNA here is from genome assembly GCA_032716605.1 of Paralithodes platypus. Classification (NCBI taxonomy): domain Eukaryota; kingdom Metazoa; phylum Arthropoda; class Malacostraca; order Decapoda; family Lithodidae; genus Paralithodes; species Paralithodes platypus. The sequence continues at coordinate 33,717,033 of CM064511.1, forward strand.
ACACGCTATTATAAACACATCAAGACTGTCAAGGAAGAGTGATAACTCAAAAAATTCAGTTTATGAGCAAGCATGTCCGTGAATTATTTATTTTGACTGTACAGTACATTGTATACAGTTCAGTGTTCATCCAACAGGGAAAATTAAATACAATTACAATCAAGTATTAAAAATATATTGTCTACATACACGCAAAACTACAATTCTTTGTATAAAATTGATCCCAGAGTTTGCAGATTGTCTTCAATAAGTAATACTACAAAATAATGCCCAGTCATTCAATTTTAACTATTTTATATTCAGCATAGGAGAGATCTATGAGAAACACAGATAAAAGACAATCCCAATGATCCTACTGACTTCCATAAAGGTCTTATATAAACTGCCTAATGTAAAGATGTCTAATGATAGCCAGAATATAATGAAAAGTTAGATATTGATGTTTACAGCTTAAAAAATGTGTATGGCAATTGGCCTGATGAAGCTATATGCAAAATGTTCATGAACGAATTCACAATATATTTGTGGCCACTCCTTCGAGGATCAAGGCATTTGGTCTGGCAATATAGATAGATACAGCACATGAGCAAGGTGTTTGTCAAACTATTATGACTACACAAGGAATATAAAGTACAATACACACAACTTATATACTAATAATGCCTCCGATATCCCCAAATTACAGTATAAAAATATATTACATTAAACAATTCATCATAATATAAGCTGCAATATTTGACCACTAGAGGATTATGATGCATTGTAGCAGTAATTTTGGCTATCATTAGAAAATTGAATTCAGTTTAGGAAGGAATTGTAAGAGTCAAAGGGATGATTGAGAAAGTTTATTACCCCTTTGACTGCCAGAGGGCCTTCTAAGATTTTTTGTTTCTATATTCCAACTAAAGGGGTCACTAGAACTGTAATAGCTTGATTTCCTTTGTACTCCCTCTCGGGCATAGGCATTCAACGGTGAAGCCTGTGAGGTCTGAGGACTGAATGAAATCACCTAACGATATCCAGAATAAACTGTCAATGTGTGTCACAATCCTCAAGGGGTTAAGGAAAGACTAAATAATGTTTCTAATAAAGCCTCCTGTAACTCCAAACTACTATATAAAAATATGTTACATTAACAGCTGCAATATTTATGGAAGGCTCTGTAATGTTTGTACCATTTGTTGACATTGGAAGTATACTGAAAGACTAATATAAATACAGTGGAGTCTCAAAGATTCCAAAATTGCATGTATGCATCTCAGGCACATACCCCATAGCTGGGAGTGGCCGACTCAAGATAGAGCCTGAACCGAAACAACATTTAAAGTTCCAATTCTTAGGGTCTGGGACCACTTTCATGTTTCCTCTCCCCTTTTTCTGTCTCGTCTAGTAGGTGAATTTTACAAGGGTAGGAGGATTCCTAGCCACTTGCCCCTAACTTAATAGCCCAATTTTATCAATGCAGACATATTACACACTAAATTTTCATTATAACTCAATACATTAAATTTAGACAAGCTTTCAGTGTTGATTACTCCTTTAATAATGCAAAAATTGATTGATAGGATTTAAAAAAAAAATCACTATGTACTGTACAGTTTTACCACACATATTTCGTTCCTCAATATCCCAGTAAGTTTGTGCAGCCACCTCCCCAAACTCCCCTCCTGGAAGGTAGGAGGTGGAGTGAGGGAGGGGGATTGAGGAAGTGGCTGCATCACTGCCTAGATTATGAGTTACTGGGATATTGAGGAATGCAATATATGCGTCAAACTTTACTTATAAGTTACTGATGACAACAACTTCGGCAAATCATATAAAAGTAGGGGATGGTGTATAATTTGGTTAATGTACCGTTACCAAGGGGTAGACGTCTGCTCTGGATCCTATAGTCTGTGTTTATTTTTTTTATTTTTTGCAGATGATAGCTTAGTGTCGTGTCTCCATCTTGACAATTTAGATATACAGTACAGTACAGTATGTTGTAAATTACGAAAACTTTGCCCTTTATATTCTATTTTCATTAATTTCACTCCAACACCAAAGAAATTAATGAAAGATAGCATGTGATCCACCGGGATTCAAACATGGGTTACCACATACAGATTATAAACACTCTAACCATTACACCATCGAGGCAGTATGACGGACATAGTATTTTCCATTAAGTAGGCCTATAGGGAAATCAGCTACTAAAGGATATAATGTACTGGCAGGTGGAAAACCCCCAGTAAACTATAGGTACCGTAACTGAATTGAGTGCCACGTCTGCCAAACTAATCATAACACTGAAAGCTTATTGGTCCCACACACTTTGGGTTTGTGATACTCCACACTACTGATGCTCAAAAAGGTGTGTCCTATTTTCAAAACTTCAACTTTATTCAGTAATACTTTCCTCTCTTTTTATACGATAAGAATACTCTTGAACACTGCCTATTTAAAAAGGCTATATTTATGTGTACAGTACTACACTTCATATTATCCTATAGATAAACAAAGTTAAGATTATGGAGGTCATACACAACTTTTGAACGTGATTGTAGCTAGCTATATCTTGAGCATAATAATCTATAATCCTGGCCATAAGTGATCACATATCGTCCTTGCTGTACCAAACGGCAGACGAGTGCCCTGACGTGTAACCTAGTTCCTGCTTTACCCCCGTTACCCTGGCGATACTCGACACAGACGGCAGCGCTTGTATCTCCTGAACCCCCTCCAACACTTCTCTAGCAAATATAGCAGATTCCTGATGTGACATAATGACTTCCTTACATTTCATATCTACTTTGTGAGAGAGTATATAAACATCCTGAGTGGCCAGATGAACTTCCCTAGATGACACACTACCATCCCTGTCACAAATATCAATTTCTTGAGAGGCTATAGCAACTTCCTGAGAGGGCATTCCAAGTTCCAGTGGATCAAAATCAATGTCTGCACTACTGCTAACCTCACTGGAAAAAACACCGGCTTCGGAATAGCTCTGACTTGAGGATTGTTTCATGTTTAAACTAGAACCCACTTCAATGTAGTGATATTCATCGTGTGCCTCCTGGACACCTTGCTCGCCAGCCAGATATTCCGTCACTCCTAAAAGGTGTTCGTCTTCGTCTTTAACATACATTCTACTGTCTGTCTTGGAGTATACTAAACTGTTTCCTTCCTCTCTGGTTGGTATGGTGAAGTCTTGCATGGAAGATAACCTACTTAACAAACCTGTATTTCCCTGGATAGGAATTGTTTGTGAACCTTTTATTTCTCGTTCTTCCTGCTTCACCTGTGTGTCATCTGGAGTACTGAGGAGTTGTTCTAAACTGGACTTCTGATGACGTCGAGGATGTTGTGACTTTCTACTTTTGTTCCTCTTGGGAGGCTTTCCGGCTGTCTTCACGGTCTTTCTGGATTTACTCATCTTCCGACTTACAGCTGGCTTAGGCACCGGTTTCTTAAGATTAGTACCCTTATTAACAAAAGATTTATTGCAACAATATTTCTGCTTGTGCTTGGAGAGATATGACGAAGTCTTGAATGACTTAGTACAATTCTCACATTTATAAGGCTTCTCACCAGTATGAACCCGTTCGTGTGTCTGCAGTCCGGACCGAGATATGAAAGCTTTATGGCACTGTTCGCATTTAAAATCACGAACCCCAGTGTGTATCTTTTTGTGTGTCGCCAGACATGAACTCTGGGCGAAAGTGGCCTGGCAGACGTCGCACACGAAGGGCCGCTCCCCTGTGTGTGTGCGGAGGTGATTCTTCATGATCTGGTTGGTGGCGAAGGAGCGAGCACAGTAGGGGCACACGAACGGCTTCTCCCCAGTGTGAGTCCGCATGTGGCCTGACAAGTGGGACGATCTTGCGAATGTCTGGCCGCAGATTCCACACATGTACGGACGCTCCCCAGTGTGTACGCGCTTGTGGCTGCGGAGGTTGGAGCGCTGAGTAAATGAAGCGCCGCATTCCTCACAGCGATAGGGTCGCTCTCCCGTGTGGATCCTCATATGGTTTCGCAAGTTGGCCAGACAGGCAAACGTGGCCTGGCACTCCAAACATTCTATTTTCTCACCTTTGCCTGGACGCTGATGATTTGAGGAAGACTCTTGGCTGTGGGTAGACTCAACTTTCTGATACGATAGGTGGTCGTAACTAGATTCCATTTCCTGGTAAGACTCAAGGGTGTGGCTGGACTCCTGTTCATAGTTGGAGTCTTGTTTGGGATACACCTCGTAGCTATGGAGAGTTTCAGTTTCGTGGTTAGGGAGGGATTCCTGAACAAAGTTTGTGTTATGTTTAAGGAGGAGGGACTCGTGGGTTAAATTAGGTTCATGCTTGCGACTGAGATCTTGGTCATGATGGAAATCAGGATAAGGTTGAACTGGTGCACTCTGATGTACCTCCTGTGTGACGACCAAACCCTGGGTTGTTCCGTCAGTCACAGGAACTGTGTATGGCACTGGTTCCGAGGGGGCTAACTGCCATTCGCCGTCCCCCAGCACAGTCGTCATGGAGACCTGGGGTGCTGCCCCGACCAACTCCCCAAAGCCATTATAATAGGCACACCAGACTGGGGAAGAAGGCGAAGGGTCCATGTCAGATCAGTTCATTAAGGGGAGCCGCGGAGGGCTGTTCTCAGGCAGCAAGAAGTGGTCCATGTCAACTACAACTGTCACCTCACTAGTCAGTCACCTCACCATCACGCCATGACTGTCAGCCGTCCTGTAATTATACACTGGGAATTAGCAGTCATTGGACCATTTTCTCAAACACATATTTTATTTTCATTTATTATAAACACAAATTTCAAAGTATTTTCTCGCGTAGGCAGTGTATAGGCGGTTATTCAACAGCTAAAGTTGAGTTGATTGTAACTGAATACAAAATACATAGCACAATATTTGGAGAGAGCATAGTCTGTGATACTGAAATTGTTTTAAGGAAGGTAACCCCAAAACAGGTCTCTGGAAAAATAGCCCATTGTCATCCAGGTGTCGGCGGACATCACTCACTTCTCATGTCATTGTTCAAGCATCTGTACTATACAGTAGTATCTTGGAATACTGTATATTTGCTAAACCATTTCATAACTCTCACATTTACTTCTTATACCATTTTTCAAGCCCATGGAATCATTTGTATTTCTTACAGTATTTTGACAAGTGACATACGGTATATTATAAAATTGATAAATCATTATCTTATCAGCTTGTACTAGTTTTCATACACAGTACAGTAATCATTTTCCAATGTGTTCCATATAAATAAAAAAGTGGGTCAACTTTCAATTAGTAGTGTCAGTGCCATGTAGTCAAACTCAATATGTCGCCAAAAACTTCAACGATACTTTGGGCAAAATCTAGAGTGATATCAAATATAGTTTGATTGCTTTCAGATGACGGTAAATTGCTTTGTCTTCATCTTGATTATCCAGCTGACGGTTTTCCATGTCGCAATCTTGATTACTCGGATATTACAGTATTGTACAGTACTGTACTAAGATTTTGTACTAAAATATGTTGTTAATTATGAAAACTTGGCTATATTATGACACAGAGACATCAGTTTCATATATTATGACACAGAGACATCAGTTTCATATATTATGACACAGAGACATCAGTTTCATATATTATGACACAGAGACATCAGTTTCATATATTATGACACAGAGGCATCAGTTTCATATATTATGACACAGAGACATCAGTTTCATATATTATGACACAGAGACATCAGTTTCATATATTATGACACAGAGACATCAGTTTCATATATTATGACACAGAGACATCAGTTTCATATATTATGACACAGAGACATCAGTTTCATATATTATGACACAGAGACATCAGTTTCATATATTATGACACAGAGACATCAGTTTCATATATTATGACACAGACATCAGTTTCATATATTATGACACAGACATCAGTTTCATATATTATGACACAGAGACATCAGTTTCATATATTATGACACAGAGACATCAGTTTCATATATTATGACACAGAGACATCAGTTTCATATATTATGGCACAGACATCATCAGTTTCATATTTTTCCATCAAGTTTTTCAAAAAATCAGCAGCCAAGGGATTAAATTTACTGTCCGCTTAAGGTTAAGTTTTTTTTTTAGTGTGTTTCTTAGACTTCCATCAAGTTTGAAATTACACCCCCATATTACACCATATATGTGTACATTTTTCGGTAGAAAAATGTCCCGGCCAAAGGCCGATTCCTCTTAAATTACTGGCTCGCTACCGCTCGCCAGGAAAAAATCGACACCTAAATGGCACGAAAGGTCTTAAAAGTGATATAAATGGGGCGAAAGTTCTTAAAATCGCCAAACTAATAGGGCGAACGTCTTAAAATCTCAAAAGCAATGGGGCTAAACATGAGGGAGAAAGGGGTAAAGAAAATAATCCCTCAAGTAGAAATCTCCCCTTAACCCGGCAAGCGCGATAGGCCTCACGGAAGGCTTCCTATAGGGAACGCGATAGGCCTCACGGAAGCAAGACCATAAAAAAAGCCTTCCCCCCAAAAAAAGGGCCTATCAAAACAAAGGATTTTGTCTCTAGGTGAGATAATTCCCCTCTAGTACTCATCCATGTGTTTCTCACCCCTCCCCCTCCCCTCCTTCCCCACCTTATTCCCCCCTCCTCAATTATCACCTATTTATCCTCTTATTATCATCATTTATCGTTTTTTTTCTCTCCCGCGATAATGTAGCACAAGTGGGTTGCATAAAAGATCGTTATGCAACACCCAGACACCGGCACACACCGCCCCGCTCGTCTCAGTTGACTCCCAGACAGCGAGAGGGGAGGGCTGCCTGTGGCTCTCTCTCGCCTGAGATTATGACCGGGTGGCCAATATCTTTGTTTTTCACCACCCAAATGCTTTTCCCACTTATTTTAGCACTCTGGAAGGTTCATATATACATCATATATGTAAAATAAAAGCATACCGAAAACAAATAACGCTTTATATTGTAAATATAACGAATTCTGTCAGAATCCAGGGCTAGAAATGCACAAATAACTACCCTAGCACCTAGGTCTATATCGCGCTTGTCAGGTTAAAGGAGACTATAGACACTTCTACTACGGAAAACAAACGGTACTTAACACAGGCTAATAGAAACACATGAGGAATGGGTACATTATATTAACTTTACAGCTTAACCCCTTGAGGAATAGGACGCTTATTGACAGTTTATTCTGCCTATCATTTGGTGATTTTATTCAGATTTGGAAGACCCTCCAGTAGTCAAGAGAGGACAAAATTATTATCCTTCTCCATCCATCCATATACTCAGGCCCAATCCCCACTTTTCCTATTTATTTTTCCTTCTGACTCCCACAATTCCTTCCTAAACTGAATAAAAGTCTAATAAAAGACAAAATAAATGGTTAAAATGTATCACAATCCTCAGGGGGTTAAGAGACCGGAACCACACGGCAAGTGGAGCACTCAGTCTTCAAATTTATGTATGTACTGTATAGTAAGGTTTCTATGGAACTGTTGATTTTGACTGTACAGTAATTCAGTCTTTTCATCTTTAGGTATGCTCGCACAGTTCATATTAATAGTAGGACGACAAACAACAGCAATTGTGTTTGAAGACTTAATTACTATACAAGAAAATTAACATATAACAACATTGTTTTGGCCATTTGATCACTTCCAAAGACATGATTTGAACTATAAATCATAATTAACGCCATACCGTACATATACAATTAAAAAGACTAAAAACAATGGACTCGGTTATCGTTTGACACCCTGATGCAAGTAAAGTAATACCTTTCTCATTATGTCCTGTATATTCTTATGATAATGGCATCATACAGTACTGTATCTGAGTGACAAATGAGCGACTATTCTAAATAATTCCTTCAACCGAGTCACTTCTTTTTAATTATTACTATCAATATACAAAGCTGAAGCCATATTGTACAGTTCTTATTGGTTCCATGTCATCTCGACCAGTAGACCATTTCAACCAGTAGCTCTCAACCAGTGCCAAATTAACCCAGACCAACCAAACCAGTGCCAAAATATAGTACTAACCTAACCTAACCGTATTGGTTGATTTGGTACTGGTTGAGTTGACCGGTCACCGTTCTTATTATATCTTTGGAAGTGACAGAACGGCTAAAACAATGCCATTTTCTGCACACTGTCTTGTATTCATTCTCATATTCATTCCAGACTTAACCCAATTTGTCCAGTTTGACAGCCTGATATCAATGTTGTACTTGACTTAGATCACAGTAGTCAGTGTGTATAACATAGTAACAGAGAATAATACGGTACAATATTGTTTATAATAAGTTATACACAAAATAGCACAGCATAAAACTGCAGTAAATATACTCCAATGTATTTCATTAAACTTGGATTTGTTGGCTTGCTTGAATAATTAATAGATATAACTGTTAAGGGATACTTAAATACATACTGACTGCCACGCTTCCTGAGAAACCAAGGTAGTGGTCAGTACAGGGGACAGAATTACCCTACGACCGATCTCTTCCGGAAGCTTCTTCACCAAGAACAACCTGAGATCTTGGCGTGCCCGGACAGCTTCCAAGAAAGCTACCCGGATATAAACACATATATATTTTACTACATAACACAAGAGACTACCGTAAGTGATGATGCAGATGCAGTTTTTAATACCGTGCACTCCCTTGATTGACAGGGCTAGGGTGTGCCTCTTACAAGGATTGAGTTGGATATTTGCCATAAATTGCTAGATTGAGCTGACCAAACTCTTGATATCTACCATATGGCCTGGGCTCAAACTGCTGACTCTTCGATCAGCAGCCAGACGCGCTACCGACCATGCCACGGCCCTTGGCATGGTCTAAAATTCATGTAAAGTAACTACGTGCTGTACTGTACCTACTTAAAAGTTACAATATATACTGTACACTATATTGTAAGAATCTATCTATCTATCTATTGCCTGACGCCGTGATCCCCGAAGGGGTGGCCACGAACGAACCTCCCCCATGCACCTCTGTCTCCAGTCAGTCAACGCCCCTCCCCCCAACCAGCACCGCCTTCGTTCATGTACTTCCTCACTCCATCCTTCCACCTCTCATTCGGTCTACCTCTCCCTCTCTGTCCCTCCACCTCGCTCTCGTACACCCTCTTAGTCATTCTCTCGCTTTCCATACGTTCCATATGGCCGAACCATCTCAAGTTGTTCCTTTTCACACTTTCCAGCATATCTACCTTCACACCACACCTCCTTCTTACTTCCTCATTAGTCTGTCTATCCCTCCATGTAACTCCACACGCACTCCGTAAGTAATTCATTCCCACTGCTCTCACTCTTGGTCTGAGTCTCTCAACCAACGTCCATGCTTCGCTTCCGTAAGTCAGTGTCGGGATTACCACACTGTCATGTAAGGACTTCTTCACTTCCATACTGACCACCCTATTTCTTGTTACTGCTTTTAGCGTTCCTACAACCCTCTTCCCCTGTTGTACCCTCTCCCGCACTTCTTCATCCATAGTCCCATCTTTACTCAACACACTGCCCAGATACTGAAAAGAGTTGACGATCTCCATAGCCTGACCGTTCAGCTTCACCTCACACTCATCAAATACTGAATTAGTACTGAAACAATAAAAGATCAAACACCAAATAAACCAAATGGACTCCCAAGAAACCAGTCATAAAAAAGTAAGTGTCAAAACCCTGTGTGGAATTGTCTCATTTTTGTGAAGCTTGGATATATAGTAGGATGTGTTTTGTGGTTTTAACATTATGTTGACAAAAGGCGCCCTCACAGAAGCAGACATTGTGTTTGAGTCACATGCTAAATGTTCTTGAAATGAGGCACAAGTGCTTATCAAGGCCATCCAAAAGCTTATAATATCTGCTCAACAAAGCCATTAAAGATCAACAGATACAAATGGTAAGAATTTTAAATGACATTGATGGGTTCTGGTAAGTGTCTTGATGGCACGATGTCAAAACATGTCAGACATGTGGTTCTGTGAGCATCCATATTTGACAAGTGGGGCTAGAATCAGTTTGTACAATCGGGGGTATTAAGTGTTGTCATAGATTCCAGTGGTTTTCGCTCAAAAAGTGTTATAGTTATCTTTATAGTTACTGGGAAAAGTGCTTATCCCTCAGAGTATTAGTCAGTGTCCGAAACTTTGTGAAATATCTGACAACACTTATTAACCTCGACTGTACAATATTGGATAAAGTCTTGGAGGGATTGTAACTCTTGTGGAGAGTATATTTTGTCAATGTTGTTTAATTTCTTCCTTGTGTAAGTTGGGTTGGATGTAGGCAGGGATTTTTTCTTTGTCTATACAGTACTGTATTACTTCTTGTAGCTTGGATTGCTATTGTGGAGCTCTTGCTGTCCAATCTATCGGGCATTTTCAAGCACCTATAAGGTTAAACATTCTGCATATTCAACTTGTTGCCTTAAGAAGATAAAGAAAGTTCTTGAAGTCTATTTGATGTTGGAATAAGGATCTTCATCATGAGTTACAGTAATTAGGCTTACACCTTAACTACTTCTATTAGAGAAAAAATGGGTCAAAGAAGAAAATGTCTGAAGTACTGTACATGTACAATGGCTAAAAGTCCTAGGTACAATTCTGTTCACCTAAAAGTGGCATTTCTCTATACATAATAACGGACATGTGCAGTGCCACTAGTCATTCATATTTCCCTGAGGTCCGTTTCCAAGACCTCATTCCATGTGTACTTTCAGTGGGCCCGAATTCAACATTCACACTAAAGACCTAGTACCAGTAATAACAGATATTGGCAAACCTCCGTCATATGGGTGCCACTGATGTCAGTAGCCTCTCTTTACACTCAAATATGTCCATAGTCCATAACATACCTATAATAAACATTAGGCAATACTGGTTCAGGATACAGAGTTTGGTCTTTGGATTTAAATGCTACATTATCAAACATGTTGTTGTCGTTCCCTAAGCTGCCTGGTTATCAAATATGTAATAATACCTTATACATACTGTCATACATACGGGTTTAAAGACCGCAACCGTCCACAGTGAATGTGGCTTCCATGGTACAATCACAGTACTGCACACAGTGCACAGCAATCATAGCACGGTGGCTAGTCTTTACTGCAGCACAGTACAACAAAGTCTTACCCCAACACAACCACAACCTTGTTTATTTGCTAATTACAGAACACAAATGATATCCCTTCATACCCTGCAATAAGCAGCCAAAAGAGGATAAGTATATCTGCTTTGCCTTGCTTTCCTTTATAATTTTTGTAACCCCCCGCGGTCCCCCTAACATAATGAACAAAATGGGAAAGTAAGAATCTTTAGTTATACTCCATTCAAAATAACTTAGGAATGAATTTCATCCTTTTATGTGATTGCTTATATTTATTTTAATTTTTCAGACATAACACATTTTCATTATTCAGCTTCAAGGGCCACTCCACATACCACTGCCAGCAAAATTTCAGGGTGTCACACCGGAGCAATTTTGTGTGAAGACTTGAATGATTATGAGAAGGAATACAAGAAAATTAACATGAACTAGCATTGTGTTAGCCATTTTATCACTTTCAAAGACATAATTTGAACTGTAAGCCATAATTTTATTAATACATATACTGTACAATAATAAAGACTAAAAATAATGGAATCGACTTTCGTTTGACACCCTGCAGCCAATCATGTTCCTTCATAATCATACTTAGGAGGTAAGGATATACTGCCAAGTTAATCTGGATGGAGTATAGTATTGGGTAGATTGTAGGCACCAGTCGAGCAGGGCAGTATCCAGGGGAGGCCACATAGGCATATGATAAGGAGTTGCTGGAAGTTCTGTTTCATTTGCCTGGCTTCCCCCACTGTTTCTATTGTATCTCACCTACAGAGTAATGCAGCTAACTCTCATAAACACCTATTCATTTCACTACACTAACAAGCACACCACACTTCTTTCCAACACACCTAAATTACGTCTAATGCAGCTTGATTTTGGCTCTACAGTATATATATCACTCTTTCAACCTTGGGCGGGATACTTATTACAGGCAGCTTTGCCTTTCTCACCCTAATGTGCATAGAAGGAAAAAAAAAAAAAAAAAAAAAAAAAAAAACCCAACAACAACAACACAATCCATAATTCTATGCCAACAAATTCAAACAAATGTAAATACAGTATAGTACCGGTATATACAGTATAAGCTTTGACAGGGTGACCGGTCAACTCAACCAGTAGACCATTTCAACCAGCTCTCAACCAGTACCAAATCAACCAATACGGTTAGGTTAGTACTATATTTTGGCACTGGTTTGGTTGGTCTGGGTTAATTTGGCACTGGTTGAAATGGTCTACTGGTTGAGATGACATGGAACCCTTGGACAGACATCCCTCAATATAAGAACTTCCCTATCAATTTCTATTTGAACAAATAATATTAAATTTCTGTCAAACATATGCACATATCAATAAGTATTTTGATAATATCATTAGCCTAATTATTTTGATGAACAAAAATTGATGTCAGATCTTTAAGTGGGGGATGATCTGTAAAATATATAGGAAAGCTTCCCCACTGAATCTGACAAGCAATATAACTTAACCCAAAGAGCGCTGTAAAACTTGAATCTGGCAAACAATTGAATTACTGGTCGATGAAACTGCCACAATGAAAAAGATAACAATTCAAGATTTTAATATAATAACCATTAAAATTATAAATTTGCTTGCTAGAACCAGTGGAAGCTTAACCAAGAAGTGTAAGATACAGATGGATTCACACAAGCGCTTTTATATGACAACTTCTGAATTAAGTTTTTTTTTCTGGACCACTTTTTCCCTCTTGTTTATCCCTATTAGTTTCAAAATCTTAAGATGTTCGCCCCATTAGTTTGGCAATTATAAGACCTGTTGCCCAATTTATTTGTCAATTTGAAGACCTTATGTGCCATTTATCTGTCGATTATTTCCTGGCGAATGATACCGAGCCTGTAATTGAGGAGGAACCGGACTCTTGTCGGGACATTCTTCTACAGATTTTTGTTTTTAAATATATCTTGAATAGGGTTCTTTTAAGTTTGATAGTGGTCTAGGGATAAAACTGAAGTTAAACTTTAATTTAATTTATCATGATAAGTACATGGTTTGGAGGGCTGGGTGGAAGGGAAATGCAGGAAATACTTAGCTTCATTATTCTTTTGAACATTTCAGGCTGTACATAACCCAGAACTCAGGATGGATGCTGTGCAGATTAGAATGTTAAGAGGGGTAGAGGTTAGACTCTTTCTTGTGATTCACTTTCAACCAATTCCAAATTAACCTTTTAGGCCTTTAACAATTGTGTTTGTAATTTGTCAAGCTTGGACTTGGTTACTAAGAGGTAGAGGAATCGACTTTGGCTGGTGGTACTGTGTCCGAGTAACAGCTTTCAGTTGAAATAAAAGAAATGCATCCTGTATGGTATAAAATAAAGTATCAGCCGTCCGGCTGGCTTAGTTGATAGCGTGCCTGCTTCCCATCTTGCAGGTCTCGCGTTCAATCCCCGTTCAGATTGAACCGTTTTTCCGAGATATAGACCAAGAGCAATTTCATCAGGTTATAAATTAAAAGTATAGTGCTGTCCCAAAATGTTGAAATTAAAAGTATAGTGCTGTCCCAAAATGTTGAAATTCAAGAGTTATCGGCAAAAGTGGTTGTGTGAATCTGGCTTAAGCTGTCAGTTATTTACCTTGTTGCTCCCAGACTGTTATGCCGCAGGGACGCCACTCTACCGCCAACCTGAGAGAAAGAGAGAGGTGTAAGGCAGACTGTCAAAGCGGATGATATCAACACTCAGCTGTCAAACATAATGATGACTGTAAAACATTGTGAGGACTATCAAACAATGATAACTGTCAAACATTGTGATAACTGTGTCAAAACCATGATAACTGTGTCAAAACATACTGATGACTGTCAAAACATAATGATGTCCGTCATAAACATAATTAGAAAATAAAACTATTACTAAAAGGTATCTCTAAAAACAATTCTATGATAATTGCCTGGGCTATTAATTTACTGGTACAGTAGGCCTACAGTACTGTAAACGAGGTGTGGTCACATCTATAAAACTACAAAAGTTGGAGTACTGCCACATATCCTAGACAAAGTCGGTCATATTTCCTACACAAAAACTGAGTACCCAGCACATGTCCTATACCAAACGGTGCATCCGGCTTAACTCCTACAGTTATACTGTCATATCTCCTACAATTGATACATGATCAGTGCTCATCAATGTGATCACGTGGCATTATGCAGGAATGAATAGAAATTACAAAACTTAACCTAACATAGATTTGTGCCTGTAGGAGATATTATCTCTGTAGGAAGTGTAGGAAATGTGACAATAGATCTTTGTGTGTAGATGTGCAGTGTAGGAAATGTGGGATTATGTGGCGCACCCCCCTCCCTGTAGGCCTACTCATAGTACAGTATTGGTCAAAACTTTCAGAAATCAGACGGCATTACACAGTACGGTACATTTACTGTCACAGTGTCACTTAATGGCTAGGCCTATACTGTATATAGGCTAGGTCCATACAGTATATAATATAGGCAGCAATAATAGGCTAGGTCCATACAGTATATAATTTTTTTTTTTTTTAAATGGTGCGTTACTTTTTTATTTACAGCCAAAAGTTGCCTTGATTTTGTGGGAATTTCATTACTTTTGGGTAAATCAATTGGCCTATGTTATGTTTGGGTAGTTTTAGGTAGGTACTGTACAGTATATCTAGCGGTCCGCCTGCAGTCATGTGCGTAAGCTGAGGAACAGGTGACATTCGCGTGTGGATCGACCCGCATTTATCGTATTACTGTACCGTATGTACCTTGGGAAAGATGTACCGTATTATCTGGGGGTACGGCCGTCATATTTACATAGTTTGTACGCTTGCGGTCACGTTCCCGTCTATTATAACTTCGGTCGTCATGTTTACATAGGGCGATCGCAGCAGTTAATTTTGGTTATTTGCTCCCTGCTGGTAATATATATGATGATGACAATATGTCATGGTGGGGGGGGGGGGCCCCTCAACATATTATTGTATCCAATCCAATGGCATTCAGAATAGACGGGAAAAAGATTGCAAGCGTCGACGCCACCACCTCCGTCAGTCATGTTTACATTTGCCGATCGCCGTGGTTTAGTTCGCGTCTATTTTGACAGCAATTTTTGTTTTGGTTATTTGCCCCCTGTTGGCAATATATATGATGATGACAATATGTCATGGGGGGGGGGGGGGGGGCAAAGCTGCAAAGCCCCTCTCAACATATTATTGTATCCATAGGCAGTCAAAATAGACGGGAACATGATGGCAAGCGTCCGACGCGGCCGCCACTCAGTGTAGTGTAAACAAGGCTGGCGGTACACCCGGATTCTATTACTGATTTAAAGGTTTTGACCATAATATTCGGGATGGATGTAGATTCCAGGCGTACGGTCATGTTTACATCCAAAGGCAGTTAAAATAGGCGGGAACTGTGAACATGATGGCAAGCGTCCGACGCCGCTCCGCGTAGTGTAAGCAAGGCTGGCGGTACGCCCGAACTCTACATTCTACCCTAATATTCTTATAAATATAGGATATACAGAAATGCATTTTTTTTTAGATAAAACTAAACAAGAAAAACATTCTAAAACTGGCTAAAGTAGCCTAATCTAGATTTTTACCGTAGGCCTAGGCCTATACTATATTCATCATAACCTACTAGGCTATAGCCTAGTAACACATTATGTGACCGCGCTGGTGTAGTGACTAGCGTCTCGGACTTCCACCCAGAAGGCCCGGGGTCGCGCCCACGCTCGGCGCATTAAAGATTTTGGAATTTATCCAGTTTTAGGCTACACCGGGTCGAAACCATCGATATATTATTTAAACAAATATGTCCACCCCGTCGGAAATTCATTACCGGTATAAAAAAAATCCCTAAATCTCTAAAAAAAAAATATAAACAGGGAACGTGAGCTGGGTTTAGACCGTCGCGCACCCATAAACAGGGAACGTGTGAGCTGGGTTTAGACCGTCGGCGAGACAGGTTAGTTTTCGGATAGTTTAAGCTATATAATTTTTTTGCATTTTCCGATGGGGTTCATAAAAAACACCCCTAAAAAACCCCAAAACAAGGAAAACAAATAAAAAATACTTGCAAAAATCGTCCCCAGTGTAAAACAGGATATTTACCAAGATTTTTGGAAAAACTAAATAAGATGGTCACCAATTTTCCCATGGATTTTTTTATTTTTCCCTGTTAGTTTTCATCAATATACAGTATAGTGTTTGGAAATAATTGCAACCCTCGGCGTAACCGTTTTCCCCATTATACAACGATCTTAAGACACGCCGCCCGATAGTGGGGAGGGCTATGAAGTACAGGGAAAATGAGGGGTTAAATGCGTAAAACGGCGATTAAAACGTATTTTAGCAAAACTTGGCTCGGGTTTTAAGGTATTTCTAAGGCCTAAAACCCAATATTTCGAAAACCCGAGCCAAGTTTTGGCCAAAGCTGGCTCGGATTTTGAGAGTTTGTAGACAACAAAATGACAGTAACCTCATTTAGAAATTTGGCTCAGGTTTCCTGAAATTGCAAACCCCAAAAAGCATAATTTTGGAAAACCCGAGCCAAGTTATGGCAAAACTTGGCTCGGATTTTGCGAATTTTAAGAGTACACAAATTACAGTAACCTAATTTAGAATTTTGGCTCATGTTTCCCTAAATTGCAAACACCAAAAAGCATAATTTTGGAAAACCCGAGCCAATTTTTGGCAAAACTTGGATCGTATTTTGAGAATCGAAAAAGACGAACTACATGTCGGAAATCGGCTCATGATTTCCCTAATTGCAAAGCCATATAACCAGATTTATCGAAAACGTAGCACTTATTTAAATCATAAATATCCAGTAACATAGACCTAGTACATTGGATACAAGCCTAATCCACACCTAACGCCTACAATGTGTCCGTAGTACCTAGTAGGCCTACGTGGGATACAACATGGCGGTTGGGCCGGCGCCCATTTAGTAGCCTACCGGTATTCGGCCGTATCTGTAAATACGAATGCGAGGAACTTCGAGCAAATTCCTGATCGAGCGGATGCACAATCCAATCCAATCTACTTAACCTAACCTAACTTAACTTAACTTAACTTAACCTAAATGCGCCTCCGCTCGAAGTGTCCAGATACCGTAAATACTCCCGCAGGGTGTCAATCCACAAAATATGAATTGTGTTATCATTATGGTTTATTATTTTGTTATCATTATAGCGCGGCGAAGGCGCGAGCTCTAGGGGGGTCCGGGGGCATGCCCCTCAGATTTTGTTTTTTTGAGAATTTAGGTGTCTAAAACAGTATTTCCTGCAATAAAAAAACAATCAAGATGGAAAATATAGAGACCAAAATCGTGTCAATTTAGCCTAGCCTACCTTTTTTTTTGGGGGGGGGGGTTTCTGTTATCATTGTACAAAAAGCTCATTGCGTTATCACTCAAAACGTTTGACACCCTGTGTAACTACCGCAACTACGAATCTTGTTTCTGAAACCTAGTATATTAACCTAACCAAACAACCCAACCTATCGACAGAGATGGGCAGGTGGATTGGACTAAAAAGCTGGTGGCCAGACCTCGGGAGACAGGTGAAAATAGCGTGTGTACGAATCGGTGCCGTCTATAGGAAGGTATTGACAACCATGTTTCGACAAAATTCCATTTTAGCCTAGTACTATATATTTTTATTAGGTTTTGCCGAGGCTTAAAACACATTTTAATATTATGTTTAGAGCATATAAAATCCATATGTGTGTTCAAATATTGCAAAATAATTGGTGACCAACTTATTTAGTTATATAGATTTTTCACAAGCACTGAGTCGTTACCATCCCTCATGAGCAAGGGGATGGGGTAGTAGTACAGGACCCCAATGGAAATATGCCTAATCGGCCTTATTGGGCTATCCTTAGCTGGCTTAGCATGTGCTAGCTTTAAGAACTAGGCCTATTATTGTTATTATTATTATTAGGCCCTATTATTATTAGGCCTAGCCTATTATTATTATTATTATTATTATTATTATTATTATTATGTGTAGGCCTAGGCCTATGTAGATTTTGAAGGCTTGGATCATGAATTGAATTGAAGTTTATTGAATTGAAGAGCAAGCTTAGGCCAAGTACAAGACGAAATAATGCCATACTGTACAGAAAAAGATAGTGTAAAGGATGACAACAAAGATAAGGGGCTGGAGGGGGAATGGGGGGTCGAAGCCACGAAGGAAAAAAATAAAAGAAAATGGGGGAGGGGGGAGAATGAGGAAGGGAGGAGCCCTTCAATTACCTTCTAGACCCCTAATCTACCAAGTCAATCCATTTTCAACTCCCTCACATTCTAACCGTGCCCTAACCTACCCTTTCCACTAGCATCCAACAGTGTGCTATTAAAAGTATCTCGAAAAATAATCCTAATTTTAAAATATAAAGAGAAAAAGTTGTAAGCCAGCATCCATCCCTACTACGCTGGCCCGCCATTGGACCCCTCCGCCTCCAAGTTTCCCCCAATATCAGCCAAATAAAGCCCCCACAGGCCCTCGATACCCCACTGGAATATAGTTTTAGATAGGAACTTTGCTTGAATGGACAGTACAAATTATACAATGGCTTACCAACAGGATAATTTAGGTGTGAAGACAGGAATCAAACTCCACAACCCGACATCTGTAGCGTCCGCCCTCACTTTACCCCGACTGCGATACTGCCAAATCTACCCAACCAAAATCTTCCAACTGTATGGCCTATTTATATCACGACCATACACATATACACGGATCTAAACAAACTAATATTTATTTATACTATTCTTAACATCCAATTATGTTCTGATATAGGTATAGACAATATTAAATGTAAAAAATACGAAGTGTGTCACCACTGTGCGCTGATATTTATACCATATCTCACAAGATTGTATAATAATTGAAAAATATCCAAAAGACTGAAAACTTGCAGATATTTAAAAAATACATTTAACAATACCGGATGATGGTCTCTTGAGAATTCTTTTAGTAAGGATTCTGCTAGTTTATTCATTAGTTATCTATTTTGAAGCATACTATACAATACGTAAGCTAACAAAGGACAAACAAACACATACTATAAGAAAATTGTCTTGGTAAATCATATCCGGCTATTCTCCCACCCACAACATAACTTGTCAAAATAGCAATGGAATACAATGAAGAAATATTAGTGAATTGTTTGCATATATACTGTATTGATTGTATGGTAGTACATGGCATCTTATTGTATCCTGGGAAGTTCTCTCTCTCTCTCTCTCTCTCAATAGGCGCGCTAACATAAGCCACATGTCCGATAATTGTTGTCCGATTCGTTTGGTTGAGGAGTAGGGCCTAGATATGGGCCATGGTGATCATACAAAAAATGTCCAGCCCCATGTCACTTAAAATCATTAGGCCTACTGTTTCTAGCCTAGCCTACCTGTTGATCTTGGATGGCCTCCCTGAGGAAGTGCAAGTTTAACTTTTGAGTCTGCAGCACTTTCAGGCATTTTCCCGGTTGAAATAACTACGCTCTGAGAGGGTAGTTACAAGTCATCCTCGACTCTCCATCGCACAATCAGTAGGCCTATACCACTGAATTGCTCCCGGGAAAGATGATGTATTCAGGTATATATAGGCTATAGGGAAGATGGTTGACTCCATATTATATGGTGTCACCCGTGCTTAACCCAGGGACTGCAACGGTCCTTCCGGAAGCATGGTATTTAATCATGTGTAAAAACAATTTAACCCTTCAAATTCTGTGCCAGTGCTGGGAAATGTCAAAATTGGGTGACATATAGAAAGTAGTGGCATATCTCTCCATACCACATCCTCCCCTCCTTTATAACCCAGCTTTATAACCCACCCCCCTCCCTCCCTCAACTTTACCTATTATTTTGCACATGTTCTAGTAGTTCATGCGTGAAGGGAGATTTCCACTTGAGGGATTGTTGCTGGATCCCTTTCTCCCTCATGTTTAGCCCCATTGCTTTTGAGATTTTAAGACTTTTGCCCCATTAGTTTGGCGATCTTACATACTTTTGCCCCATTTCTGTCAATTTTAAGACCTTTCGTGCCAATTAGGTGTCGATTTTTTCCTGGCGAGCGATAGTGAGCCTGTAATTTAAGAGGAACCGGCCTTTGGCCGGGAAATTTTTCTACCGAAAAATGTACAAATTTATCTTGAAAGGGGGTGTAATCGTAAGCTTGACGGAAATCTAGGGAACAAACTAAAACCTCCCCTTAACCCGGGAAACTGCGGGAAGACTCTTTAACCTGGCAAGCGCGATAGGCCTCACGGAAGGCTTCCTATAGGGAACGCGATAGGCCTCACGGAAGCAAGACCATAAAAAAAGCCTTCCAAAAAAAAAAAGGGCCTATCAAAACAAAGGATTTTGTCTCTAGGTGAGATAATTCCCCTCTAGTACTCATCCATGTGTTTCTCACCCCTCCCCCTTCCCTCCTTCCCCACGTTATTCCCCCCTCCCCCCCCTCCTCAATTATCACCTATTTATCCTCTTATTATCATCATTTATCGGTTATTTTTCTCTCCCGCGATAATGTAGCACAAGTGGGTTGCATAAAAGATCGTTATGCAACACCCAGACACCGGCACACACCGCCCCGCTCGTCTCAGTTGACTCCCAGACAGCGAGAGGGGAGGGCTGCCTGTGGCTCTCTCTCGCCTGAGATTATGACCGGGTGGCCAATATCTTCGTTTGTCACCACCCAAATGCTTTTCCCACTTATTTTAGCACTCTTGAAGGTTCATATATACATCATATATGTAAAATAAAAGCATACCGAAAACAAATAATGCTTTATATTGTAAATATAACTAATTCTGTCAGAATCCAGGGCTAGAAATGCACAAATAACTACCCTAGCACCTAGGTCTATATCGCGCTTGTCAGGTTAAGAGTTCCCCCGGCTGACTCTTAAGAGTCAGGGGGAAAAAAAATCCATTTAAAACACCCATTTTTTTTTTTTTTTTTGTATTGCCCCTGGGCCATGCCAAATATCACTCCTCCACCTCCCCTCCTTCCCCACTTTCCTCCCCTCCTTCAGTTATCACCTATTTTCCCTGTTATTCCCTTATTCTGTGGTATATTTTCGTGCTAACATTAGCGAGTTGCAAGAAGGGCATTGTCATCACTGTTAGCAAGAGAGAGAGAGAGAGTATCGATCATAGTCTCTCTCCAGACGTGGTGGGAGGTGAGGTTGCCTCAGCCATACATTATGTAACTCCCGGCCTGTATCGCCGATTTTGACCATCCAAACGCTGTTTCCACTTGTTTTATTGTTGTAACAGGTTAATACCTTTATAATCAACCTATAATAGGTGCATATGGTTAAGTATTAATGCTATTTATGGTAAAATAACGATGTTAGTGATGGGAACAGCTCAAATACGTCAGCACAGGAGTGTGGTGTCTCATACCCCCCATGAGGTTAAGGAGTTAACCTACTCCACTACGGCTGTGATAAAGAATAGTTAAATTTTTCCTATTTATATCATCCTGGCAGCTGTAACGTTCCTTCTGGAATGATTTACTGGGCGAATGCGATGTTCCTTCCAGAAGATGACACTTAAAATCAATTAAAAAAAATGTACCAGTGCCGGGGAAATGGATGCAATATGTAATTAGGTGGCATATGTCTCCTTACCACCACCTCTTCTCTTCCCCTTACATGTGTCTCACCTCCTCAACCCCTTTCTCCCTCAACTTCCCCCTTCTCCTTTATGCTACTTTTTCCCTACCCCACTCCCTATATACTGTACAGTATATACTACCCCACTCCCTATATACTGTACAGTATATACTACCCCACTCCCTATATACTGTACAGTATACTACTGTACAGTATATACTACCCCACTCCCTATATACTGTACAGTATATACTACCCACTCCCTATATACTGTACAGTATATACTACCCCACTCCCTATATACTGTACAGTATATACTACCCCACTCCCTATATACTGTACAGTATATACTACCCCACTCCCTATATACTGTACAGTATATACTACCTCACTCCCTATATACTGTACAGTATATACTACCCCACTCCCTATATACTGTACAGTATATACTACCCCACTCCCTATATACTGTACAGTATATACTACCCCACTCCCTATATACTGTACAGTATATACTACCCCACTCCCTATATACTGTACAGTATATACTACCCCACTCCCTATATACTGTACAGTATATATACTACCCCACTCCCTATATACTGTACAGTATATACTACCCCACTCCCTATATACTGTACAGTATATACTACCCCACTCCCTATATACTGTACAGTATATACTACCCACTCCCTATATACTGTACAGTATATACTACCTCACTCCCTATATACTGTACAGTATATACTACCCCACTCCCTATATACTGTACAGTATATACTACCTCTCTCCCTATATACTGTACAGTATATACTACCCCACTCCCTATATACTGTACAGTATATACTACCCCACTCCCTATATACTGTACAGTATATACTACCCCACTCCCTATATACTGTACAGTATATACTACCCCACTCCCTATATACTGTACAGTATATACTACCCCACTCCCTATATACTGTACAGTATATACTACCCCACTCCCTATATACTGTACAGTATATACTACCCCACTCCCTATATACTGTACAGTATATACTACCCCACTCCCTATATACTGTACAGTATATACTACCCCACTCCCTATATACTGTACAGTATATACTACCCCACTCCCTATATACTGTACAGTATATACTACCCCACTCCCTATATACTGTACAGTATATACTACCTCACTCCCTATATACTGTACAGTATATACTACCCCACTCCCTATATACTGTACAGTATATACTACCTCTCTCCCTATATACTGTACAGTATATACTACCCCACTCCCTATATACTGTACAGTATAACTACCTCTCTCCCTATATACTGTACAGTATATACTACCCCACTCTCCCTATATACTGTACAGTATATACTACCCCACTCCCTATATACTGTACAGTATATACTACCCCACTCCCTATATACTGTACAGTATATACTACCCCACTCCCTATATACTGTACAGTATATACTACCCCACTCCCTATATACTGTACAGTATATACTACCTCACTCCCTATATACTGTACAGTATATACTACCCCACTCCCTATATACTGTACAGTATATACTACCTCTCTCCCTATATACTGTACAGTATATACTACCCCACTCCCTATATACTGTACAGTATATACTACCTCTCTCCCTATATACTACCCCACTCCCTATATACTGTACAGTATATACTACCCCACTCCCTATATACTGTACAGTATATACTACCCCACTCCCTATATACTGTACAGTATATACTACCTCTCTCCCTATATACTGTACAGTATATACTACCCCACTCCCTATATACTGTACAGTATATACTACCTCTCTCCCACCTCAAATACGTTCAGTCACCCTCCTCTACACCTCCCTCCTCCCTTGTACATATGTGAGACAACAATTAAGGGGAGGTATTTAGTTTGTTCCCTAGACCTCCATCAAGCTTAAAATTACACCCCCTTGAGTCCCTTTCAAGATAAATTTGTAAATTTTTCGGTAGAAAAATGTCCCGGCCGAAGGCCGGTTCCTCTTAAATTACAGGCTCGCTATCGCTCGCCAGGATAAAATCGACACCTGAATTGCACGAAAGGTCTTAATATGGGGTGAAAGTTCTTAAAATCGCTAAACTAATGGGGCAAACGTTTTATAATATCAAAAGCAATGGGACTAAACATGAGGGAGAAAGGGGTCAAGAAAAAAATCCCTCAAGTGGAGATCTCCCCTTAACTGGACCCGTGTCTCGAGAGTCTCCAGAGAGAGCACACCTATGTCGTTCTACCTCCTAACCACTCGCTAGCCTCCCGTCTCAAAAATATGTTTTTTCACTGGATATTTACTCTTTACATCTATTTTCTGCTTTTTTAATGTTCACATTTTCATCATACAAGTAAAATACGCACATATGGTGCAGTAATATTGCTTTATATGGCAAATATAAAACATGTCCGAATTGAAGCTAAATTGGTTTCATTGAAGCTAAATTGGTTTCATTTACTATTTTGTATTTCTAGTTTCCTTCCTAGACCTCCATCAAACTTAAACAAAAAAACATCCATTAGATCCCCCTTCTAGATTAGTTTGTACATGTTTTGGTAGGAAAATGGCCGGTTCTTCCAAAATTACAGGCTCACTATCGTTCACCAGGAAAAAGTCGACACCTATAAATAGCACGAAAGGTTAATATTGACAAGGAAATGGGGCGGAAGGTCTTATAATCGACAAACTAATGGGACAAACATCATCAAATCTGAAAACTAATGGGGCTAAACATGAGGGAGAAGGGGATGTAGATAACGACCCATCTCCCCACCCCCATTTGTTTGACCTGTATGGCATCTGTGAGCACGCCTATTAAAATATACGTCTGTGCAATTTCTATCAACTAAGATCATTTATCCTTTAACCCCTTCAGTAGCGGAGATGTTTGTTGTTTTATTTCAGCTATAAATAGGAGATTCTTATGCAGCTTAGGAAGGATCTGTAGTAATTGATAGGGTTTATTGAGATAGTCTGTAGTATCTTAAGGGCAGGTATTTAGTTTGTTCCCTAGACCTCCATCAAGCTTAAAATTACACCCCCTGGATGATATAACGACTTATGTGTGATAATTTAAGGGGGTACTGCTTGGGTTTTGGGGTCTATATATTTATATATATTTATTAATTGATTTTTGAGTGTCCTCGCTAGACCTCCATCAAGTATAAAAAAAAAAAAAAATAGACCCTCTTTCAAGATAAATAAATTTTTATTTCCCGGCGGAAGGCCGGTTCCTTCTAAAATTAGAGGCTCGCTTTCGCTCGCCAGGAAAAAATCGACATCTAAAGGACACGAACAGTCTTAATATTGCCAAAAAAATGAGGCGAAAGGTCTCAAAATCGCCAAATTAACGGAACAAACTTCTTAAAACCTCAACACTAAATATGGTAAACATGAGGGAGGAGGTCCAGAACAAGCGAGTACTACCCCCTTAAGTCCCAGGTGTTCTTCCCTGCCCGGTGTTAACCCATTTTGTACCGGTGACGTCCTTGGCATTATATTCTGACCACAATTACATGATTTTATCCAGCTTAGGAAGGACGTCTACCCATTGAAAGGCTACAGGTTATCCCAATTGATCCTCTAAGCTACCATATATCCTTCCTAAGCTACATAAAATCGTTTAAATGTAGCTGAAATGAAAGATAAAAGACGTCGCCAGGACTGTACCGGTTAAGGGGGTAGTAATCGCTTTTTCTGGACCCCCTTCTCCCTCATGTTTAGCATATTAGTTTTGAGATTTTAAGACGTTAGTTTGGCGATTTTGAGATCTTTCGCCTCATTTTTTTGTCAATATCAAAACCTGTCGTGCTCGTTAGTTGTCGATTTTTTCCTGGCGAGCAAAAGCGAGCCTCTATTTTTAGAAGGAACCGGCCTTCGGCCGGAACTTTTCTACTGAAAAATGTACACATTTATTTTGAAAGGGGGTCTATAGGGGGTGTTTTCTAAGCTTGATGGAGGTCTAGCGAGAAACTAAAATATAAACTAGTAAATAAATATATAGACCAAAAAGGAAGCAGTACCCCGTTAAATAACAAAGGTGAGCTAATGTAGGCTGGCCACCACTGATGAGCGTGACTTATCAATCCTCACTCGTTTAATTAAGGGGCTACGTATGTTGTTGTATGTTGTATGTGAAATGCTGGGTGTTTAGGAAATTTTTCTGTCTGATAACTCCCCAGGCCCACTTTAGGATCAACCTTTTCCTGGTACCTGGCGCGGGGCTCGAACCTCTGAAGGGAGTTTAACCCTCCTAAAAACCCACAGGTTTTGAGATGCCTTGGGTGGGGTTCGAACCCTGGTTAGTGACCATGACCATCACCACCAGGCCCGCGCGCTAACCCACTGTACTACCACGGACGTACTAAAAGTATAGTAACCTTAAGGCTGCGTCTCACACAGTACATTAGCCGCCGACCACAGCCGATATTTTCAAAATATTTGAATTTTTCCGGGATTGTCTGACATCGTCTGTGATCGTGTAAAAAGATCGCCTCGTATCGTGGTAGGCGAGGGCTGGTCGAGTGGCGCGGAAATGGTCGGCGGTGATCGGCCAAAAAATAGTGGCTGCACTAAATTCTGGCCGATAATCGGCAGAAAAAACGGTTAAAAAACCGTTAAATTTGATCGTGTGACGCCCGTGTATATGTTGTGCAACGAGCGTATGTGAATCCTGGGATATCTTCATTGTCATCCTCTGATCGATGGTTGATTGTGTATGATTTTAGTCTATATATTATAATGTGTGTGAGTAGTTTGTGTGTGTGTGTGTGCGTGTTTGGTTGTGTATTATTTAGTTTATATATATTGTGTGTGTGTGTATGTGTGTTTTTGTGCGTGTGTGTGTGTGTGTGTGCGTTTGCGTGGTTGGTTGTGTATTATTTAGTTTATATTTATTGTATGTGTGTATGTCCGTGTGTGTGTGTGTGTGTGCGTTTGCGTGGTTGGTTGTGTATTATTTAGTTTATATATATTGTATGTGTGTACTTACTCTAGTTGTACTTACTCTAGTTGTATTGCGGGAGTGAGCATGCTCGTTATTTCCCGCCTCCTATATGTGTAGGTGTCATATGTATCGTTGGAATGGCTGTGGATGTGTGTGTAGTCTGTATTTTTAGCCAATTGGCGACATCGGAAACGAAGGCTTAGGGTGGATCTGTATGGTACCATTCTCACTATAGACGGTACCGTCTCGCCCGAAGGCTTAGGTAGCCATCAGCTTAGGTGAACCATATGATACCCATCTCGCCTTGTACATTTTTGCCAACCCCAGATGGGACGTCACAACGTCGTCCACTTATTCCAGGTACCTATTTACAGCTAGGTGAACTGAGGCTAACACATGAAAGGAGACAAGCCCAATTTGTCTCCGCCCGGCCGGGATTGAATCCCCGACCCCTCGTGTGTGAGACGAGAGCTCTACCTACTAGGCTACGGGCTGTGTGTGTGTGTGTGTGTGCGTTTGCGTGGTTGGTTGTGTATTATTTAGTTTATATTTATTGTGTGTGTGTGTGCGTGCGTGTGTGTGTGTGCGTTTGCGTGGTTGGTTGTGTATTATTTAGTTTATATATATTGTGTGTGTGTGTGTGTGCGTTTGCGTGGTTGGTTGTGTATTATTTAGTTTATATATATTGTGTGTGTGTGTGTGTGCGCGTGCGTGTGTGTGTGTGCGTTTGCGTATTTGGTTGTGTATTATTTAGTTTATATATATTGTGTGTATGTGTGTGTGTGCGTGTGTGTGTGTGCGTTTGCGTGGTTGGTTGTGTATTATTTAGTTTATATATATTGTGTGTGTGTTTGTGTGTGTGTGTGTATTATTTTAGTCTATATACCGGTACTGTATTGTATGTCTGCGAGTAATTCTCTCTCACTCACTCACTCTCTCTGCGTGCGTGTGTGTGTAGCCTATAGTTAACATAAACATCTACAAGTTTACTAAAATACATCCACTTGTAAACTAATGATATACCGTACTGCATCAATGTCAGTGTATACCAGATCGTGTAATGATATAGGTATACATTCACCTATCGACTACTTAACTACAGCGTATTATTATTATAGTTTTATTCAAGTATATTGGGGTTTGTAATTGATGATTAATGTTAAGAACGGGGTGTTATTAAATATATATATATATATATATATATATATATATATATATATATATATATATACACAGTATATATATACATAGGGCGGTTCCTTTGCCGTGTCAATATCGTGTGTGGCCTACAACGGTCGTATTTATCATTCAACGTATGTGCATCTGTTGTGCTGTAAACGTATGGTTGTCAACCAAAAGCGGCATTATCGTGCTCTTAACGTACTTTAAATGTAAGACGAACGTGTGATAGCCGAGTGAGTAGCGTCGCCGGTCAGCGATTTATTCTACAACGGCTGTGTTGCCGGCGTGTATGACGTGTGTGTGTTGAGTGACTGTCGAGGGTTTGTTGTACAGCAATCGTGTGCCTGCGAGGATCGTGCAGTGATCCAGTGATTCGATTACAATCGGCGAAAAAGTGCAAGTCGTCCTCTGTCGGCAGCTGTCGAGCGGTGGCCGTACTGTGTGAGACACGGCCTTTAGTCCGATTTGTAAGAACCAGGCGATAGTCTCGTGGTGATTCACGTGATGAGTTTATTGGACTTCTCATCCACGACTATTTTACACTATACCTGACGTCAACTCGGGTAGTACATTATTGGGGTTGCGGGATATTTTCGAGGGCATTACAGTATGTATGCTTGTTTTTGGGTCTATATATTTATTAATTAATTTATTTATGAGTTTCCTCGCTAAACATCCATCAAGCTTAGAAAACACCCCCTATTCAAGATAAATTTGTACATTTTTCGGTAGAAAAATGTTCCGGCCGGCGGCCGATTCCTTCTAAAATTAAAGGCTCGCTATCGCTCGCCGGGAAAAAATCAACAGCTAAAGGGCACGAAAGGTCTTATTGACAACGAAATTAGACGAAAGGTCTCAAAATCGCCAAACTAACGGAACGAAATTCTTAAAACCTCAAAGCTAATATGCTAAACATGAGGGACAAGGGGGACCAGAAAAGGCGAGTACTACCCTTAACTCATACGGTACCGATAGGCTACAGTTGTTTGTATACCCTCTCTATACAATTCACTCTCATATTGGGCTACCATCTAGAGTGGTAGAACAAGAACAACTAACTTAAGGGAAGATGGTTCAATTTTGGGGGAATTTGTGCATGTATTCATTATTTTTCTAGTTTCCTCCCTAGACCTCCATCAAATTAAAAACAAACATCCATTAGATCCCCCTTCTAGATTAATTTGTACATTTTTCGGTAGAAAAATGTCCCGGCCGAAGGCTGATTCTTCCAACATTACAGGCTCACTATCGTTCGCCAGGGAAATAATTGACACCTAAATAGCACGAAAGATCTAAATATTGACGAAGAAATGGGGCGAAAGGTCTTAAAATCGACTAACTAAAGGGGCAAACATCTAAACATCTGAAAACTAATGGGGCTAAACATGAGGGAGAAAGTGGTCCAGAAAACCGGCCCATCCTCCCTTAAATAACACATAAATTATGAGATAACATAAGCTGGACACCACTTTCGAGCATGACTTATCAATCCTCACTTTTATTAATTAACCTCTTCTGTACCGGCGACGTCTGTTATAATAATTAACCTCTTCTGTACCGGCGACGTCTGTTTAATTAACCTCTTCTGTACCGGCGACGTCTGTTATAATAATTAACCTCTTCTGTACCGGCGACGTATTAATTAACCTCTTCTGTACCGGCGACGTATTAATTAACCTCTTCTGTACCGGCGACGTATTAATTAACCTCTTCTGTACCGGCGACGTATTCATTAACCTCTTCTGTACCGGCGACGTATTACTTAACCTCTTCTGTACCGGCGACGTATTAATTAACCTCTTCTGTACCGGCGACGTATTAATTAACCTCTTCTGTACCGGCGACGTATTAATTAACCTCTTCTGTACCGGCGACGTATTAATTAACCTCTTCTGTACCGGCGACGTATTAATTAACCTCTTCTGTACCGGCGACGTATTAATTAACCTCTTCTGTACCGGCGACGTATTAATTAACCTCTTCTGTACCGGCGACGTATTAATTAACCTCTTCTGTACCGGCGACGTATTAATTAACCACTTCTGTACCGGCGACGTATTAATTAACCTCTTCTGTACCGGCGACGTATTAATTAACCTCTTCTGTACCGGCGACGTATTAATTAACCTCTTCTGTACCGGCGACGTATTAATTAACCTCTTCTGTACCGGCGACGTATTAATTAACCTCTTCTGTACCGGCGACGTATTAATTAACCTCTTCTGTACCGGCGACGTATTAATTAACCTCTTCTGTACCGGCGACGTATTTTTCATATTCTGGCTATATTTATAAAATGCCCCAGAACGAGAAGCCCACCACAGAAGCCACGAACGAACACCACACAGAAACACCCAAAGGAAAGGTCCACAGAACGAAAGGACCAGCTGACCGAGCCAGCCATTTCAGACAGGCCCAAGCCCGCAGGGCTAAGCAGCTCCAGGCTGCACCCATTTACCTTTTCTAAACTGACCATTTTCCACACCTCACGTACACTAACCCCCTCGTGTCCTACACTCCTAACTACAAAGATGATGAAAAGGAATATACATTCATATTAAAAACACCCATGCCCTGTCCCGACGTTGAGCCAATGCCAACACATCAGACAGCCATAATTATATCTATGTATGTTCTTACATCCGAGAAGTAGATGTTATATATCTTAGAAGTTAAAACACCCACGCTTGTCCCTAGACCTCGTATATAATTTCCCATGACGAGTATAGATATATGTAACCCGTGCTCAGTCGCCCCTTGCATTGTTCCTCTAGTAACTAAGTCTATAATATTAACTGCCACCAGCATTGATACGACATAGCGGCACTGTCCTTGTGTCGTATTGTGCCAAGTACAGATCAACCAGGTTTCATCACCTTATTAGGACGACGACTATAATGTCATCGTTCATCGATGTATGCAATCCTTAGTTTAAGTATTAATATTAACATTCCCTAACATCTTGTCTTGCCAGACTAAGCTTCTGAAGACCCATCGCCCCATAAATCTATGTATTCAATCCTTAGGTTAAGTATTTTTATCCGCCATTGTGTTCACCTTTTTCCATTTACTTTCCACAATTGTCATACATCTTCCCCTTGCCTCCTTCGTATCCACAGTCCACACTACGCCAATTTACTTCGTGTCATGCACCTCTTACCCCAACCAGAAATTGTATAAGATAACCTGGTTACCAGTATCTGTCATAAGTACCCCGAAACAATAACTAAGTACCCCTCCGAACTGCCGCTGTTGTTGGTATATTTATATTTAATAGAAAACGCAGTTCCCAGGGCCAACTAAGAGTATCCATAACCCCTCGGACTGATCACATAACTCTATATTTTCCAGACTCATATACCACCCCATAGTTGCATTCCCCGGTAGCATTTGGCTAACGTATTCTACTGCCTTTTCAAACTTCCATATCAATTGTAGCCTAATGCCACCCCCACGCCCAGGGACCTTAGGGGCAAAATTTCCCTGTAGCCCTTGAACTCTCCCCCCCCCCCCCTCTCATTAAGACACCCGCGCTTCTCTACTCTTGTCCGACCTAGCCTCTCTCTCATACCTCTTGAAGATCCTTGAATTGTCCGTTGCTAATGCTCTCCAACCTTTTATATATATACTCCTATCCAGCCTACCTTCACTTAGTAGGCCAGAACAACATTAGAACTTTACTAGCCCCTTGCATGCCATCTATTCTCTTACAACACATTCACAACCCTGCACCCAATGGTCGTCGGTGCGAGGCTAGCCGCCTCGCCAGTAACTAACTTCTATTGCCCTACTTCCAGATAAATGTGGCAGAGTTAGCAACCCCGTCTCCACCACATCCAGCAA
Source organism: Paralithodes platypus (assembly GCA_032716605.1). Classification (NCBI taxonomy): domain Eukaryota; kingdom Metazoa; phylum Arthropoda; class Malacostraca; order Decapoda; family Lithodidae; genus Paralithodes; species Paralithodes platypus. The sequence continues at coordinate 33,748,820 of CM064511.1, forward strand.
ACCCTACAATTAACAACCAGCCGAGTAAAACCAGCTAGCTAAGGCACCTTCGGTTTTGGTATTAAGGACACCCACATCTGTCTCATACACAGAGGGTTATTACAAACACTGGTGATATGGCAAGCCCCTAGCCACAGCCGCCGGACGACTATCACAGAGAGAGGGCGCCCAGCTCCCCCTTTTTGCCCACCCGAGGAGGGAGACCCCCACCCCCGCGGAGGTATACCTGGCCCCTGTTTTGACTTCCGAGTCATTGCCAGGTAGCACAGGAATTCTTCCTATCAATGAACTAACCATGCATGACTAACACCTTTACTAACCTCTATTAACTCACAATAAACCATTTACCTTTCTTGCATGCTCTGATCACTAATTTAGCACCTCAGCTATACCATAGAATGAAGATTGAACAATCTAGAGAGACGCTCCTATCACAGCTGTCCCCATCCTCCTCGCAAAGTAGATCCAGTCTCTCTCCCCTAAATACTTCCAGTATAGCCAAAATAGTACCTCTTACTAAGGCTCAGTTATATGAAAATATAAAGGCTTCCTATAGCCATGTGCCACAACAGTAAATACCATCTTACCTAGTCCCCATATCTATTGAGAGCTCAAATAAGTCCATAAGACTCGAGATCCCTACTGTCTACAGGGCCCAGAACCGAGCCTATAAATCTAGCTCCCGCCCCCAGTCAAATCAGTTGAAAGCTAGACACCAACCAGGGGTCACTACCCTGCAGTTAACTTCTAGCTCTGCCCTTGTGTTGTTCCGGAGTGAGATCCCAGAGCCGGCAGACTCCGTGGCAGATTTGGATAGAAGGACCTGCCCACGTATTTAAGAACTTCACACATATGGGCCCCCTGGACGGCCGCGGAACCAGTCGTTAGCCTCCAACATCATGGACGCAAAATAACCAGGAGCTGACCCACCAGATGCTACCTAAGATTCCCTTTAGCAGTACTACATATTACTGTGCTGTTTAGAGATTCACTAATTAATATTTCTACGAAGTGGCTATCTCTTTGCCCCAGTATAATTCATATAACCATTCAATTAGGAAGTGCTAAGCGTATCAGTGTTCATTATTTAACAGGCGATACTAACTCTCGTAATCAACCATATGCCCAGATATTATTACCTAGAAGGAAACCCTAGTAATATCTGAAGGTTCGCCCACTGATTTGCGTTCTATGTATTTCTGAGACAAGAATAGAAAACTTAGATCAGTACCCCCTGAGGCTACTAGAATTCCCGTGCTCTAAAATACGCGTGTCTAATCTAGTCTGTGAACTACTACTTGTGCACCAGAGCTACCAGTAAGAAATCTAACAGTGAATATGATTCTATAAGTAACATTGATGGTCTTCGGTATATAAACCTGTTAAATCAAAGCCAGTGATCAGAAGATTAATACCTGAACGTTGGAAGTGGGAGACTAGGCTCCATCCAGATCCACTTATGCTAGTGTTGTTCGATTCTATTATATTGTCTTACACAAGTATTCTGCAGTGGTATATCAATAAACGTGATCGTGTAACTTGCTACCATGTGTTTCTTTGTGTTCTCTATTCCTCATATCTTGTATTGTGCATGCAGCCTTATATACCCAGTCAATTAGAACTCACATTACCCAAGTTAAACCTGTAGAAAAACAGGGCATAACAATTTAAACTATGCTGCGCAGTTTAGGAATACTAACCTGTATATCTCTCAAATATACAATATTTAGGCCTACAGTAGAAACCCCCGAAGAATGTCCGTCTCTCTGAAATCAGCATGTTTGTCCCCCCCCCCCCCCACCCCCCCCAAAAAAAAATCTCTCTCTCTCTCTCTTTGTCTCCTTCAGAGTTTGCAAACGTATATTATTAAGCGATATTGCCAAGGGGGTTGCTAGCTGCAGTATTAATGGGGGCGAGTCAGGGGAGCCAGTGCCCCCCCACAGGCCCACACACACTACAATGTTCAGTATACTGTAGAGTAAGTAACTCAGTGTTGGCAATTTAGCTACTTTCTCGCTAGATCTGGAGGTATTTACTTCGATGGAGAGGCTAATTCTTACATCTAGCGGCATGAATTCTAGCGACATTCTGGAGATAGAACCATATTAAAGCGACATTCTAAAGATTGTGGCATTATTCCATCGATTTTTGGCATGTACTGTATATATTGTCTAGCGAACTTGATTTGGTAACCCAGAAACTACCTCGAATACCTCAGTGTGCCCTGGACTACGAAAGGTGAAGCAAGTGTCACTCCGGTTGGCTCTGGCACTGACTGGCACTACGTATATGGCTCCTCCAAGTGGAAGCTATAGACCTGTTTAACATGTGAGTGTTTATGTCTATATGTATGTGTGTGTGTGTAAGAATACTTAAGGGGAGATGGGTCGTTTTTCTGGTCTCCCATCTGACCAGGGCCGGATTTAGGGCAGGGCACAAAGGGCCAGGGCCAGGGCCCCGCGCATTTAGGGGCCCCGCGGGCCTGCACGTTTTTTGTTTGTGTGTGTGTGTGTGTTTTTTTGAGGGACGATTTTGGTATTGAAATTTGAATCCATGTTCAGATCTGGCAACTAATGTACCGACATTAAAAAAACCTGGGTGTGTAAGTAAAATACTGTCTCCATATGGAGCAGGTACTTCATGTGACAAACCAGTGAGTAAAATACAAATAATCAGTCAAGATAGTGCGGATATAGTGATGTGTAATAGTAGTATCGATAACACTAGCCTACACATGTAACTGATAGTAAAGATGAGAATACTGATAGAGTAGAATTTCCGTCTAGACTCTCTAGAGCTAGTAGTTCAACAGGAAATAATAAGTTAGCTAAACACAATAGAAAATTAGTTGCAAATAAAAGTAATAGGTTGAGGGTATATTATACAAATTGTAGGAGTTTATGTAACAAAATGAACGAACTTAGAGCACTCGTTAGCACAGAAAATATAGACATAATAGCGCTAACTGAAACGTGGATTAATACAGAATCTAGGCATTTTTTAGCAGAGTTTGATATACCGGGATATAGTTTGTTTAAATATGACCGAACAAGTAAGAGGGGTGGCGGTATAGCAGTGTTTGTCAGGAGTACATTAAAAAGCTGTATTAAATCAGGTATTAGACTAAATAATGATAATGCAAGTGTTTGGGTAGAGGTTAACGAAGTTAGTGAGACCATAGTTATTGAAGTTATATATGGACCGCCTAATATGAGTAGAAATGGCGGAACATCGTTATGGGAGGAAATTAATATAGCATCAAGGTTTAGCAATGTGTGCATTATGGGGGATTTTAATTTTCCGAACATTGATTGGCAGCACCAAATAGGCGACTCCGATTCAGTAGAGTTTATTGAGGTAGTACAAGATAGTTTTTTATTTCAATTCATAGATACGCCGACTAGAGGTATTAATATTTTTGATTTAGTTTTCAGTAACAATGAACATAATGATAAATAATGTAGAGATTGGTGACCACCTAGGAAATAGCGATCATAAATCTATTTATTTTAATATACAATGGACAGGGAATGCTAGAGAATACGACACTTATCCCAGATTTCAGAAAAGCCGATTATGGTGGGGATAAGAAGAGACTTAAGGGTGGACCCTATTGTTAAGCAATTAAGTCAGGATATGCCAGAGTTAAACTTGCCACCTACATATAACCAGTTTATTGCTTCACTCCACAATGCTCAAAATAAATATATCCCTAAAAGAAGATTTAGATCGACGCATAACCAACCAAAGTGGATGACTAATAAGCTAATAGATCTTATAGGAAAAAAGAAAGGAATATATAGAAAAATAAAGAAAGGCGAAAATCATCTACATATATACTATCAGACTCTATCAAGACAGGTCAAAAAGGAAATCAGGAAAGCAAAAAGAAATTATGAAATAAGGATAGCCAGTGACTCAAAAAATAACCCTAAAGCTTTTTACCAACTATATAAATCTAAAGTTAAAACTTCAATAGGAGATATAACAGAAAATTATTTAGAAATGTGCAGTACATAGTCATTTTCTTTTCGTTTTCACTAATGAAAATTTGGCACAGATTCCAGAAGTCAATATGGTATATAGTGATAGTATAGAAAATATGTTAAGTACAGTTAGTATAAGTAGAAATGATGTGCTTAAGGAAATTGACAGACTGAAACCTCAAAAATCCCCTGGTCCTGACGAGGTATATGCTAGAGTATTAAAAGAATGCAGAGATGAGTTAAGTAGCCCATTAGCATTTTTATTTAACAAGTCATTAGAAACAGGTTTAGTTCCAGAAGCTTGGAAGCTTGCAAATGTAGTTCCGATCTTCAAAAAAGGTGATAAATCGATAGCATCCAATTACCGTCCCATTAGTCTCACATCAATCATAGGAAAGTTGCTAGAGTCTATTATTGCTAGGAAAATTAGAAGCCACTTAGAAAAATTTAACTTAATAAATTCTTCTCAGCATGGATTCACTCAGGGACGTTCTTGCCTTACTAATTTGCTTAGCTTTTTCTTAGAGGTATATGAAGCAGTAGATAGTGACAAGTCATATGATATTATATATTTAGATTTCAGTAAAGCTTTCGACAGAGTCCCTCATGAGAGATTGATGAGAAAGGTTGAGGCACATGGAATAGGAGGGTCGTTGTTGGGATGGATTAGGTCATGGCTAATTGGTAGGAAACAGAGAGTCAGCATAAATGGTACCAAGTCAGAGTGGGGAGCAGTCAAAAGTGGTGTCCCCCAGGGATCGGTATTAGGTCCCCTGTTGTTTCTTATATACATAAATGACCTAGATTTAGGTATAACTAGTAGGATAAGTAAATTCGCAGACGATACTAAAATGGAGAGATCAATTGATTCAGATAGCGATATAGAGTGCCTCCAAAGGGATCTAGATACCTTACATGAATGGTCAGTAAATTGGCAGATGAAGTTTAACATTGACAAATGTTAAATATAAACTAGCTAATTTAGAATTAGAAAATTCAGAATGCGAGAAAGATCTAGGTGTGTTTGTTAGCAATGATTTGAAGCCTAGAAAACGGTGTATAAGCGTTCGTAATAAGGCAAACAGGATTCTCGGGTTCATCTCTAGGAGTGTGAGTAACAGAACTGCTGATGTTATCTTAAAACTTTACTTGTCATTAGTGAGACCCCATATGGATTATGCTGTCCAATTTTGGTGTCCTTATTACAGAATGGACATAGATTCATTGGAGAGAGTACAGCGTAGAATGACAAAAATTATCCATAATATTAGAAATCTTCCGTATGAAAAAAGATTGAAGAAATTAGGTTTACATTCGTTAGAGAGACGCAGAGTTAGAGGGGATATGATAGAGGTGTTCAAGTGGGTTAGTGGGATTAACAAAGGGGACATGACAAATGTACTAAAGCTCAGTGATAGCGAAAGAACTCGTACCAATGGTTTCAAATTAGATAAATTTCGTTTCAGAAAAGATATAGGCAAATATTGGTTTGGTAACAGAGTTGTAGATGGGTGGAATGGACTACCAAGTGCTATAGTGGGATTAAAAACGGTAGGGAGCTTTAAGATAAAATTGGATAAGCATATGGACGAGAAGGGTTGGGTGTGAAGGGGGATCAGCCGGGTTGGGCCAATCAGCGTTCTGCAGACCCCGTAATCCTGCGTTAATCTCTAACCGTTTTGGTAAGATGATCCTCAGGGTATTAGAGTGTTGAGCCTATAATTGGGCTTTGTAATTGGGGTTGTGTGGGACAGGGATCTGCCTTGCTTAGGCCAATCGGCTTTCTGCAGACTCCCATTTTCTTATGTTCTTATGTTATTACCGAACGGTCCGAAGTTCCGAACCTGTCTCAGTCTTGTCAAATACGTCAAGTAGTGAGTAGGCTACTTCTGGTCCTCTACTCTCCCGTTTTTACCACTGCATTGTTATCGGTAAGTGTTGTGCATATCACACCATACCAAATGAATACATTATAACATTAGAAATTCAGAACTATGAATACTTACAGAATGGCGTGAGGATTGTAGGCTACATTGTAAATCATTTTCGAAACCTAGCCTAAGTAAGTGTATAGCCTACGTTGTTTTTTTAATGTATAACTTATTGTCTAATCATCATACCAGTGTCATTTCGAGCGAGATTTTGTACACCATTTATGGCTTCGTAATTATTATTGAGGTCACAGGTCAGGTTGACAAATAGTAGGCTATAGTCTATTTTTTTCAGCTGATGGTAGGCCTAAATTGACATGCTCCCATCTTGACCTTGTTTAATCAGTTATTACGAAATTTGTGTAGCTACTTATGCTGTTAATTATGAAAAAACTTGGTATATATACTGTACAGTATATGATGCAATTAAGACATGGTAGTTGCATATGTTACCATTAACCCCTTTTGTACCGGCGACGTCTTTTTAAGTTTATTCTAGCTATATTTAGATGATTTTATGCAGTTTAAGAAGGATATGTGGTAGTAAAAATGGTCAAGTGGGATAGTTCGAAGCCTGTTAATTGCTGGAGGCCGTTTTTCAACTGAACAATAGCGTCTAATAGTAGCCAGAATAAAGTTAAAAGGACGACACGGTAATGAAGGGGTTAAGTATCGAGAAATGAGTTGGTAAGGGATTCAATTTACCGTCAGCTGGAAGTACTATAGTAGGCTACTGTACCCTCCCCACATTTGTACCCCTAGTGAGTACCGGTACTCAAGACAGTGCGTAGTGTGCAAAGGCGAGCTTGTGTTAAGTGATGATCCTGTGGCTGTGAATTTTGGAAATGAGTCTTTGGAGCTGGTGAACAAGTTTTGTTACCTAGGAGATACCATCTCTGCCGGTGGTGGGGCCGAGGCTGCCACTGTTGCTAGAATTAGGTGTGGCTGGGGGAAGTTCAGAGAATTGACGCCAATCCTGACCATGAAAAGAATGCCTCTCCCCCTGAAGGGAAAGGTGTATGCCTCATGTGTTAGAAGTGCAATGACGTATGCCTCAGAAACATGGGCCGTTAAAGTAGAGGATGTCAACAGAATGGAGCGTAATGAGATGAGAATGGTGAGATGGATGTGTGGGGCCAGGCTACAGGATAGAATAACAAATGTTGAGCTGAGGAGACGTTTAGGTATAAAGAGTATTAGCGAGGTGATGCGTACAAGTAGACTGGGATGGTATGGACATGTGGAGAGAATGGATGAACAAAATTGGGTGACAAAATGCAGGTCTGTGATTGTGGAGGGAGCTGCACCAAGGGGTGGACCGAGGAAGACCTGGGATCGGACTATACGCGCCGATCTCAAATCCAAGAACTTGACAAGTGCAGCAGCCCTTAACAGGGTTGCCTGGAACGCCGCCATTAGGACAAGAGACTGAAACTGCACTTATGTGTGGAACACTCAGTCTTAAAATGTTATGTATGTATGTATGTACAGACTAGTACGCCACACTCCACACTCCACATGCTTCAAAACCTGCTGTGGCCCACAACTGGTTTTGCAGCTGCTTACCTTACCTGGTGGGCTTCCCAGACCCCAGAGCTATTAGGTCAGGTCCCGGAACACACTGCTGATGCGCCAGCCCAAAGATAAATTAAAATTTGTAGTAAAAACAGAGAGTATAAATTATGGACTGGAAAGTGCATCATAACCGCTACGTTAACAAACAAGGTACATTGCCTAACTGTAACTACAGAGGCAGTCCATTCATTATAGGTAGGGCAGAAATCATGACCCCTAGGGCCCTAACCTACCGGTATGTAACTAAAACCCCCCTATTCCTTATTCCCTGGCTGACCCTTCCTAAATTGGTACACATATTATAAATCAATTACTCTAGTTCGTTTATGAATTTATATGTGTTTGGTGTTTGTGGTGAAATTAATACAATATAGATTTATAGAGGTTATAATAGTGGTCAAAGTGTTTGGCCTACGTTTTCTACCTATAATGAATTAATTCTAGCGCTAGTACTGTAACTTGAAAAACGCAATAACTCGCAATAATCGATTAACCTAAACCGCAAATTTATGTATAATATAAAATATAGTCCCACAAATTTCTTTGTGACATATTACATTCTTATATTGCAGTGAAAGGAGGCTATTATGCTATAGTCTATCAATAATATCATATCAACTGGTACAGTTACACAGTATTTAGCTCCCAAGTTCGGTAACGCGTAACAGTAATTGTGCGTTAGTTATATATTAAATTTGTTGATAGTTATGTAACTTGTTAAGTTAGTTTTGGTGTAGGTGTAGAGTTGGTGTGCAGGTTTTTGTTATGCTAAGTTGAAGTAACGGTTTGCATACGTTTTTGTGCATTGCTTATTGAGGAATTTTAATTGATGTGCATTTTGATTTCTGAACTATATGTTTTATCGCCAATTACACACATGTTTTTCTCGGTTGCCATGGCCTATGATGCCTATAATTAGGCCACGGAGTTACATGCGTTAACCTGTATATTATAAATTACAGGATTTTAATTCTTCATAAGCCCTCAAA
>CM064511.1:33757400-33797890 GCA_032716605.1 Paralithodes platypus
ACGACTAGAGTAATCAAGTTAATATTTCTACCATTTGGGAAGGGTCAGCCAGAGAACAGGTTTGGAAATTTACAGCCCATTTGCTCCATCCCTTTACGAGTTATAGAGGTTAGGGTTCATGACTTCTGGCCTACCTATTTGGAACAGGGTATAGTAGGCCTACTCTTGTGTGTTAGTATTGTATTTCCTGTCATTACTTCAGAGACTGCTTAAATTAAGGAGATCTTTTTTTTTGTGTTTTTTTTTTACACCCCTTCTCCTTTATGTTGAGCCCCATTTGTTTTGAAATTTTAAGACGTTCGCTCCATTAGTTTGGCGATTTTAGGACCTTTTGTGCCATTTCTTTATCAAGATTTTTTGTATCATTTAGGTGTAGTTTTTTAGAGCCTGTAATTATGGCTGGGATATTTTTCTACCGAAAAATGTACAAAGTTATCTCTAAGCGGGATTTTGAGGATAATTTGTTAAGCTTGATGGAGGTCTAGGGAGGAATCTAAAACATATATATATATATATATATATATATATATATATATATATATATATAAACTAATATATATATACCATCTTCACAAGAAGATGATGTTGGTTGCCGTGAGAGCTACAACCCTGGCTGCCCTGATGGTGACGCTCCTCGGTTGCCTTTCTTATACCAGTGCAGGTAAGTAGTAGGTGTTTGTATATTCACTATTATGCCACTCTCTCCCTTACTCTGTCTTTCCCTCATCCTATGACTTAAACTCATTCAAGCTCTTGTGTGTCCAGATATTTTGACTCTAACATACCTTTAATTTGATTCTCTATTATTCTTTCAATTTTTTTGGGGGGTGGGGCACTTGTTGCAGGCAGCTCTGCCTATTGTCTCCTTCATACACATAGACAAAAAAAGTATACATTAGTTACTCATAGAAGTCTATGGTTGAGAAAAGAAATCATGCTTTACGTTGATACTGTAGCCTAAATGAGGTGTCTGGCGTGAGAGCAAAACCCATTGGTCCTGACTCCTGTGATGACGTTCTTATAGCAATCCAGATCATTGTTATTATTTTACAACATATTAAAGTACAGACACTCGGTAAAGTTGGTGGTTGATGAAATACACACGCCTTATAGGCTACTGCCTTATACTCATTAAGATGATGGTGATTTCTGTGAGATTTACAACACCTCTCTTCAAGGGAGGTCTGGGGGTGCACATATTTTTAAGTTTGAAGGGGTGTCTGGGATAGCATATTTTAGCTAAAAGAGGTTCTTGTTCCAGACGTGCAACTGAGCAAGGAGGAACTGCTGCGGAACAAGGTGCTGAAGGACTACGACAAGATGGCCCTACCCCAGCGAGACGTTAACGGCACCACCACCGTCATCTACGATCTTATTACTATGGGTACCTATATGGAGGAAGATCATCAGGTTATACATCTCAACGCTTGGCTGGAATTGGTGGGTAGCCTCTCTCTCAATCTCACTCTCATTCTCTTTCACTCTCATTATCTCTCTCTCTCTCTCTCTCTCATTCTCTCTCTCTCTCATTCTCTCTCTCTCTCTCTCATTCTCTCTCTCTCTCATTCTCTCTCATTCTCTCTCTCTCTCATTCTCTCTCTCTCTCTCATTCTCTCTCTCTCTCTCTCTCTCATTCTCTCTCTCTCTCTCTCTCCTCTTTTTCATCTTTAGGGGGGGACACTTGTTACAGGAAACTTTGCCTTTTGTCTCCTTCATGCACATGGGGACACACACAAAAAAAAAACATGAAAAAGCCTTTTGCTTTACTGTCTATGTCTTCCAATTAGAGGTAGCGTGAAGGAGGTTGTAGCGTTTGAATGTTGTATGTGGGAGGCCCCGGAATCGATCCTTCACTGGGCAGTTGTTATTTGGCACCTACCACCACCCAACCCCTCCTTACAATGGCAGACATCAGAGGTGCAGTAGACCAGTGTTACATTTACAATGTGCATGCTAGCAATTGATCATCCTGATCGAGCTGCTTACACTAGTTACAGACAACATTCACATCCACAACCATTCCGACAGTATGATAACATTCCACATGTACCCCACACACTATACACAACAATGGGCAGTTGGGCGGGTGCCCAACCCCGAAGGGGGTTGAAATAGGGGAGCTATCCCCCCCGCCAAAGGCGGCTTTCTAGGGCCTTTCCTAGCTGATGCTGAGAGGATTGGGTTTTAGTCATGTGGTGATGGGCTGGTCTATCAGAGTGAGAGCTGAGCAATCTCTGCCACACCCATAGCTTACTCTGACTTTTCCTTTAACTTATATATTTTCTAGATCTCAAGTGACGGCGTCTCTTCCGCGGATTGACCTCCCAATCTACCAAGATTGGAAGCCAAAGCGTCACATTTTTCCCTTGCCCCTCAACTTTCTCTTCATAATTGCTGAGGGGCACAGGGCCCTGGGTGGGGCTTTGGTTTCCCGGGCGTTTCCGCACCCTCCTCAGCCCCCCGCCATGGAGTGGCTTCGGTTACCCAGGCTTAATTGTGGTCGGCGGGGAGGGTTCTGTGGGGGCACTCGGTTATGGCCTTGGAATTGCTCGGGGCCTTGGGGCTGTTCGGCCAGGCAGCTTGGGGAACAACAACAACAACAACATGGGCAGTTGGGCTGGCAATCATTCCCTAGAGGGGAGACAAACAATTGATCGAATTGCTTTCTATCTATCTATCTATTGCCTGACGCCGTGATCCCCGAAGGGGTGGCCACGAACGAACCGCCCCCATGCACCTCTGTCCCCAGTCAGTCGACGCCCCTCCCCCCAACCAGCACCACCTTCGTTCATGTACTTCCTCACTCCATCCTTCCACCTCATATTCGGTCTACCTCTCCCCCTCTGTCCCTCCACCTCGCTCTCATACACCCTCTTAGTCATTCTCTCGCTTTCCATACGTTCCTATGGCCGAACCATCTCAAGTTGTTCCTTTTCACACTTTCCAGCACATCTACCTCCACACCACACCTCCTTCTTACTTCCTCATTAGTCTGTCTATCCCTCCATGTAACTCCGCACGCACTCCTTAAGTAATTCATTTCCACTGCTCTCACTCTTGGTCTGAGTCTCTCAACCAACGTCCATGCTTCGCTTCCGTAAGTCAGTGTCGGGATTACCACACTGTCATGCAAGGACTTCTTCACTTCCATACTGACCACCCTATTTCTTGTTACTGCTTTTAGCGTTCCTACAACCCTCTTCCCCTGTTGTACCCTCTCCCGCACCTCTTCATCCATAGTCCCATCTTTACTCAACACACTGCCCAGATACTTAAAAGAGTTGACGATCTCCATAGCCTGACCGTTCAGCTTCACCTCACACTCTGTGACTTCACCCCTTTCGAAGACCATAACCTTGCTCTTCCCCGTATTTACCTTCAAATTCCGTTTTTTCGCACACTGTTCCAAACTCATTTACCAGACCCTGCAACTCCCATTCATTATCACTCATCAGAACTGTATCATCCGCAAACAGCAGTATAGGTAGCTTCCACTCAATTCCCTCCCTTTTCAGCGATACACCAACATCCACTGCTCTTGATAGTATTTCTTTCATAACTCCATCCATATATACAGAAAACAACCACGGGGACATCACACACCCCTGTTTCAAACCAACATTCAGGTCAAAGAACTCGCTCTGCTCACTCTCCACATCGAATTGCTTTGATAGAAGCAATTCATTTGTGTCCACTCCCTCGGGGATCAAGTCGTCTGGCAAAGATAGACAGATAGTCTTCAACTGTAGTTGTATTCTCAGGCAGGAAGAGACTATTTGGGGAAGTTTCCAAACACTCTATGCCTCTGTTCACCTAGCAGTAAATAGAATCATGGAGTTATTATACCGGTACATATTTTGTTACCTTCCATATTGTATTTCACACTTATTATGTTAACCAGAATAGATTAAAAAACACAGTTAGCATTATGTTTCAGATGTGGCAGGACCCTCGGCTAAAGTGGGACCCCAAGGACTACGGGGATCTAAAGTACCTGCACCTACAGGATGAGGAAGTGTGGCATCCCAAGATCATGCTCTACAACAAGTAAGAGAGTGAGAAAGAGAGATATGCTGAGCAACAAGTAAGAGAGAGAGAGAGAGAGAGAAAGAGAGATATCATGTTGTGCAACAATTAAGAGAGAGAAAGAAGTTATCATGTTGTGCAACAGGTATGAAATTGTTATGAGAAGTGATATATTTCTTCCATATGTCAAGATGAGATAAGATTGCCAATATCCCTCTTAAGGCCTCCTAAGAGGTAGAACCGGCATTAAATAAACATAGGGAATGATTATGTTCCCTCCACCAACCGACTTTACTCCTAAACTCAATTAATGAAATCAACAAATACATGTGGCAGTCCAGGGATTCGAACCTAGGATGCTCACACCGAAATGCAGTGCATTTATCCATTGCGCTACGAAGACAGTAAAGATGTCTTTGGAAAAGTTGGTGAGAAAGGTACTAGGGACTACAAGCAGACAAGAATACCCTATGAGCCTTAGGGAAGGATTGTGTCCCTCAAAAGACATCAAAAGGAGGTTCTCTAGTATGGAGTGTGTGAGGGCTCCCTAGTATGAAGTGTGTGAGGGCTCCCTAGTATGGGGCCACTAAGGGAAACATGGGGTTCCTTATGGAGGGCCCCCTATAGTGTGGATCCTCTAAGGGATTATAGGGATAGCCCTGTTGTGTAGGACACATAAGGGTTGGGTTTCTACGGGAAATCCTCCTAGGTATATTTTATAAATTACCCTATCAAGGTTGAGGAAATAAGTTACAGGAGAAGGTCTTGTATAAATTGTGTTTTATGCTTCTTCCCCAGTGCCGACATAACCAACTATAATCACCACGGGACCACTCAGGTGACCATGGAGAGTAGTATACTTTTTGTCCATACCCTCTTTATGTATGTACAGTAGGGTCTCACATAAAACGAGAAATTGGTCGATAAACGAGGCCGTTCTATGCGATTTCGTTCTATGTGAACACGGCATTTTGCTGGCCCAATATCGTCAATGTTCACTGTAAGCGTAAATTTCCGTCAGGAGCATATGATATTTTGTACGTTTTGTACGATATTTCGGCGCTCTATATGAAAACTCCTCAGATTTGCCCCACTTTGGCGGCGGACTCGTTTTATGTGATCACATTCGTTCTTATCGAAAATTAAATATTAATATTTTAGGTCGCTTGTTTTAATCGAGATTCGTTTTATCTGAATACGTTTTATGCGGGACCCTACTGTATATACTAAGGCACATATGCCATAGCTGGGGGTGGCCGACTCTAGACAGAGCCCAAACAGAAACAACATTTAAAGTACCAATTCTTAGGGTCCGGGACCACTTTCACGTTCCATCGCCCCTTTCTCTCTGTCTTGTCTAGTAGGTGAATTTTACAAGGGGAGAAGGATTCCTAGCTTCCCACCCCCGAAGTAGGAAAAGTAGTACAGGAAAAAAGACAAATAGAAAGGGTTAAGGTGAGGTAGATGATGCCAAACCTCACTCTAGACAGGACCAGCCATCACCCATACCTCACCTCTTTATGCCTTTGAATGTTTACAGTGTAGGGATCAACAGGTCAACCATTAGTTTGGTACTGGTAATCGTAAGATGTTTCCACTCATTCATGTGTCAATTATTTAGAGGAAATTGGCCTTTGGCCGGGATATTTTTCTACCGAAATATGTACAATTTTAACTTACAGTAAACCCTCGCTATCTCGGACCTCTAGAAGTCGGAAACCCGCACTACTCGGACTGGCATCGGCCTCTCGGAAAGTTCGCCGTATATCTCGGAAAATTCCGAGATGTAACGGGAAAACTTCGAGGGCCCACATGGTCTGTCGGACAGGTGTCATATATCTCGGAAAATTCCGAGATCTAAGGGCAAATTCCGAGATCTAAGGCTACAGTGAGGTGGAGAAGGACAGTGAAATGGAGAAGGAAAGTTATATTTATAATATATGTCTGCTGGATACTGTACAGGTACTGTAATTTATCTTGAATCTACATTGTTAGTGATAGGGAAGTCTCCGTTTTCTCTGGTGGCTCGGACTCCCTCTTCCAATTCGGACATTTTCCTCTCTTAAGTCGGACATATGTCGGACTTCGGACATCTCGGATTTTCGGTCATCTCGGACTGGGTCTCCCCCCAATTAGTCCGAGATAGCGAGGATTTACTGTACTTGAAGGAGGTGTGGAGGACATATTTTAGAGAGACATGGATGAGGTAGTGTTAACTGTGTCCCTATGTTACTTTCCCAGTGCGGACATAACCAACAACCAACACCACGGCACAACTCGGGTGATCATCGAGGCAAACGGGACTATCATGTGGGTGCCTCCGACCACCTTCCGGGCGGAGTGTCCCATGGATCTGACCCTCTGGCCGTATGACATCCAGACCTGTCACCTCTTCTTTGGATCGTGGACCAGGCATGGCAACGAAATCAAGATCCAGCTCCCAAACAACAAAACTGAGAAAAAGGTGAATGGCCGTGGGTGATTTATATGGTACAGCTGTAGACAGATTATAATGTAAAACTTGCAAAATAAACAAACCAAAACTTATACGAACACAGTAAAAAGACAAAACAACTAATCAAAATCGCTATGTGGAAACAACGCTTAAGTAAAATAATAATTTATAAATAAAAAAACACAATCCACCACATAGGGTGTACATTACTACATTACACCATCAGACAGTACACTAGGACCATACGGCTGGGAAAGGGTAGATAGCAGAGAAGGAGTGTTGTAGATAGAGGAAGCTGTTGGAATGGCTTTGGTATGTGTGTTATTAGATGAAGTAGAGACAACTGTTGTGGCAGTCTACCTTTATGTATCACCAGGGTGTCAAACCAGAGCAATTTTCTTTTAATACTTGAATGAATATTAGAAGGAATACAAGAAAATATGCATGAACTAGCATTGTTTGGCCGTTTTAGCACATCCAAAGGCATAATATGAACTATAAACCATAATTATATCTTTACATATACAGTACAATAATCTATCTATCTATCTATCGCCTGACGCCGTGATCCCCGAAGGGGTGTCCTCGAACGAACCGCCCCCATTCAGTCGACGCCGCCTTCATCCATATACTTCCTCACTCTATCCTTCCACCTCTCCTTCGGTGCACCTCTCCCTCTCTGTCCTTTCACCTCGCTCTCGTACACCCTCTTAGTCATTCTCTCGCTTTCAATAATAAAGGCTAAAAAGAAAGGACTTGGCTTTTGTTTGACACCCTGTTTATGACACTCAGGAGTTAGTGTACACGAATCTGGTGGGTTTTACATCATGAAGAGTTTAAGGTGTAAACATAGTGCAAGATTTAAGGGGACAGGGGTTATTTTGGGGGGTCTATTTATTTATATATTCATATTTTTTTTAGTTTCCTCCATCAATCTTAAAAAAAAAAAAAACATCCATTAGATCCCCTTCGAGATTAATTTGTACATTTTTTGGTAGAAAAATGTCACGACCGAAGGCCAGTTCCTCCACAGGAAAAAAATCAACACCTTAGAGGGCACGAAAGGTCTTAAAATCGACAAAGAAATGGGGCGAAAGGTCGTAAAATTGACAAACTCATGGAGCAAAGTCTTATAATCTCAAAACTAATGGGGATAAGCATGAGGAAGAAAAGGGACCAGAAACACGGCCCATCTCCCCTTAAATAATTGATAGGGAAGCTCTCTATTTATTTGTAATTAATTTTATCTTTAGTGTGTATAGTTATTTTATCTTTAGTGTGTATAGTTATTTTATCTTTAGTGTGTATAGTTATTTTATCTTTAGTGTGTTATTTTATCTTTAGTGTGTATAGTTATTTTATCTTTAGTGTGTATAGTTATTTTATCTTTAGTGTGTATAGTTATTTTATCTTTAGTGTGTATAGTTATTTTATCTTTAGTGTGTATAGTTATTTTATCTTTAGTGTGTATAGTTATTTTGTGTATGTAAAGCTTTACCATCCTTCCTAAGCTCAACAAAAATTGTCTAATAGTTGCCAGAATATAATGAAAAGTACATCACTGGTACAGAAGAGGTTAATATAATATATAGTTGATTGATCGATAGACTCCTCCTACCGCAGGTGTACCAGGGGTTATATATATTATATATATATATATATACTGTATATATAAAATGGGGAATGGGCCTGAGAAAATAGATAGATAGATAGATAGATGGATGGATGGATGCATGGATGGATGGATAGATAGATAGATAGATAGATAGATAGATAGATAAATTGATGGGTATATTAATAGACTACTGTACTCTTATTGCAGGTGTACCAGGGGTTCTTCAGCAAGTACTCCCACAGTTTACAAATCAAGAGCAGCAACCTGAAGCTGTACAAGTTGTCGTACTACACTCCGAACCCCTACTACATCCTCCACCTCGTCGTTAATCTAGCGCGCAACTCTCCCTCCTTCACATCCACGGTCGTCATCCCGGCTGTTGGTGAGTTATAAGGGGGGGGGGGGTAGTTTTTCTGGCCCCCCTTCTTCCTCATGTTTAACCCCATTAGTTTTTAGATTTTAAGACATTCGGCCCATTTCTTTGGCGATTTTATGACCTTTCTCCCCATTTTCCGTCAATATTAAGACTTTTCGTGTTGCAGGGTCTGGTAAATGTGTTTGGAACAGTGTGCGAAAAACAGAATCTGAAGGTAAATGCGGGGAAGAGCAAGGTTATGGTCTTCGAAAGGGGTGAAGCCACAGAGTGTGAGGTGAAGTTGAACGGTCAGGCTATGGAGATTGTCAGCTCATTTAAGTATCTGGGCAGTGTGTTTTGTAAAGATGGGACTATGGATGAAGAAGTGCGGGAGAGGGTGTAACAGGGGAAGAGGGTTGTAGGAATGCTGAAAGCAGTAGCAAGAAGTAGGGTGGTCAGTATGGAGGTGAAGAAGTCCTTGCATGACAGTATGGTAATCCCGACACTGACTTACGGAAGCGAAGCATGGACGTTTGAGAAGACTCTCAGACCAAGAGTGAGAGGGGTGGAAATTAGTTACTTGAGAAGTGCGTGCGGAGTTACATGGAGGGATAGACAGACGAATGAGGAAGTAAGAAGGAGGTGTGGTGTGGAGGTAGATGTGCTGGAAAGTGTGAAAAGGAACAACTTGAGATGGTTGGGCCATATGGAACGTATGGGAAGTGAGAGAATGACTAAGAGGGTGTATGAGAGCGAGGTGGAGGAACAGAGAGGGAGGGGTAAACCGAAGGAGAGGTGGAAGGATGGAGTGAGGAAGTACTATATGGATGAAGGCGGTGCTGGTTGGGAGGAGGGGCGTCGACTGACTGGGGACAAGTGCATGGGGGCGGTTCGTTCGTGGCCACCCCTTCGGGGACCACGGCGTCAGGCAATAGATAGATAGATAGTGTCAATTAGGTGTCAATTTCTTTCCTGGCGAGCGATAGCCAGCCTGTAATTTTAAGAGTAATCGGCCTTTGGCCGGGGAAATTTTTCTAGGGGAGTTAAATAAAGAGCCTAAACTACTGCATAATAAACCATGCCTAATAAATTACCCGTCCATCCCTCAGTGGTATCGATCCTGACGCTGCTACAGTTTGTCCTGCCGGTACGAGACTCTATGAGACTGGTGGTGGGTCTGGTAGCTTTGATCCTGGACCTATTGGTCCTCATCAACATATCCTTCCAACTCCCGCCACTCGCTGGATCTGTGCCCATCATCAGTAAGTCATTTGTGTCTCTTTAGCATCATATTTTTGTCTGTCATATTGTGTCTCTTTAGCATCATATTTTTGTCTGTCATATTCCAAGGCAATTCATTCCATTTTTTAGCTTGTTTTCTTTTCACGGGAATCACGGGTGAGGGTCACCAGGCCAAACACTCAACCTTCTTCATTATCCTTCATCAACATGCATTAGGACATGAAGGGAGTACTATCCCTATCTGCTATAACACAGAGTGACCTCATACCCCAGGGGGGTGTGAAGAGGAACACCTTGAGGTGGTTCGGTCATGTGGAGCGTATGGAGAGTGATAGATTGGCTATAAGAGTATATTAGAGTGAGATGGAAGGATAGAGAAGTGAAGGGCAGACCGAGAATGAGATAGAAGGAACGAGTTGAAAGGTATATGAGTGAAAGGATGCGAGACTGTAACCACATTCTCTGTGGACAAAGCGGTCTTTAAGCTTGTATGTATGTATGTATATGAGTGAAGGGGTATAGGGTGGGATGAGGGGTGCCGGATGACAGATGGCATACAAGCACCCTCTCAGGGATCAAGTCATCTGGCAATAGATAAATAGATTACTTCATCTATGACCATATGTGATTGCTTTGTTGCCTAATTTTAAGTAACCAAATTAAACCTTACCTTAACTAGCACAGTATGAGTTACTTTACCTTACATAATCTTATAGTACTTAGAACCTTACTCTATTCTTTTCTTTGGGCAGGCATTGGATATGAGTGGTGGTGGTGGTGGTGGTAGTGGTAGTGGTAGTGGTAGTGGTGGTGGTGGATGGGAGCTCTTTGTTGCCCAGAGCTTCTATACCTTACCCAATTCTTCTCTCCAACAGTAAAGTTCTTCAGAGAGATGCTGGGTGTGGTGATTGGTAGTGCTCAGTGATAGGTGGGAGAGTTTTGTCACCTAATCTTTTAGCCAATTTAAAACCATAACCAGAGTTATGTGTGTGAATTTGTGTTTTGTTTTGTGTTGTGTTATCCCTGTTCGGGCTCGGTCTCGAGTCGGCCACCCCCCGCTATTAAAAAAGAAAAGAAAAAAAAGATGGGGTATATGCCTATATGTATATACAGTGGCCACTCCTTTGGGGATCACGGCGTCAGGCAATAGATAGATAGATAGATATACAGTAGATTGATACCTGTATATAGAACTAGCGCGACATCTGAGCTATGATACCTTACCTAATCTTAGATAACTTATAAATGTATTTGATTCTTTTCTCCAACAGTAAAGTTCTTCGGCCAGACGTTGGGTGTGGTGGTGGTAAGCGTGGGTGTGAGTGCTGTGTTGCTGCGACTGACTGACACCCGCCATCCATCACCCACCTCCTCCCCGCCTCCAGCACCCATCAAGACGCTCGTCACGGGACCCTTGGCCAGGATTCTTTGTCTGGGTTCCTACACTGACAAGGTAAGACACAACTCTTCTTATAGCAAAGCTGCAAGAACTTTTAACAAAGATATCTGAGCTCTTGGATTTTTTATTTTTTATTCTTATCTTATAGCTGAGGCAGCCCAGAACAGGGCTAACTCAAATGCTGTCATGTGGACGCGAAACTGAAACCATAGTTCTTATGGATCCATCTGTAGTTTGAGTGTACCTTTGTGTGTATCATGTTGATGAGGTACATACATACTGTACATACATACATACATACAATGGTTTAGCGTCATTTATCCAGTTATCCTTATTGCCTAAGTGTCGCTTCTCTATTAGCTGCCACCTTGGTGAAACTTCTCTGCTTGAGTTCCTACAAAGACAAGGTAAGCCTAAACATTTTATGATTTATAAAACTTGTGGCAACTTTAGTACAGTAACTACTTTAGTGCTTCTATTTGTGTTCGGAAGATAACTAGGTTGGGTCAAGAGGGTAGAGAAAAGGAAGGGAGGAAATATAAATAGGAATATAATATATCAGATAAACAAGATAAATGGATGTACATAAACAAGCTGTTTGCTGTTTGCGGATGATACAGTTCTGATGAGTGATAATGAATGGGAGTTGCAGGGTCTGGTAAATGAGTTTGGAACAGTGTGCGAAAAACGGAATTTGAAGGTAAATACGGGGAAGAGCAAGGTTATGGTCTTCGAAAGGGGTGAAGTCACAGAGTGTGAGGTGAAGCTGAACGGTCAGGCTATGGAGATCGTCAACTCTTTTAAGTATCTGGGCAGTGTGTTGAGTAAAGATGGGACTATGGATGAAGAGGTGCGGGAGAGGGTACAACAGGGGAAGAGGGTTGTAGGAACGCTAAAAGCAGTAACAAGAAATAGGGTGGTCAGTATGGAAGTGAAGAAGTCCTTGCATGACAGTGTGGTAATCCCGACACTGACTTACGGAAGCGAAGCATGGACGTTGGTTGAGAGACTCAGACCAAGAGTGAGAGCAGTGGAAATGAATTACTTAAGGAGTGCGTGCGGAGTTACATGGAGGGATAGACAGACTAATGAGGAAGTAAGAAGGAGGTGTGGTGTGGAGGTAGATGTGCTGGAAAGTGTGAAAAGGAACAACTTGAGATGGTTCGGCCATATGGAACGTATGGAAAGCGAGAGAATGACTAAGAGGGTGTATGAGAGCGAGGTGGAGGGACAGAGGGGGAGAGGTAGACCGAATATGAGGTGGAAGGATGGAGTGAGGAAGTACATGAACGAAGGTGGTGCTGGTTGGGGGGAGGGGCGTCGACTGACTGGGGACAGAGGTGCATGGGGGCGGTTCGTTCGTGGCCACCCCTTCGGGGATCACGGCGTCAGGCAATAGATAGATAGATAGATAGACATAAACAAGCCCGACCTACTAATCTTCCCTTCCTCGCGAGGACAGAGTCCACCTGGCCAGGCTGAGATGCGGGCACCATCCAGCTCTCCTGAGCTATCAGAAGAGACTGGATGACTCCGTTGTCGACGCCTGCCCGGGATGTAACACAGCACCCCATACCATTAAACACATCATAGAAGACTGCATTTCACACAACCACTTACGCCAACAACACAATCTACACTCAATGAGAGCTCTTTGGGAAAGCCCGATCGTGGCCATGGCCTTCCTCAGGGACTCGGGGCTGTTCGGCCAGGCAGCTTAGGGAACAACAACTAATCTTCCGAAAAGAAAACAAATCTATATCCCTAATACCCCTTATATTTGTGTCTTATCCATTAGGTTGGTCGTAGCGGAGGGGTTGGTGATGACGGTGAAGTGTTGGAGGGGTCAGCGCCCCCTTCATACGCGGCGGACTGGCTGCTGGTTGCGGCTGCTGTGGACCGACTGGCACTTTTCTTCTTTATCGCTATCTTCATCATCACGCTCCTCGCACACGTCGCTCCAGTCTAAAGCTGATGACAAATGAGTAATTTTTCCAGCAACTTCTTTTACTTCGGGGAATTCTGAATTATAGACTTATTACCATCAACTAATATACTCCGGGGTGCATGGAGGATTTGTAGATGATTGTAGAGTTAGTGGTAACAAGTAGTGTACTAAACAGCAAATATATTGATCTTAGGGAGAAGAAAAAAGTATAAGGGAGGCAAAGTTAAAGCTATCATCACATGAACACTCAATAGTGATACTGTAAATACCTCATGGTTTATATAGACATTTGTCAGTAAAGTATTATAAAGGTGATTACTCCTAACAAGTTATTCAAATTAACCCCTTCAGCACGATGATGTAATGTTCATCTTGTTTTGGTTACCATTAGATGATTTTCTTTAGCACATGATCTACCTCTGGGACTCGAAGGGGTTAATACGATATCAATAAACCCTCTGAATAATACGGGTGCTTCTTAAACAGCATAAAATCATCTAATTTTAGCCAGAATCAAAGGTAAAAAGGTGTCGTCGTGCTGAAGGGGTTAAGCATTGCACATGTATTTAGTGATGCCTATTTTCTCCATAGTCTGACCTTATTTCTGCATGCTTATTTATCTGTAGCACATTATATTAACCTGTTGTGTAATAAATAATATACTGTAGACTGAAATTAACCCTTATTTGTAACCTTTATAATTAACCCTTTCTGTACCGGTGATGTCATTTTCATTTGATATCAGATCATTTTAGACAACTTTATTAAGCTTATGAATCATTTATGGTAGCTAAAGGGATTAATTGAGATAGTCTGTAGCCTTTTATTGGATAGATGTCCTTCCTAACCTGAATAAAATTGTCTAATAGTTGCCAGAATATAATGAAAAGACGTCGCCAGTACCAAAGTGCATGAAAACAACCACACACAAAGACTGCAGAAGTACAGTCGCACTCAAAAGTGATGTTTCGGCACCAAGTATGTTTTGATCAATAATTAGTATCAGCAATATCTAAGCTTCATTTCTTCATATCGAGTGAAATATACAATCATGTTCCTACACTTACCCACCCAACATCTGACAGACATTAATACAGCACATAGTAAGCCAAACATAATGACAGCTGGGACATGACTTATTAGCGCGACCATACATTAGCCCTTTCTATACCAGTGACGTCTTCTTAATATTTATCTAGCTATACTTAGACGACTTTGTGCAGTTTATACTTAGACGACTTTGTGCAGTTTATACTTAGACGACTTTGTGCAGTTTATGAAGGATTTGTGGTAGTAAAAAGGGTTAAGTGGGATAATTCGAAGACTGTTAGTTGCTGGAGGCTCTTTTTAAATGGAGTAAAATCGTCTAATAGCAAGAACCAACATAGAGAGACATCGCTGGTCAGAAGCACATTAGCCTAGTATGATACACCGTTATTATGTAAGACTCCAAGGTTTCAATATAAAAACACAGGATAATAATATGCTTGTTTAATTATGTTTGAAGGTATTGTACAGTTGTCCCGGACCCTGAGAATTGGAACCCTTTAATGTTGTTTCTGTTTGGGCTCTGTCTCAAGTTGGCCGCCCCCAGCAGTGGGGTGTGTGCCTCAGTATATACATACATTCATACATACATCATTACTTTTACAGCCTTTGTCATGCATTCCCTGAAGATAAAATAATAATTTAGGAGAATAATCCTTCTTGTATCAGTAGTAGTCATATTTAAGACTAGATCCAGTAACACCACAGACTACAAGATGAACATGAAGTATTATGTAGGGTACAAGGAACCGTTTCAGGAGGCTGTAAGAAAAAATATGTAGACAATGAAACGGGCACTGAAGTATGATGTGTGGTGGATACTATTGGACTGCAAAAGCTAGAATCTTCAACCCACTGAACCATCGCATTGCTTAGCCTTTGTATCGTTATTACGTAGATCGCACTTATGGTAGATAGAGGTGGCCAAGAGGAACGCTAGACCCAACGCCACCACACAGGAGAAGAAGATGATGGTCGCACAGAAGTCCCCGGTAGCCTTCCGTAGTTCACCTAGGGGGGGGGGGGTCTAAGTTAGTTATAACATCTTGAAAAGTAGTTATTGGAATGCACTGTTAAAAAAATATAGGTATGAAAAGGGTAATTAATGTTTCCAAAATACTTGTACAGTAATACAGTATACCCATTTAAAGTTGCCCACATATGTAATTATGTTCTGTTCCTCGTCGTCATTTAATATTTGAAAATATAATTTGTATCGAATGAATTGCCAGTGTGGTTTCTTTTAATTATCAGTTGACTAATCTGATGACTTAAACTGCATAAGAATCTACACTCGTAATTAATTCATAGTAATTTAACTTTCATATATAAGATCACAACGAGGAATAAAACTAATATGGGGAACTGTACATTGGTGATAATAAACACATTTTACTCAAGGATAGAAAGCTAAATCACAAATTAAACATAAAATGTGGCAAACTACTCACCTCCAATGGGTCCGAGCAAAGAGAAGAAGATGCATCGGAAGAACTGACCGAGGCCGAAGACGGACGAGAGCCGCTCCCGTCCCAGGACCTTGATGACCAACAACACGTCCAACACTAAGACTATACCCAGACCAATCCCGAACATCACCATACACCCCATCACCAGCCACCAAGACCCCAGACCGTTGATTAATACTGGGGGAGAAAACAATAGAAAGGTAATAATAGATGGAGTTGTACTCATTCGGCACCATTCACCCTACTGTTTTAAGACGTTTACCCCATCCAGATGTTAATTTTTTTTACCCAAAAATGTACAAATGTAGCTAGCTGTCTAAAAATGTGTTCAAAAGCACGGACCGTGGTGAGTCACCCTAAACTTCGACAAGTAAGACGTGTAAAAAATGAAATATTAGAGAGATATTATAATTAGAGAGTCAGACGAGAGGAGAGAAAGATCCATTGTTGACTCGGTTTTAGGTTACTCGATATTGTTACTCCCAGATCGGTTTCTCTGTTTACATTCTTAAGCTGAGTGCCATTCATCGAATAGTTTGCCTTCTCATTTAGGTATCCGATATGTAGTACTTTACATTTATTCGCATTGAAACTCATTTGTCAAATTTGGGCAAATAAAAATACATAGATATATCATACATAAATACATACAGTAGCTACCTATTTAGAGAGAGAGGAAGTCCATCCCTTGCTCAGGGGAGACAGTAACAACCTAAGAATAAATGTCAATATTTTACAACTGACCTTGGATTGACTTTTTGCCACCACAGTGATACACAGACACTAGCCTAAAGGAACCACAAGAAATATGAGGCCTATCCTACTGAGCTATAACCTTTTCAATATATCAGGATGCATTCTTTCACATTATTCTGGTTATCATAAGACAATTTTATTCAATTTAGGAAGGAATTTTGATTGACAGAAGGTTAATTGAGACATAAAGTACTCGTTGGATTCCTAATTGATACAGGTCTATCTATCTATCTATTGCCTGACGCCGTGATCCCCGAAGGGGTGGCCACGAACGAACCGCCCCCATGCACCTCTGTCCCCAGTCAGTCGACGCCCCTCCCCCCAACCAGCACTCCCTCACTATCCAATGCCCCGATTTACGAAAATATTTTAGGTTTTTAGGTGTTTGGGTTTTGGCTGGTCCGAGAACGCATCCCCATTTACCCCATTAATGTTAGGGTTCGCTATACGATTTTTCTATTTAAGATCGGGTTTTCAGGAACGTAACCCAATCGTATATCAAGGGACACCTGTATTCTATGGTGCATAGCAACTCCTAAAGTTAGCCAAAAGAAACTGCTAAGATACGTCATAATCCTCAAGTGTTAATGACTGACCAAAAGGGACGATGATGAAGATAAGCTGGCCAACGCCATATATGACCCTACAGTCCAACCCGGGCAGGTCAGTGAGAGGGCTGGCCAAGAGTCGGGTCACCAGGTCCACCACTGCCGTCACTGATAATGCTGTGGCTGCTTCAGAGAGAGAGTAACCCGACTCTCGCAGTAGGAAGGGTATCGTTGCCTGGGGAGGGAGGGATCATTTGTAGAATATATTACGCTAAGTTATAGTTTGTCTCTTTTACTGTCTTACTTTTCCGTCTGGGGGCGTGAGGCTAGGAATCCTCCTCCCCTTGTAGACTTCACCTACTAGACAAGACAGAAAAGGGCGAGGGAATGCGAAAGTGGTTCCGGACCCTAGGAATTGGAACTTTTGATGTTTCTGTTCGGTCTCTTGTCTCGAATCGGCCACCCCCAGCTGAGGGGTATGTGCCTGAGTACATACAGTGCATACATACAAGTTATAGTTATGAGATCAGGTAGGGTCTGGTAACTTTCAATATTAACCCGTTCAAGATTCGAGGACGCCTTTCTTTTTTTTATTCTGGCTATTAAATGTAGATGAATTTCTTCAGTTTAGGAAGGGATTGTGGGAGTCAGTGTTAACTGAGATAGACTTTACCCATTTGATTACTAGAAATTCTTCCAGACCTGAGTAAAATCGTATCAGGTTAGCCAGAATGTAATTCAAACTTGCATCATCGTATATTGGAAGGGTATGATAGAATTGACTCGTGATATCTAAATTTTGTGATGTTCAATTTTAGATATATGAACAGGTAACGTATATTCTAACCATGGATGAACTCGATAATAGTAAATTGCTCTTTGACATCCAAATTCATGTTAAACTAAAGAAATATATGCAAAACTCACAAATATGTTGACACTGGCCGTGATTGTAACACAAGAAGCGAGTGCTAGGCCGGCGGCGAAGGGATCCTTGATGAGTGAGAGGTTGTACTGAGCTCTGAAACTCCGCCAGACTAGAACCCACCTGCTGGTACACATTGTTTTTGTTCCTTCCTCAACTCCTGCCTCCAATGATTCAATCTGTAATAGAAGGATTTGTGAGTAATATGACAACTTAACCAGTAGATCTAAACCAGTGCCTATCAATATAATGCTAGCTGCCTTGATCCCTAAGGAAGTGGCCACTGCCCCGGGGTAGTCTGGAGCCGGAGTTCTTGTGTGTGTTTGGGGGGGGGGGGGGGGGGGGGGTTTGATGGCCCATTGCTAGCCAACTCACCAATTATGACTGGTTTACCGTACCTCTAATGTCCACCAGTGCAGCTAGGGGTATGGAAGGCCATGCCTGCAGGTCAATTAACTAAGATGCACAGAGCAGGTGGCGAACCTGGGACCTTCAAGCTTCCTTGAACGTGACGATAGTGCGTTGTTATGTGTGCGATTAGTTTGCTTGGGAAACAGATTAACTTGCTCATGTAGTAATGTACAGTACACCCTATGTGGTGGATTGTGTTCTTTTATTTCATAAATTTAATTTTAGTAAACGTTGTTTCCACATAGCGATTTTGATAAGTTATTTTGCCTTTATATTGTCTTTGTCCAAGTTTAGGTTTGTTTAGTTTGCAAGTTTTACATTTTAATTGATATGAGTGTGGTACGTTGAGCCACCACGCAGGCTCCAGTGCCAACTCCACCAAAAATTGGTGATGGGCTGGTCTATCAGAGTGAGAATTGAGCAATCTCTGCCATACCCATAGCTTACTCTGACTGTTCCTTTTACTTATATATTTTCTAGATCTCAAGTGACGGCGTCTCTTCCGTGGATTGACCTCCCAATCTACCAAGATTGGAAGCCAAAGCGTCACATTTTTCCTTTGCCCCTCAACTTTCTCTTCATAATTGCTGAGGGGTACAGGGCCCTGGGTGGGGCTTTGGTTTCCCGGGCGTTTCCGCACCCTCCTAAGCTCCCCGCCATGGAGTGGCTTCGGTCACCCAGGCTTTATTGTGGTCGGCAGGGAGGGTTCTGTGGGGACGCTCGGTTATGGCCTTGGCCTTGCTCGGGGCCTTGGGGCTGTTCGGCCAGGCAGCTTGGGGAACAGCAACAACAACAACAACTCCACCAATACTATTAGGTTAAGTTAGGATAGAACTTCAAGTTGGCACTGTTTTAGTTGGCACTGGTTGAAATGGTCTACTGGAGAGTTTCATGTTACAACAAGCTCAAAACTAGCTATAAAGGGAGGACAAATATTCGCCTGTTCATAGTAAGAAGGGTATGTATCTATCTCTCTAAAAAAAAAAAAAAAACCTACTTACCGAGTCACTGTCTACTTGTTTCTGTTGATCAATAGCGAAGATACTTCCCATGAGCGTACTGCCTCCCACGGGTGTACTTTCCGCTCGACGAAGTACAATGCTCCTGTGACTGTACATTTCCGGGACCTCTAACTCATGTTTGCACTCACTTCGGGTACTGATCCTCCTTCTTGATATATACTGGCATTCACTCTCGGCTCTGATCCTGTTTGGTGGTAGATACTGGCATTCACTATCTCTTCTGATTCTCTTTGGTGTATATAAAAGGGATTCCTCCGGCAAACCACCATTCAGATTCAACAATTCCTCTGGCACCGAGGACCCGCGAGGCAAATCCAGAAGATGGTGTTTATGTTTCTCCAGTGAGCTGATTGGAGTTTTATCTTGGGCAGTGAGAGAGGGTGTTGAAGATGACAATGAGGTTGGGGTTTTCTGCTGTGACTTGTTGTGCCAGCTAACGGGGTGTAGTAGTAATAACAACACTGGCACATTCAGCATGACCGCACCTGGTGATAGAGTCATTTAATTTAATATATCCCTTCCGTTTATCAGTCATTAGCAAAAGTGTTATATTGTATCTTAAGGTTTTCATGTGTATTTCACAGAAAATCAAATACGATGTATCTAAGATAATTGGCTACTACTACTACAACTAACACTAATACTCTTTTATTGATTTAACTATTTATATATCTTTTTTTATCTCACCATCTTACCTATATACCTCAGCTTGCTGATGTAATGGTTAGCGTTCTCTTTTTTGTGTACAAATCAATGGTCCTTTAATCCTTTACCTGTGATAAAAGCGGCAGCTTTGAATGGATATCGTTCCTGCAAAAACAATGCAAACTGCGGAAGTGTCATGATGCCCAGCGACCCGCCCGCCACCATGAAGCCATTAGCCAGCCCCAGTCGCCGATGGAAGTACTGCGGTAGTATGTAGAAGCAGCTCATGATGCTGATCCCACCGCCGATACCTGGAACGTTGTGGGCAAGAGTTGGTTATGACTCTTCTCCTATCCTTAATGTTGTCAATATACATGTAATGAAACTTGATCGCTCAGGTCTCTGATTTTTTAGCAAATGGTTTTGAATTTACAATGACCTTTCCTGGTTCATTGATTAATATAACACCACAGTAATTGTTGCAGTCCTATTGATCCTCTTCCTCTTCCCAGACAGGGATGACCAAGCCCATTTTCCATTCAGGAGGAATTGTAACGAGTTGCTAAATCAAAATCAGACCCACATGCATTCTGTGGATCATGGCCACACCTCCAGTTTTCAGCAGTTCTCCAGAAATGCTTTATTATAAACATCAGTTGCCTTCCTGCCCTTCAACCTAGCCACAGCCAGGGCCTCCTTTTACTTCTACAGAAGAATGTAGGTCAGGCAAAGGGGGTTAGTCATTCACTGGATGAAGCTGACTGCTGGGGTGGTCAGACATGTACAACTTCTTCAAGTAATTAACATAGCAAGGTCTACACTCAGCACTGTCAACTACAAATCAACGATCTACCATCTGTATCGAGTTAACTTACAGGGTAGGGCTCGATAAGTAGGTCAAAGGTGAAGTTGAAAGAAATAACCCTCAATGATTCTCCTGACATACTTATATGTGTCCCTTCATGGGAAAGCTTGTGATCTGCAAGATAGACATTTATACTGAACCTGGTTTCCAGTTAATCTGGCAGCAAGGCTTTCTTCTACAATTTCCATTTATCTGGAGAGTGTCTTTACAGTATAATTTCCAAAACATTAATTTTGTTATGTCAACACATTAGTATGTAACTGACCTGTGAAAATGGAGAATGTGATGAAGTATAGGTATGGTGAGGTGACGAGAGCCGAGAGGAAGATTGAAGCTGCCACCAACAGTGCTCCAAACACTCCCAGTTGACGGTAGCTAAACACCTCACTCAGTGGACCGGTCCACGGGCCTGTCAAAGTACGGGTTCCAAATTAAGGGGAGTATCACACAAGAGCATTTTCCCTCAACTTTTCCTAAACCCTGATCTGGCAGCTTCTAAAAATCACTTATATAAGAATGTTATCACCTACAATAATCTACCTCCAGTCTAGTTGCCAATACCAATCCTAAATACAGGTAGTCTGAAAATTATGCCAAATAGTTGTGGACCAAAAGTTGATGCTTAAGCGTCTCGTGTATGGGCCGTTTGCCATATGATTCAGGTGCAGTTGGTGTAGAATAAGAATAATAATAATAATATATAGTTTCACATTATCACCAACCCACCAATTAATTAACTTACAAATAAACCTAATTAATGAAATCAATGAAACAATGAATGTATGTGGTACTCCCAAGGATTCGAACCTAGGATACTCACACCGAAATTCTGTGCACTAATATGTAATATAATACTGTACTATTTATAAGATTGGAACACTTTACCACATATTATTATTTATAAGATTGGAACACTTTACCACATATTATTATCCTAGATGGAACACCACAATTGTTAGCTAATTCCAGGTTCCTATTTACTGCTAGGTGAACAGAGGCATCGGTTGTGAATAGACTGCCCAAACATCTCCACCTGCCCTGGGTTGAATGCGGACCCACTTGGTTGTGCTCCGAGCGTGCTACCAACTACACCGCAGGTTAGTTATAGAGATCTTGTTAATATTATAGAGGTGTTTGGTGTTGTGGTGAAATTAATAAAATATAGATTATAGGGTCTCTAGTTATAATTAGGAAAGCTGTATGAGAGTGTAATGTAAAAAATTAACCCCTTCTTTACCGGCGACGTCTAACTTATTTAACTCTAACTACATTTAGATGATTTTATGAAGCTTAGGATGGATATATGGTAGCTAAACAGATTAATTGAGATAGTCTGTAGTCTTTTAATTGGTAGACATAGTTCCTAAGCTGAATACAATCGTCTAAACAAAATGAAAAAGACGTCGCTGGTACGGAAGGGCCTAGGGGTATAAAAAGGGAATGAAAATGGTATTTATAAATGTATTACGACCTTATTTTAGCTGGTAATTCTGTTAAATATTGATGTCTACAGCTCCAACTTCCTTATAACCTGAAATTCGCATGAATGATGTTTTATGGATTTTTTATTTATTTATGTAGGCTATTTATTTTATTGTTTATTTATTTATATATATATTTTGTGTATGTAATTATTTATTTATATATATTATTATTATTATTATTATTATTATTATTTATTTTTTTTTTTTTTTACCCATTAGGTTCCAAATGAGTGCATGGAAGTTAAAGAGCCATGATCCCAATCCCGGTGTGGCTCCCAACTCATCCAGCTGGGCCCCGTACAGGACCCCAAAACAGGGGCCCTGGGTCGTCACCACCATCTGCAGAAATAAGGTACATTAACCCTTTCAGTACATTGAACTATCATTTATGAGAAGTTTCGGCCCATTCATTCACATTTGTTGTCTTATCTAGGGGGCAAACTGTAATAGACTGTACCCTGTACCCGCAAAATCCCGCAACCACAAAACTACCCGAGTTGAAGTCTGGGATATCGTAAAATAGTCGTTGGTGGCGAAGTCAAATAAACCCACCACGTGTATCACCACGAGACTATCACCTGGTTCTTTCAAGAACTAAGGTTGCTATCCTATTGTACGTCCGTGGTAGTACAGTGGGTTAGTGCGCGAGTTTGGTAAAAACCTACCGAGATCCCTGACCAGAATTCAAAACCGCTTTGAGCTTAGGCTCAAATCCTGTATACTACAATTAGGTGATTAGGTGAGTACACACACACACACACACACACACACACACACACACACACAGACACAGACACAGGATTTGAGCCTAAGCTCGTGTTGTCCTGTCTCTCTCTACATTTATCCAATTTTGCTTTAAAAGTTTGGATATTTCTTGCTCCCACCACCTCCCCATCCAACTTATTCCAACAATCAATGCTTCTATACGGGAAGGTGAACTTTCATACATCAGACTTACATACACAGCCCGTAGCCTAGTAGGTAGAGCTCTCGTCTCACACACGAGGTGTCGGGGGTTCAATCCCAGACCGGGCGGAGACAAATTGGGCTTGTCTCCTTTCATGTGTTAGCCTCAGTTCACCTAGCTGTAAATAGGTACCTGGAATAAGTGGACGACGTTGTGACGTCCCATCTGGGGTTGGCAAAAATGGTACAAGGCGAGATGGGTATCATATGGTTCACCTAAGCTGATGGCTACCTAAGCCTTCGGGCGAGACGGTACCGTCTATAGTGAGAATGGTACCAAACAGATCCACCCTAAGCCTTCGTTTCCGATGTCACCAATTGGCTAAATACAGACTACACACACATCCACAGCCATTCCAACAGTACATAAAACACTTAACATGCATTTCACGCAATACATTCCCAGTTAAGGAGGCGCGATAATAATGAGCTTAGCTCGCATTGCGTGGATTCCCCTTGACGAACAAGTAACTGAGTAACTGAGTAACACACACACAGACACACACACAAACCTAAACCTAAACCTAAATGGGGTGAATTGTCTTATATTCACCAAACTAATGAGGTGAAACATCTTAAAGGTGGGGGCTCATGGGTTGAGATAAACATGGAATGATAATCGCCAAGCTGTACATTATTATCTTGCAAACTGCAATGGCACTGAAATAATTATTAACAATGGTATAAAGGATTTTGTGGATCGTCTATACCGGGCCTGTGACGTCACAAGAGTGTAAGTCCACCATCCAGTCTTGGCTAAGGATACTGGTGTGCACAGGCCCGGTATAGACGATCCACAAAATCCTTTATACCATCGTTAATAATTATTTCAGTGCCATTGCATTTTACAAGATAATTATGTACAGCTTGGCGATTATCATTCCATATTTATCTCAACCCATGAGCCCCAACCTTTAAGATACCCAGACTATTGGAGTGAAACCGGGATAGTCCAGACAGACCCGCCTCGCACCCGACACTGCACTACTGATAGGGTTAAGGGGGTAGTGCTGGGCTTTTGGTCTATATATTTATTTATTTATTTAATTTTTAGTTTCCTCCCTAGACCTCCATCAAGCTTAGAAAAACACCCCCTAGACCCCCTTTCAAGATACATTTGTACATTTTTCGGTAGAAAAATGAGGGAGAAAGGGAGAAGGGGGTCCATCTCCCTTCGATTTTTTCCCTGGCGAACGATAGTGAGCCTGTAATGTGGGAAGAATCGGCCTTCAGCCGGGAAATTTTTCTACTGAAAAATGTACAAATTAATCTAAAAGGGGGATCTAATGGATGTTTTTTTTTTTTATTTGATGGAGGTCTAGGGAGGAAAGTAGAAAAATAATGAATACATGCAAAAAGTGAACCATCCCCCTTTAAAGCCGGTGTCATACGAGCGCTTTTTCGGGCAATTTTCGATGAGCAAGTTTTTCTCGTACTATTTTGAGGCTTTTTTGCATTGGCATCGGAAAGTTGATCGGTGGTTGATTACATAAGGTGGCTGAATTATGATAGAACTTAAATTTTTAATATGCCACCGCTAGACCTCCATCAAGCTTAGAAAAACATCCCCTAGACCCCCCATCAAGATAAATTTGTACAGTTTTCGGTAGAAAAATGTCCTGGTCCAAGGCCGATCACTATTAAAATTACAGGCTCACTATCGCTCGCCAGGAATAAATCGACACCTAATTGGTATAGTAATAGTAGTAGTAGTAGTAGTAGTAGTAGTAGTAGTAGTATAATATAGTAAAGTAATAGTAAGTAGTAGTAGTAATATAGTAGTAATAGTTAGTAGTAGTAGTAGTAGTAGTAGTAGTAGTAGTAGTAGTAGTAATAGTAATAGTAGTACAGTAGTAGTAATAGTTTTATTAAAGTACTTACAGCACAGATAGTCCCCACCAACACCACACACCATCCATACCCACCATCAGGTATACTACAACTATCTTCTGTAATAACAAACACTGGTAGATAACAAAACAAGCAACAACGGTAATAGTCGACTGGTTCAAATCCACTGGTTAAATTAACACCAATTGACCACTTGCGAGTTTCAGGCTATAAGGAAGTTGGAGCTGTCAACATCGATATTTAACAGAAATGGAATAATAATGTAGGTTTTTGATGGATAAATGGTATGTTGAATTGGGTTTTATGTATTTATATATTATGTACTACGACCGTATTTTAGCTGTAAATTCTGTTAAATATCGTTGTCTACAGCTCCAACTTCCTTGTAGAACGAAACTCGCAAGTCGGCAATTGATAATTGATAAAAGTGATAAGTTCAAATGTAAAACAAATGATACACAAAATATTTTAATAATATATGATCACCAATTTGGACACATTGAGGGAGGATGGGCGTTTTTTTTTTTCCCCCTAACAAGACCTCCACCAAGCTTAAAACATCACCCCCCCCCCCCGACCCTTTTTCAAGATATATTTGTACATTTTTCGATAGACTACAGTAAATGACACGAAAAGTTTTAACATTGACAAATCAATGGGGCGAAAGGTCTTAAAATCGCCAAACTAATGGGTCGAACGTCATATAATCTGAAAACTAATGGGGTTAAACACGAGGAAGAAGGGGGTTTTAATAGTGTACTGGATGAGTTGGTAATGGTTAATATCAACTGGTTGAAATGGTATAATGGTTGAGAGCTACTGGTTGAAATGGTCTATTGGTTGAAATGGTATAATGGTTGAGAGCTACTGGTTGAAATGGTCTATTGGTTGAAATGGTGTAATGGTTGAGAGCTACTGGTTGAAATGGTATATTGGTTGAAATTGGTTGAATTATAGTTAATAACTACTGGTTTAATTTGAAGGGTGATTAGGGAGGCGTTTATTTGAAGGGTGATTAGGGAGGCGTTTATTTGAAGGGTGATTAGGGAGGCGTTTATTTGAAGGGTGATTAGGGAGGCGTTTATTTGAAGGGTGATTAGGGAGGCGTTTATTTGAAGGGTGATTAGGGAGGCGTTTATTTGAAGGGTGATTAGGGAGGCGTTTATTTGAAGGGTGATTAGGGAGGCGTTTATTTGAAGGGTGATTAGGGAGGCGTTAATTTTTTAGTGTAGGGGCAAACTAAAAGTACATGGCCTGAAAAGACGTTACACCAGATAGGGTTAATGCATATTGTTTTTCACCAATCCACCAATTAAATTACAAATAAACCTAATTAATGAAATCAACGTATGTTATATTCTATTCTAGCTCTATTTTGACGACGTTATGCAGCTTAGGAGAGATCTATGGCAGTCAAAAGTGTTATTTGAAATTGTTCCAAAGCTTATAATTGCTAGAGGTCCCTTATAAACTGAATAACATCGAATAATACTGATAGCCAATATAAAATGAGAAGGACGGCGCTGGTACTGAAGGGGTTAAGGGGATAGGGGATATATTTGGTCGATTATATCATATATTTTATATTTTTGGATATCCCTTCCTAGACCTCCATCAAACTTAAAAAACACATCCATTAGATCTCCCTTCTAGATTAATTTGTACATTTTTCGGTAGGGGTGAAAGGTCTTAAAATCGACAAACTAAAGGGGAAAGCATCTTAAAATCTGAAACTAATGGGGCTAAGCATGAGGGAGATGGGGGTCTAGAAAAGCGACCCATCTCCCCTTAATATTATTTTTATTAATCTCACCATACAAGTAAATATAAATATATTTGTGTATGCTTACCATCCTCCATTGAAGTTTCAGAAGATATAGTTTTTCCGTCTAGTAATATTTCAGTTTCGATGATGTTATTGTTTATTATTTCATGGGTAACTTTTGTATAATTATGTAACGGTTCTGTATCATGGGGTGCATCTGTATCGTTCTCCTCGCTGTTCCGTCCATCCCTCGCTTGGTTCCACTGTTCCGTATCGTTCCGCCGTTCTATTTTGTTCTGTTCCATTTCCTTGCACCGGTCATCATTGTTCCGGGTCTGTTCCGTTCTGTTCATCTGTTCCACCCCTTGCTGTGTTGGTTCCGTTCTGTTCCAGCCCTCTTCTGGGTTCCAGCCCTGTTCCATACTGTCCCACCCCTGTTGCATATTGTTCCGGTCTTTTTCCGTATTCCACCCCTGTTGCAAATTGTTCCGGTCCTGTTCCGTACTGTTCCGGGACTGTTCCATATTGTTCCGGGCCTGTTCCGTTTTGTTCCCCGCTTGCTCCACACCATCTATGTCGTCCATGGTGAGTCTGCAAAAGGTGGATACATGGATTTATATATATATATATATATATATATATATATATATATATATATATATATATATATATATATATATATATATATAGTTATAGTTATGTAGAGCAGATTAACCAGACCACTGAGTTCCATATATATATATACTGTATATATATATATATATTTGTTTTGTACTTATATAAACATTATCATGACTGTAATGGCCGGGTTATTTAAGGGGGAGATGGTTGATTTTTTCTGGGTGCCCCTTCTCCTGTTAGTTTGGCAATTTTAAGACTTTTAGCCCCATTTCTCTTTGTCAATATTAAGACGTTTCGTGCCATTTAAGTGTCTATTTTCTTCCTGGCGATCGATAGCGCGTCTATTACACACACACACACACACACTCTCACACAGTGAGTGACACTCGCTCTCACACACACTCACACACTCTCTCTCTCTCTCTCTCTCCTAACAAGCATACAGATTTGCGTTCCTCATGTTATTTCATTGTGTGTGTATGTATGTGTGTGTACAGTATTTGCATGTGTGACTGTGTGTGTATACCTGTGTATGTACAGTATGTGACTATGTGTGCCTGTATGTGTGAGTGTGCCTGTGTGAGAGTGTGTGTGTGTGTGTTGATGTGCCTGTGTGTGTGTGTGTGTAAGTGCGTGTGTAATAATATTGTGTTCAAACAACAACTTCAAATGTGCTTTATTTATGTGTACACATTCCCACCTAACTAATATATATCTATTACACTGTTAAGGGGGGAAGGCTTCATTTATTGGTCGATTTATGTATTTATTTATTGTTATTATCGTTGATTTATTTTAGTTTTCTCCCTAGACCTCCATCAAGCTTACAAAAATATCCCCAATATCCCCCTTCTAGAAAAATTTGTAAATTTTTCTACCGAAAAATTTCCCGGCCGAAGGCTGATTTTTCCTAAATTTGTACAGGTTCGCTATCGCTCGCCAGGTAAAACATCGACACCTAAATGGCACGATAGATATATCATTTGACAAAGAAATGGGGCGAAACTTCTTGAAATCGCTAAACTAATGGGGCGAACGTCTTAAAATGTCAAAATTAATGGGGCTAAACATGAGGGAGAAGGGTGTGCAGAAGAACATCCCCTTAAGAAGTATAGCCTACATCCCCTTAAGTATACAGTATTGTTCTTGTTTGTGAGGTATATATCTACGCACTTATACCTCAACAGATTATAATTACTGGGATGTATTAGGGCACAGGTGAGCTACAAGTGTGTGTGTGTGTGTGTGTGTGTGTGTGTGTGTGTGTGTGTGTGTGTGTGTAACTTGCTTGTTTGTTCGTCAAGGGGAATCCACGCAATGCGAGCTAAGCTCATTATTATCGCGCCTCCTTAACTGGGAATGTATTGCGTGAAATGCATGTTAAGTGTTTATGTATCGTTGGAATGGCTGTGGATGTGTGTGTAGTCTGTATTTTAGCCAATTGGCGACATCTGGAAACGAAGGCTTAGGGTTAATCTGTACAATACCATTCTCACTACGGTACCAGTCTCACCCGAAGGCTTAGGTTGACCAGTAGCTTAGGTTGACCAGTACGATACCCATCTCACCTTGTAACCGATCACCAACCCCAGATGGGACGTCACAAGTTAGTCCACTTATACCAGGTTCCTATTTATACTGCTAGGTGAACAGAGGCTACACCGTTAGGAGACTTTGTGTGTGTGTGTGTGTGTATGTGTGTGTGTGTGTGTGTGTGTATGTATGTGTGTGGGTGTGTTTGTGTGTGTTTGTGTGTGTATGTGTGTGTGTAATAATAATTTAATCGGTTTACTTCAAGCCAGCAGCCAATGGTGCTGAAAATACACAGACTTAACCTAGATCTTATCCTAAGGGATCAACAGTCCTGGCTGCTAACGAGAGCACCTACATACTCCCGAGGGTGTGTGTGTGTATTTATGTGTGTGTATGTGTGTGATAATTAAAGACCGAGAGAGAGTGCATATGTGTAATTGTATGTGATAATTAGAGACAGAGAGAGCGAGAGTGTGTGTGTGTGTGTGTGTGTGTGTATGTATGTATGTATGTGTGTGTGTGTGTGATAATTAGAGACCGAGAGAGAGTGCATATGTGTATGTGATAATTAGAGACAGAGAGAGCGAGAGTGTGTGTATGTATGCATGTATGTATGTATGTATGTATGTATGTATGTATGTATGTATGTATGTATGTATGTGTGTGTATGTATGCATGCATGTGTGTGTGTGTTTGTGTATGTGTGTGTGTGTGTGTGGGTGTATGTATGCATGTGTGTGTGTGTGTGTGTGTGTGTGTGTGTGGACTTGACTTAACCCCTTCTGTACCGGAGACGTCTTTTATACTTTATTGTACCTACACTTAACCCGTCCAGCCCCGGCTAGTTTTGTAATGTTTGTTCACCAGAACCCGGCCGGTTTTCAAAAAATGGTTTTATTCCAGAAACAATAGTGAATGGGTTAGGAATGAAGGAAAAAAAAAACACGCAAAAAAAAACGCTCAAAAAGCTTAAAGAATGGTCCTACAGAGCCCCCGAAAACGTATTTTACAAGAGTAAAAAATTGAAGGCAATTACCCCAAAAAACCAGGTTATTGCGCGCTCACGCGCACGCACGTGGACTTTGAGAGTTTTCAACCATCGGCATGGTTGCGTGGGATACGTACACAGTTCCCATACAAATCTGAGCCCTCTTGAGTGGCTACACCTGAGGTTACGGTCGGCGCAATTAGGGTGACGCGCCAGGCGCGTCTCTGGGGCTGTGCGTTACATACATCGCCGACGCGTCAGGCGCGTCGCTGGGGCTGTACGGGTTAAGGGGAGGCAGACCGTTATTCTGGACCCCCTTCTCCCTAATATTTAGTCCCACTAGTTTCGATATTATAAGACGTTCGGCCCATTAGTTTGGCGATTTTAACACCTTTCGCCACATTTCGTTGTCAATTTGAAGACCTTTCGTGCCATTTAGGTGTCGATTTTTTCCTGGCGAGCGATAACGAACCTGCAATTTTAAGAGGAACCGGCCTTCGGCCGGGAAATTTTTCTACCGCAAAATGTACAACTTGAAGGGGGGTGTTTTTCTAAGCTTGATGGAGGTCTAGGGAGGAAACTAAAACAATATATGAATAAATGAATTAATAGACCAAACAAACGGTCTGCCTCCCCTTAAGACAATTTTGTGCAGCTTAACCCGGGAACTGCGGGAAGACTCTTAAGAGTTCCCCCGGCGGACTGCGGGAAGACTCTTAAGAGTAAGGCTATTAAAAAATCCATTTAAAACACCCCCAATTTTTTTTTTTTTTTTATTACCCCTGGGCCATGCCAAATATCACTCCTCCACCTCCCCTCCTTCCCCACTTTCCTCACCTCCTTCAGTTATCACCTATTTTCCCTGTTATTCCCTTATTCTGTGGTATATTTTCGTGCTAACATTAGCGAGTTGCAAGCAGGGCATTGTCATCACTGTTAGCAAACGAGTGCAAGAGAGAGAGAGAGAGAGTATCGATCGACAGTCTCTCTCCAGACGTGGGGAAAAGTGGTGGGAAGGGAGGTTGCCTCAGCCATACATTATGTAACTCCCGGCCTGTATCTTCAATTTTGACCATCCAAGACCATCCAAACGCTGTTTCCACTTGTTTTATTGTTGTAACAGGTTAATACCTTTATAATCAACCTATAATAGGCGCATATGGATAAGTATTAATGCTATTTATGGTAAAATAACGATGTTAGTGATGGGAACAGCTCAAATACGTCAGCACAGGAGTGTGGTGTCTCATACCCCCCATGCGCACTTCAGAGGTTAAGAGGGATCTGTGCTAGTAAAAAAGGGGTTAAGTGAGATAGTTCGAAGCCTGTTCATTGCTGGAGGCCCTTTTTAGTTTAAACTGCATAAAATCTTCTAATATTTTCTTCATATTTTGCAATTATTTCTCTTTATATTATATGTATTCATTGTCGATAGTATCAATTGCTTACTTTTGCGATTTCCTTAGTTTATTTGTGCTATAAATGTAGGTTATTTGTAGGGTAGTTATTGATAGGGGTCACTTGAGGCATGCTATGCTTACAGGTACCTACCCGATAGCACTATCGTTAGTGAGTGCTGTACTGTATTTTATATATTATTTTGTAATAGTATAGATATCTTATCAATATTTGTATTTTTACTATTGTTAATGTCTTGTCATGTTGCAAATTTGATTTTAAATAATATTTTGTACATTTAACATTGTAGTTTCTTTATTCATGCAGAAGTTTAGTAAAATTTGCCAGAACGTCCCGGACCTTCCCAAACTTGACTACGTCCTTTAACGTGACGATTAGTTGCGATGTTATATGTGCGATTGGTTTGCTTGGGAAACAGATTAACTTGCTCATGTAGTGATGTACACCCTATGTGGTGGATTGTGTTCTTTTATTTAATAATTTTCATTTTAGTAAGCGTTGTTTCCACATCGCGATTTTGATAATTTAATTTGACTTTATATTGTCCTTGTCCCAATTTTGGTTTGTTTAGTTTGCAAGTTTTACATTTTAATTAGCCAAAAAAATAAAGTTCAAAAGGGGGGATGGACCGGTTTTCTGGACCACTTTCTCCCTCATGTTTAGCCCCGTTAGTTTTCAGATGTCAAGATGTTTGCCCCATTAGTTAGTCGATTTTAAGACCTTTCGCCCCATTTCGTCGTCAATATTTAGACCGTTCGTGCTATTTAGGTGTCGATTTGTTCCCTGGCGAACGATAGTGAGTCTGTAATGTTGGAAGAAGTTTTATAGTCATTCAGGTGCAATTGACCACTGACGAGTTTCAGGCTATAAGGAAGTTGGAGCTGTAGACATCGATAGTTAGCAGAATTACCAGCTTAAGGGGAGATGGGTCTTTTTTCTGGTCCCTCTTCTGCTTCATTCATGTTTAGCCCCATTAGTTTTCAGATTTGATGACGTGCGGCCCATTAGTTTGGCGATTTTAAGACCTTTCGCCCCATTTCTTTGTCAATATTAATTAAGACTTTTCGTGACGTTTAGGTGTCGATTTTTCCCTGGTGAGTGATAGCGAGCCTGTAACTAAATAGGCATTGGGTGTTTTTATAAGCTTGAGGGAAATCTAGAAAGGACACTAGATGGGATGAGTTTACTGATAATAACATCGGTACGGTGCTTTGAGATAAGATTACTAGATAGCCACACAGGGAGAGAGAGAGAGAGTGTAACAAAGAAGGAAGGAAGACAGGGGGAGAAGTAAAGGAGGGCAGGAAGGAAGGGAGAGCAAGAGGGAGTACTTGAGGAAAACATTTGTTATATGGTATTTATTTCCTTATTTCTTCCTAACTTCCCAGCTCCCTCCTTGTATTCCTTCTTTTTCTATCTCCTCCTTCAGTCCTTCCTTCCATCCTTCCTTCCGTCTGTCCGTCCGTCCTGCCCTCTTCCTCTTCCTTCCGTCTTGGAGTAGGTCCGTCCGTCCGTCCTTCCTTCCTCCCTTCCTTCCTTCCTTCCTTCTTTCCTTCCTTCCTTCCTTCCTTCCTTCCTTCCTTCCTTCATTCCTTCCTTCCTTCCTTCCTTCCTTCCTTCCTTCCTTCCTTCCTTCCTTCCTTCCTTCCCTTCCTTCCTTCCTTCCTCCCTTCCTTCCTTCCTTCCTTCCTTCCTCCCTTCCTTCCTTCCTTCCTTCCTTCCTTCCGTCTGTCCGTCCATCCGTCCTTCCATCTTTCCTTCCCATCCCCCTTCCTTCCTTCCTTCCGTCCGTCCGTCCGTCCGTCCGTCCTTCCTTCCATCTTTCCTTCCCATCCCCCTTTAGTTTAGTTACTTCAACCTCTGCAGTTGTCTTTGAGTTAGCTGTGGGCAGAAAACTAATTTTGGAGAGGTAATTATAAGAGTGAGAGAACTCTATTTCTTATTGCTAATCTGGCAACCTCTGCGTCATATGAGTCTGAAGGGGTTAATAAATTATTATTATTATTTTTTTTTTTAGTTTCCTCCCTAGACCTCCATCAAGCTAAAATAAATCCCCCCCCCCCCCCCCCCCCCCCGCAAGATAAATAAAAAAAAAAAAAAAAAAAAAAAAAAAAAAAAAAAAAAAACATCGATAGGAAAATGTCCGGCCCGAAGGCCGGTTCCTCTTAAATTAGTCTCGCTATCGCTCGCCAGGAAAAATTCGACACTTAAAAGGCGCGAAAGGTCATGATATTGATATAGAAATGGGACGAAAGCTTTTAATATCGACAAGGTAATGGGGCGAACGTCTTAAAATATAAAAACAAAACAATGGGGCAAAACATGAGGGAGAAAGTGATCCAGAAAAAAATCCCTCGATATTAGCTATTTGTTGACTCTGCTAAACACGAGGGAGATGGGCAGTGCCCTGGGCACTGGGGATATGCGGGGCCCCTGAGCAGGGGTGGGGGGCGAGCAAAGCGACCCTTTGCAGATGGGGGGGGGGGGGGGTTATAAGCCCCCCCCCCCGTTTTTGTTTGAAAAATAAGCACTTTTAGGGGCATTTTGAGGGCTATGAAGAATAAAATCCTGTAATTTATAATATACAGTTATACGCATGTAACTGTGCCTAATTATAGGCATCATAGGCATGGCAAGAGAAAAACATTGTGTAATTTGCGATAAAACATATAGTTCAGAAATCAAAATGCACATCAATTAAATTCCCTCAATCAGCAATGCACAAAAACGTATGCAACCGTTACTTCACTTAGCCTAGCAAAACCCACACCAACTCTAACCTAACCAAACTAACTTAACAAGTTACATAACTATCAACAATTTAATATATAACTAACGCAAATTACTGTTACGCGTTACCTAACTTGGGCTAACTACTGTGTAACTGTACCAGTTGATATGATATTATTGATAGCCTATAGCATAATAGCCTCCTTTCACTGCAATATAAAATGTAATAGTCACAAAGAACTTTGGGACTATATTTTATATTACATCAATTTGCGGTTTAGGTTAATCGATTATTCGAGTTATTGGTTTTCAAGTTACAGTACTAGGCTATAATTAATTCATTATAGGTAGAACGTAGGCCAAACACTTTGACCACTATAACCTCTATAATCTATATTGTATTAATTTCACCACAACACCAAACAATATAAATCATAAAGAACTAGAGTAATTGATTTTAATATGTTTACCATTTAGGAAGGGTCAGCCAGGGAATAAGGAATAGTGGGGTTTTAGTTACATACCGGTAGGTTAGGGCCCTAGGGGTCATGATTTCTGCCCTACCTATAATGAATGGACTGCCTCTGTAGTTACAGTTAGGCCAGCACTTGTACCTTGTTTGTTAACGTAGCTGCTTATGATGCACTTTCCAGTCCATAGATTTCTATACTCTCTGTTTTTACAAATTTTTAAAAATTACTTTGGGCTGGCGCATCAGCAGTGTGTGGCTTCCGTGGACCCTGACCTACCACTTAGCTCTGGGGTCTGGGAAGCCCACCAGGTAAGGTAAGCAGCTGCAAAACCAGTTGTGGGCCACAGCAGGTTTTGAAGCATGTGGAGTGTGGAGTGTGGCGTACTAGTCTGTACATACATACATCATAACATAAGACAGTGTTCCACACATAATGCAGTTTCAGTCTCTTGTCCGAAATGGCGCGTTCCAGGCAACCCTGTTAAGGGACTTCACTGTCAAGTTCTTGGATTGAGATCGGCGCGTATAGTCCGATCCCAGGTCTTCCTCGGTCCCCCCTTGGTGCAGCTCCCTCCACAATCACAGACCTCATTTTGTCACCCAATTTTGTTAATCCATTCTCCTCCACATGTCCATACCATCCCAGTCTACTTGTACGCATCACCTCGCTAATACTCTTTATACCTAAACGTCTCCTCAGCTCAAATTGTTATTCTAGCTGTAGCCTGGCACACATCCATCTCACCATTTTCATTACGCTCCATTCTTTGACATCCTCTCCTTTAACGGCCCATGTTTGAGGCATACGTCTGCACTTCTAACACATGAGGCATACACCTCCCTCAGGGGGAGAGGCATTCTTTTCATGGTCAGGATTGGCG
Organism: Paralithodes platypus; assembly: GCA_032716605.1. Lineage (NCBI taxonomy): Eukaryota > Metazoa > Arthropoda > Malacostraca > Decapoda > Lithodidae > Paralithodes > Paralithodes platypus. The sequence continues at coordinate 33,792,839 of CM064511.1, forward strand.
TCAATTCTCTGAACTTCCCCCAGCCACCCTTATTCTTAGCAACAGTGGCAGCCTCGGCCCCACCACCGGCAGAGATGGTATCTCCTAGGTAACAAAACTTGTTCACCAGCTCCAAAGACTCATTTCCAAAATTCACAGCCACAGGATCATCACTTAACCAGCTCGCCTTTGCACACTACGCACGGTCTTGAGTACCTACTCCTAGGGGTACAAATGTGGGGAGGGTACAGTAGCCTACTATAGTACTTCCAGCTGACGGTAAATTGAATCCCTTACCAACTCATTTCTCGATACTTAACCCCTTCATTACCGTGTCGTCCTTTTAACTTTATTCTGGCTACATTTAGACGCTATTGTTCAGTGAAAACGGCCTCCAGCATTTACACTTCGAACTATCCCACTTGACCATTTTTACTACCACATCCTTCTAAACTGCATAAATCATCTAATATAGCTAGAATAAACTGAAAAAGACGTCGCCGGTACAAAAGGGTTAATGGTAACATATGAACCTACCATGTCTTAATTGCATCATATACTGTACAGTATCTACCAAGTTTTTTCATAATTAACAGCAGAAGTAGCTACACAATTCGTAATAACTGATTAACAAGGTCAAGATGGGAGCATGTCAATTTAGGCCTACCATCAGCTGAAAAAAATAGGACTATAGCCTACTATTTGTCAACTGACCTGTGACCTCAATAATACGAAGCCATAATGGTGTACAAAATCTCGCTCGAAATGACACTGGTATGATGATTGACAATAAGTTATACATAACAAAAAACAACAACGTAGGCTACACTTACTTACTAGGCTAGGTTTCGAAAATGATTTACAATGTAGCCTACAATCCTCACGCCATTCTGTAAGTATTCATAGTTCTGAATTTCTAATGTTATAATGTTCCATTTGGTATGGTGTGATATGCACAACACTTACCGATAACAATGCAGTGGTAAAAACGGGAGAGTAGAGGACCAGAAGTAGGCTACTCACTACTTGACGTATTTGACAAGACTGAGACAGGTTCGGAACTTCGGACCGTTCGGTAATAACATAAGAACATAAGAAAATGGGAGTCTGCAGAAAGCCGATTGGCCTAAGCAAGGCAGATCCCTGTCCCACACAACCCCAATTACAAAGCCCAATTATAGGCTCAACACTCTAATACCCTGAGGATCATCTTACCAAAACGGTTAGAAGATTAACGCAGGATTACGGGGGTCTGCCAGAGCGCTGATTGGCCCAACCCGGCTGATCCCCCTTCACACCCAACCCTTCTCGTCCATATGCTTATCCAATTTTATCCTAAAGCTCCCTACCGTTTTTAATCCCACTATAGCACTTGGGTAGTCCATTCCACCCATCTACAACTCTGTTACCAAACCAATATTTGCCTATATCTTTTCTGAAACGAAATTTATCTAATTTGAAACCATTGGTACGAGTTCTTTCGCTATCACTGAGCTTTAGTACATTTGTAATGTCCCCTTTGTTAATCCACTAACCCACTTGAACACCTCTATCATATCCCCTCTAACTCTGCGTCTCTCTAACGAATGTAAACCTAATTTCTTCAACTTTTTCATACGGAAGATTTTAATATTATGGATAACTTTTGTCATTCTACGCTGTACTCTCTCCAATGAATCTATGTCCATTCTGTAATAAGGACACCAAAATTGGACAGCATAATCCATATGGGGTCTCACTAATGACAAGTAAAGTTTTAAGATAACATCAGCAGTTCTGTTACTCACACTCCTAGAGATGAACCCGAGAATCTGTTTGCCTTATTACGAACGCTTATACACCGTGTTCTAGGCTTCAAATCATTGCTAACAAACACACCTAGATCTTTCTCGCATTCTGAATTTTCTCATTCTAAATTAGCTAGTTTATATTGAAACATTTGTCAATGTTAAACTTCATCTGCCAATTACTGTCCATTCATGTAAGGTATCTAGATCCCTTTGGAGGCACACTATAACGCTAGCTGAATCAATTGATCTCTCCATTTTAGTATCGGCTGCGAATTTACTTACCCTACTAGTTATACCTAAATCTAGGTCATTTATGTATATAAGAAACAACAGGGGACCTAATACCGATCCCTGGGGGACACCACTTTTGACTGCTCCCCACTCTGACTTGGTACCATTTATGCTGACTCTCTGTTTCCTACCAATTAGCCATGACCTAATCCATCCCAACAACGACCCTCCTATTCCATGTGCCTCAACCTTTCTCATCAATCTCTCATGAGGGACTCTGTCGAAAGCTTTACTGAAATCTAAATATATAATATCATATGACTTGTCACTATCTACTGCTTCATATACCTCTAAGAAAAAGCTAAGCAAATTAGTAAGGCAAGAACGTCCCTGAGTGAATCCATGCTGAGAAGAATTTATTAACTTAAATTTTTCTAAGTGGCTTCTATTTTCCTAGCAATAATAGACTCTAGCAACTTTCCTATGATTGATGTGAGACTAATGGGACGGTAATTGGATGCTATCGATTTATCACCTTTTTTGAAGATCGGAACTACATTTGCAAGCTTCCAAGCTTCTGGAACTAAACCTGTTTCTAATGACTTGTTTAATAAAATGCTAATGGGCTACTTAACTCATCTCTGCATTCTTTTAATACTCTAGCATATACCTCGTCAGGACCAGGGATTTTTGAGGTTTCAGTCTGTCAATTTCCTTAAGCACATCTTTTCTACTTATACTAACTGTACTTAACATATTTTCTATACTATCACTATATACCATATTGACTTCTGGAATCTGTGCCAAATTTTCATTAGTGAAACGAAAAGAAAATGACTATGTACTGCACATTTCTAAATAATTTTCTGTTATATCTCCTATTGAAGTTTTAACTTGTAGATTTATATAGTTTGGTAAAAAGCTTTAGGGTTATTTTTTGAGTCACTGGCTATCCTTATTTCATAATTTCTTTTTGCTTTCCTGATTTCCTTTTTGACCTGTCTTGATAGAGTCTGATAGTATATATGTAGATGATTTTCGCCTTTCTTTATTTTTCTATATATTCCTTCTTTTTTCCTATAAGATTTATTAGCTTATTAGTCATCCACTTTGGTTGGTTCTGCGTCGATCTAAATCTTCTTTTAGGGATCTATTTATTTTGAGCATTGTGGAGGGAAGCAATAAACTGGTTATCTGTAGGTGGCAAGTTTAACTCTGGCATATCCTGACTTAATTGCTTAACAATAGGGTCCACCCTTAAGTCTCTTCTTATCCCACCATAATCGGCTTTTCTGAAATCTGGGATAAGTGTCGTATTCTCTCCAGCATTCCCCGCCCCTCGTATATTAAAATAAATAGATTTATGATCGCTATTTCCTAGGTGGTCACCAATCTCTACATTATTTATCATTATGTTCATTGTTACTGAAAACTAAATCAAAAATATTAATACCTCTAGTCGGCGTATCTATGAATTGAAATAAAAAACTATCTTGTACTACCTCAATAAACTCTACTGAATCGGAGTCGCCTATTTGGTGCTGCCAATCAATGTTCGGAAAATTAAAATCCCCCATAATGCACACATTGCTAAACCTTGATGCTATATTAATTTCCTCCCATAACGATGTTCCGCCATTTCTACTCATATTAGGCGGTCCATATATAACTTCAATAACTATGGTCTCACTAACTTCGTTAACCTCTACCCAAACACTTGCATTATCATTATTTAGTCTAATACCTGATTTAATACAGCTTTTTAATGTACTCCTGACAAACACTGCTATACCGCCACCCCTCTACTTGTTCGGTCATATTTAAACAAACTATATCCCGTATATCAAACTCTGCTAAAAAATGCCTAGATTCTGTATTAATCCACGTTTCAGTTAGCGCTATTATGTCTATATTTTCTGTGCTAACGAGTGCTCTAAGTTGCGTTCATTTTGTTACATAAACTCCTACAATTTGTATAATATACCCTCAACCTACTACTTTTATGTGTTGCAACTAATTTTTCTATTGTGTGTAAGCTATACTTTATTATTTCCTGTTGAACTACTAGCTCTAGAGAGGCCTAAGAGGACGGAAATTCTACTCTATCAGTATTCTCATCTTTACTATCAGTTTTACATGTGTAGGCAGGCTGTTTTTCTAGATACTACTATTACACATCACTATGATCCGCACTATCTTGACTGATTATTTGTATGTTACTCCACTGGTTTGGAACATGAAGTACCTGCTCCATATGGAGACAGTATTTTTACTTTACCACACACAGGTTTTTTTAATGTCGGTACATTAGGTTGACAGATCTGAACATGGATTCAAAGTTCAATACCAAAATCGTCCCTCAAAAAAAAACACAACACACACACAAACAAAAAACGTGCAGGCCCGCGGGGCCCCTAAATGCGCGGGGCCCTGGCCCTGGCCCTTTGTGCCCTGCCCTAAAGTCCGGCCCACTGGTCACGATGGGAGAACCAGAAAAACGACCCATCTCCCCTTAAGTATTCTTACACAACACACATACATATAGACATTAAACAACCTCACATGTTATAACAGGTCTATAGCTTCCCACTTGGAGGAGCCATATACGTAGTGGGCCAGTCAGTGCCAGAGACCAACCGGAAGTGACACGTGCTTCCACCTTTTCGTAGTCCAGGGCACCACTGAGGTAAATTCGAGGTAGTTTCCTGGGTTACCAAATCAAGCTTCGCATAGACAATATATACAGTACATGGCCAAAAAAATCGATGTAATAATGCCACAATCTTTCGAATGTCGCTTTAATATGGTTCTATCCCAGAATGTCGCTATAATTTATGCCGCTAGATGTACAAGAATTAGCCTCTCCATCGAAGTAAATACCTCCAGATCTAGCGAGAAAAGTAGCTAAATTTGCCAACACTGAGTTACTTACTCTACAGTCTATACTGAACATTGTAGTGTGTGTGGGCCTGTGGGGGGGCACTGGGCTCCCCTGACTCGCCCCCATTATACTGCAGTTTTTCTAGCAACACCCTTGGGCAATATCGCTTAA
>CM064511.1:33797990-33910490 GCA_032716605.1 Paralithodes platypus
AGTAAGATATACACACATTCATACAATAATATATCCTACCCAGAGTGACTTCAATCCTACCATGTACACACACACACACACACACACATCCTACACCCTGAGGGACTCGGTTCGCTGGTCAACCCTCACCACACAGATAGTACCAGTACCGGTTCACACACACACGGTAGGCTCCATATACACACATATCCAGACTACATACACAAACACAATACATGGTACATATGAACGAATACACAGATGGGAGGTAAGGTATAGGCCACACACACACACACACACACACACACACACACACACACACACACACACACACACAGTGTACATATACGGTACACACACTCCAACACACAGCTACACTATACCCTGTTCTAAATAGACCAAAACTTTTGAACATAACCTTTATAACTCACAAACGACTAAAGTAATCTTGCTAATGTTTCTACCATTTGTGAAGGGTCTGCCAGGGAAGAGATGTAGAAATGTACAGCCCATTTGCTCTAGCCCTTTTAGCGTTATAGAGGTTAGAGTTCACGAGTTCTGGCCTACCTACTTGGAACAGGGTAAAGGTTACCGCACCCAGACACATCCCCACCATGAGGGAGTAAGATCAGCTAGCTGGGGCTGTAAACCCCCACCATACCATCCGCCTCACACATGCTCACACATATACACACGACCCATAACCACACAGCACATACGACACATAGTCAGATAGCCTACACACAGGGTACACAATACGCAGCACCCGACACAGCATATAACATGGAGACGACATGGCACATATCGGTACCTACTACATGAATACATACCGGTATACACAATCTAAACCAGGCCGTATCCGCATCCACAGGCCACACAACCCCACCCCCCCTGAGGGACATATGAAACCGTTAATAAAAATTCAAATACCCCAACCGCAACCCGTATCATTCACGGGTGTGGGCCAGAAACACACCCCACCCACATACCACCCCACTCGTTAAAGGGGAAGCAACCGGCCCCACCCACAGACACACACAACCCACCCTGAGGGTGATCTATGATCCGGTTAACTTCGATCTCTACCCCAAACCCAAATCCCTTACAGGCCCTAAACAACACACAACACACTACACACAGGATCACACCGCACACGCATCAGCACACACACACACACACCATGAGGGACTATGATTCGTTAACTCTACCCTACCCCAACCCAACCCTACAGGCCTAAACACTCACCCACATACACATACACACAACCCACCCTAAGGGACTACGTAATGGTTGCCGGATTAACTATCTACCCGGTCAACCCAAGCCCTAACATGGCTCTACAACATTACACACACACACACACACACACACACACACACATACATCCTTTCTCTACCAGTGACAATTCCCTTTCAGTTCATCCTTTCGTTATTCATCATTGCAACTCTCTCTCTCATATTGCTCAGTATTGCAACAAAGCGTTTTGCAGTTCACTGATCATCTGACATTTTCTCTTCCTTCCTTTAGTACATCTTCCTTGCTTGCTTGCCGTTCCCCTCCCTCTCCCTCCTCGCCCCCACCCCACCCAAACTCATCTCTCTCCTCCCAGTTCCTGTCAAGAGGCCATCATTATGTTACTCAGTATAGCAACAAAGTCTTCTACGGTTCACTGATACTCTGACTATTTCCCTTCCTTGGTACGGTCACTCGCTTACCTTAGCTCTCTCTCTCTCTCTTTCTCTCTAACACACACCCACACAGTCTTCCTCATATTGCAACAGTGTTTTACGGTTCAGTGATTCTCTGACGGTTTTCCTTCCTTTGTACTCTCTCTTACCTTGCTTCCTCCCTCCCTCTCCCTCTCTCTCCTACCTTTCACTATCATCCCATACATTCTTCACGCTCGTAAGCTTATTCCCTTCAGCCCTAAGACACATTTCTACCTTTAATTCTGGCTACAGTTAGACGATTGTATGCAGTTTAAGAAGGAACAATGCTATTAACCCTTTCAAGATCCAAGACGCATTTCTTTTCTGTTTTCTGGTAATTATTATAAGATTTTATTCAGATTAGGAAGGGTATATGGAAGTCAAGAGGGTTGATTGAGATAGCCTTTACCATTTTAATACCCACAGATCCTTCCCAAGCTGCATAAAATCGTCTAATGATAGCCAAAATAAACTGCTAAAACGCGTCAGAGCTTCAAGGGGTTAAGCGGGTTTATTGAGATCGTATTTACCCATCTGAGTCAAAGAGGTAAAATTATACACTAAAGAAAAACGCTTAATGGTAACCAGAACATTATGCAAGTTACATAATGGTGGTGAAGGTGTTAAACAATTATTTCCCTTCGTGCTGTTAATGGACGAAATAACTTGAACAATGACGTTCCCTTTAAAAATGCAAATGCTAATTCATCTAATCTCTATAAACAACACTCATTCCCCCAATATGCGCTCCGTATCAGGCGCTGCGAAGGGAAAGAATTGTTTAACCTTTACACCACCATTACGTAATTTTCCTCATATTCTGGTTAACATTACACATTTTTCTTTACTTTATAATCTACATCATTTCATATGGATAAATATGATCCCAATAAACCCTCTAAATAATATAGGTCCTTCTTAAAAACTTCATAAAATCATCTAATTGTGGCCAGATTATAAGATGAAATGGCGTCATGGTGCTAAAGGGGTTAAGCATACCATTAACCAAGTCTTATATGGTCCAGTGATGCTTTGAGGGTCTGATTGTTCCCTACCTTTGTACTCTTAACCCCCCCCCCCCCCCCCCACACACACACACACACACTATCATACCCTTCACTTCCATCCCATAAGTTCCTCAGTCTTGCAACCAAGTCTTATATGGTTCAGCAATGCTCTGAGAGTGTTTCCGCTCTCTTATACTCTATATTATCCTATCTCCCCCCCCCCAGCTCCCCCTCGCTCCTCTCTCTCGGCGAGCCTCCTCGCTCTCGCTCTCGCCCACCTCACTCTCTCTCTCTCTATCCCTCCTCTCTCATCTTCGCCTCTCTTCCTCTCTCTGCTCTATCGTCTCTCTCTCTCAACTCTCGTCTCTCTCCCTCTCTCTCTCTCTTCCTCTCTCTCATCTCTCGCCGTCTCTCCTTTCTCTCTCTCTCTCTCTCTCTCTCTCTCTCTCACACACACACACACTCTGGCAGAAAGAACAAGATATAGCACACTGAACTAAACAAATACATTAACACAGTTTCATTATATTTAAACACGTGGCAAACTCAGCTGCCCGTGTTCAATGATACGCACGTGCAGTTTTCAAGGAGGATTAATAAATTATTTGACGTTGTTTAAACCACACCATCACAATGACACCATTTTACTTTTGATGCTGGCTAAAATTGGACGATTTTCTGCAGTTTAAGGTGTTATTCAGAGGGTTTATTGACATCGTGTTTACCCCTTTGAGTCCTAGAGGTAGAAAATAAGCCGAAGAAAATCGCCTAATGGTAACCAGAATAGGATGGCAATTACGTCATCGTGCTGAAGGGGTTATTTTAGCCCTTAGCCTACGTGTAAAGTAATTATTTGGTACGCTACAACAGGAAGTTTAGTATCAAATAACTATATTCTATATATATTCAGCAGAAAGTAAATTGTCATGTCCCTATCTACTTAATTACCGGGTATTCATCTATTACGGAGATTGTTTAGGAAATTTGGCCTTAATATAATAACGAGATAGTACCGTAATTTCAAAATATCCCATTAACTATCCGCGAGATGAAAAACAATACAAATAGAATATAGGCTTCCACATAAATTAAATACCAGTACAGGTATGTATTTCTATAGAATGCCCGCTATCTATATAACGCATGCAATAATTAATTGAGTAATTCACCATACTAACTTGTCTAACTCTTAGGTCTATAAACAACTTGTAAAAAAAAAAAAAAAAAAAAAAAAAAAAAATGAACACACGCATCCACTAGCAAAATTACACACACACGCATACACACATACATACACAGACATCACACACACACATTCTCTCTCTCTCAAACACACACACTGACTCTCACATCCATCCATCCACACACATATCCACCAATACCACACCCACCCACCCATCCATCACACCCACACACATCACTCTCTATCACACACATCCACTGACTCTCACATCCATCCATCCACACACATATCCACCCACCCACCCACACACATCACTCTCTATCACACACATCCACTGACTCTCACATACATCCATCCATCCATCCACACACATATCCACCAATACCACACCCACCCACACACATCACTCTCTATCACACACATCCACTGACTCTCACATCCATCCATCCACACACATATCCACCAATACCACACCCACCCACCCACCACACCCACACACATCACTCTCTAAATAAAAAAGGGAAAGCCGCATTTATTTTCATGATGTGGCGGAAATTAACGCCTGGCTTCAAGACGGTCATTATATTTGGTTGTTTTGTTGTTTGTGTTGTTGTTGTTGTTGGTAATATGTCTTGTTTCTTGTTGTTATGGTTATGTTTTGTGGGTGTTAATATTGTTGTTGTTGTTAATGTGTCTAGTTTCCTGTTGTTGTTTTTGTTATTGTTTTATCTTGTTATTGTTATGTGTGGTTATTGTTGTTGTTGATGATGGTGGTAGGTGTTCTACGCATTGAAGAATTTTGGTTTTAAATGGTTTAAATATTCTAATTGGTGTAACCCTATGCTCACAACTGTATATGCCTACATACACATACCGGTACACACACACACACACACATATTAGGCCTACACACACACACACACGGAAGTAGATAAATCAGATGTACCGGTATGAGAGTGCAAGTTACTCTATTGGTTGAGAGAGAGAGAGAGAGAGAGAGAGAGAGAGAGAGAGAGAGAGAGAGAGAGAGAGAGAAAAAGAGAGAGAGAGAGAAAAAGAGAGAGAGAAAAAGAGAGAGAGAGAGAGAGAGAGAGAGTGAGAGTGTGTGTCCATGAACGTGAAACGGAAGTCATGGCGTTGTGATCTACCAGTACCGTAGCCTACTCTTACTCTTGGCCTACTTAACTCAGGAAAGTTGAGATGAGAGAGAGAGAGAGAGAGAGAGAGAGAGAGAGAGTGAGAGTGAGAGTGAGAGATAATTATTTTACGCTTGTATCTTTAAACCAGTCTTTCCATTCAGTGTTGTTATTGAACGAAAAACGGTACCGGTAACTTGAAAACATACGTAACCTTCATAATTGGGCATGCTAATCCGATTACTCTTTGTAAACAACTCATTCCCACAGTAGGCCTATTCGCTCGGTATCAGGCGTTGCGAAGGGAAAAGGAATTGTTTAACCCCTTCTGTACCAGCGACGGCCTTTTAACTTAATTATGGCTACTGTTAGACGATTTATTCAGTTTTAAAAGGGACTCCAGCAATTAACAGACTTCGAACTACCTGTATCTCACTTAGGCCTAAGCCGCCTAACCCTTTTACTACCACAGATCCTCCTTAAACTGCACAAAATCGTCTATATATATATACCTAGATGAAAATTAAAGAGACGTCGCCGGTACAGAAGGGATTAAAACGCTTAACTCCACTTCAGCAACACAAAGACCTACATCTCTCTTAACATACACATTCATACAACAATTATGTACACTGTAAAACGATTACCGTACGGTTATAACACACACACAGACACACACACACATTACGGATTCTAGATGGCAGGTGGACGTGTGCAGGGTTAAAATAAGTTACAAAGAATAGTTATTATTTCCAAGACTTGCGGTCCATTCCGGTGAGATACTAAAGTGGAAAGAGCTTGTGCAAAATACTGTACTACCTGCTCTTCTTGCAATGCTCTACTGAAGAACTATTTAGCTACAACCTGCGAGGGAAGTTTGTTCCAAGTAGAATAGATCTTAATTAGACTATGTGAAGGTCAGAATGGCAAGAAGAATGTAGAATGAAAGAGAGAAAGGGAGGGAGGGAGGCAAGACGGATTGAACCAAGGAAAGGAGGGAGGAACGAAGGAATGCACGAAGGGAAGGAGGGAGGGAGGAATGAACAAAGGAAAGGAGGAATGAAGGAATGAACGAAGGGAATGAGGAACGAAGGAACGATGGAATAAACGAAGGGAATGAGGGAGGAAGGAACAAAGGAATGAACAAAGGAAAGGAGGGGGGAACGAAGATCGGAATGAATGATCGAAGGCAAGGAGGGAGGGAATGAAGGAATGAACGAAGGGAAGGCGGGAGGAATGAAGTAATGAACGAAGAGAAAGAGGGAGGAACGAAGGAATGAACAAAGGAAAGGAGGGAGGAATGAACAAAGGGGATGAGGGAGGGATGATAAAATGAACGAACGGGGGAAAGAAGGAAGGCTGGATGATTCTGAATGCGAGAACCTTCAAACGGGACTGCTGGATACACGCTTGAGGTAATACATGTGATTATTATGTAATGGTTCCAGATTTAGTCCCGGTACATACACACGCACACATATATATATAGGTAGCACAGTCACACACGCACTCGTAAGCAACACCCACTCAAATTACTTAATGAACACAACTAACGCACTCACACGAACACACAGAAACACTCCCAAACTTATCTCACTCGCTCACTCTCACACATACTCTTTCTCTCTTTAACCTACCACTTCCACACACTCACTCTCTCTCACCTGCCAAATACACACACATACCGGTACACATGTATCATAAAATCACCCACCAAACTTTCCCTCAAACGGAAAGCTTCCCTGTAGGCCTGTGTACCGAGCCGTAGTAAGTAAACACCCATGCCAAGCTGAATCGAACCCAGACGGGATATGGCCAGGCTGTAACGTATCCTAATTTTGCTTTTACCATTCCAACAAATTACTAATGTAAAAAATCCAGCCAATATAATTTTGACCCATGTTACTAGCTTACCGATCTACACACACACACACACACACACACACACACACACACACACACACACACACACATATCCGGTACATACATAGGCCTATAGAGGAAGTCATTACAGGGTTCATGGAAAAAAAATCCATTCTTAAGGAACTCGTGAGATATTATTCGATCTATTGAGGTTGATGGGAAGTTACTCTGAGGAAGAGAGAGAGAGAGATTATCGTAACGCCTCTGAGACGTGCTAATAGAAATCCTGCCCTTGTCTTTCTTGGTGACAACTTTCTCATACCGAGATTTATTTTGAGGAAAATTGGAGGAAAGATAAATGACTAAGGCCTACAATATAATTAGAACACACACTCACTCACTCACTCTCTCTCTGTCTCTCTCGTCTGTGAAAAATTATAAACATATCGGTACAGTACAGTAGCAGCCTAAGCAGATATAATTGTCTTCTGATCTTGGAACGCCCTCGGTCTCTCACTCTCTACCACACGATGTGCAAATTGTCATACCGGTACTTTCCTGTAAACGAGATTTATCTAGGAATCTCATTTCAAGAAACTGTACGGTCTGTATATAGGCCTACTGTATTGATGCTATGATTAGCGATATAGGACCATATTGCACAATGCACAAATGCACAATGACAAAGACATTCCATATTTTGTAACAATTGTTGCATCATATCAAAATGTATTATGGTCTGCCCCCATCCAGCCATACAGGTGGTGGGGAGGTACCGGTAATTAAAGGTTATTAAGTCGTATCCTTCTCAAGATGATTACAGTACTTCCGAGTTTCAGACTATAGGGCCTAAGGAAGTTGGAGCAGTAAACATCGCTATTAAATATAAATGAAATTATATTGTAAGTTTCTGCTGGCTAAAAAGTATGTTGAATTGGGCAATTTGGGCTTTTTGAGTTTATAAATGTAAAACAACTGTATTTTAGCTGGTAATTCTACTTATAATCGATGTCTATAGCTCCAACTTTCTTATAGAACGAAACTCTATGAAGTACGGTACCGTAGCTTGAACAACCATGAACCTTAGTCAACCGCATGCATAATAAGTGGCACTTGTCTAATAACCGCTTCTAATATACCGTACTTATGCAAATTACTGATAGGCTAATACTAACGCAATGCCACAATTATTAACGACTCATTAAACAAGGGTGCTTACGTCACTCTCAGCTGTAACCTAAATACAGGTTACATGGAGGACTTATTAGTAGCCTACCGGTATGGGTTATGTAATGGTGTATTGTTAGATTGTATTGTTATGGGGAGAGGTGGTGTTGATTTGTTGGTGTGTTGCAATCGTAGGGTTAGTAGAAGGGCCTTGATGGCAGTTTTGAGATTTTAACACGTTCGCCCCATTACTTTGGCGATTTTAAGACCTTTTGCCACATTTAATTGTAATTTCTATGCCATTTAAGTGTCGATCTTATCCTGACGAGCGATAGCGAGCCTGTAAAGTAAGAGAAACCGGCCTTCGGCAGAGATAGTTTCCACCTAAAAATTTACAAACTTATCTCAAAAGAGGGGGTCCTCTCTGATCTCTCTCTCATCATAATTCCTGCCACCTCTTCTCTCACCTCCTCCCTACCCCCCCCCCCCACCCTCTCTCACCATAATTCCTACCACCTCTTCTCTCACCTCCCCTCCCCCCCCACCTTTCTCTCTCTCTCTCTCTCCACACACACCTGTTTAAGCTGGCACCTCAACTTTCAAGGCCTTAAGGAGTTGTTGTTGTTGTTCCCCAGGCTGCCTGGCCGAAGAGCCCCAAGGCCCCAAGCAAGGCCAAGGCCATAACCGAGCGCCCCCACAGGTCCCTCCCTGCCTACCACAATAAAGCCTGGGTGACCGAAGCCACTCCATGGCAGGGAGCTAAGGAGGGCGCGGAAACGCCCGGGAAACCAAAGCCCCACCCAGGGCCCTGTTCCCCTCAGCAATTATGAAGAGAAAGTTGAGGGTCAAAGGAAAAGGCCTTAAGGAGTGTCACCCAATTACAGTAGAGAAATGACCGCTAGTTTGCATAAAGGGGGAGGGAGGGAGGGAGAGAGAGTGAGCGTGTATGAGTGGCAGTGAGAGTAGGCTATAGTAAATGCATACCGGTATTACTGTACTTCATCCCCCCCCCCCCCCTTCTCTCTCTCTCTCTCTCTCCAACACACACACACACACACACCTTGTACGACACGGTATCACAGCCCTTACGCGAAGAATCCATTAATTTGCAATTTCATGGAATCTAATCACGAATAAACCTTACAATCTATAAATATAACATGCGCAAGCTTAAGATTATGAAAATAGTTAACAAAATAGCAGACATTAAGTTAGGCTAGTAAAGAATAATATATAATTTAAAAAAAATCAAACTTACCTTTCTTTCCGTCGGTAGAAATCATGTTGCCAATGGTGGTGGTGGTGGTAATGTTGATGTTGTTGTTGTTGTTGATACTTTGGTTGCTTATGATGTTTTTGCTGTTGTTGCTGGTGATGTTCTTGCTGCTGCTGTTTTTGTTGTTATTGCTGCTGCTCTTGTTGTTGTCGCTGTTGCTGATGTTCTTGCTGTTGTGATTGCTGAAGATGTTGCTGATGATGTTGCGGTTCTTATTGCTGATGTTCTTGTTACTGATGTGTTTGTTATTCGATGAAGACGATAATTTTGGTGGATGTTTGGATGGTGGCGGTACCGGTAGAAACGGTGATACGAGCATGGTGGCTAGGGTTGACAGTGCCTTATTCTTTTTGTTGTTTTTCTTAGTAGTGGTAGTGAAGGTAATGGAAAAGGCAGTGGTGAAATAGTAGTTTGCCTAATAGGTTACCGGTACTTTAAAAGGAGGCATGGGGTGTGGTGCTGGTGGATAGTTCATGTTGAGAGGAAGTCTAATATGGGTTAGGCCAATTTAAGATCAGGCAAGGCTTGGCAGGTTCATGGTGAGAGTGAGAGATTCTAAGTCAAAATAGTTAAAAATACATACTAAAGGGATAAGCTAGGTCATTATATTGGTCAATAGGCCTTTTGTGGATTTACGAATTCATGTCACTGTTTCTTAACATGATAGTTCTGTTTCAAATAATAGAGGTAGGCCTATATACTATAAATATCAATAATTTATAGCCGTTAAATAATGAATATAATGTTATTGACTAGAGAAAAATTATAATGAAGATGGTAACTATATTCGAGACAGGCCTAATTAGCTAAGGATACCGGGAATTATTTACAAGTATCAGTAGCCTACAAAAATAGAGAGATCAGTTTAGGTACCGGTACCGTACTAAGCCACTGATGATAATAATACTAACTCAATAATACTTTCGATACCGGTACTACTAATAATAGTGGTGATGATGGAGAGGCGTGATGATGGTGAGAAATAGAACGGGGGTGTGGGAACTTTTGAAATCCGTGTCAGAGAAAATTTTGGGAGTTTTCACCGCTTGTCACCGTGAGATAAACTTCTTGGCTTTCTTTATTAGCCAGCTTCTCTCTCTTTGTCTCTCTGTTTCTATCATACGGCACTAATATTTCAAGAAGATGTTTGCATTGCGTAAACGATGCCACAAAAGACGCCTTACACTCTTCTTCTTAGCTCGTTCTTCTCTCTTTTTGTATGTTTCTATTTTAAGAAGATTTTCGAACTTGACATGTGGCTAAACTGGTGCCAAAAATACGCCCTATATTTTTCTTGTTAGTTGGTCGTTTGATGTGTTTATACTTTTTCTTATATTTCCTTATTATGTTATTATGTTTTTACTATTTCACCCCTGCTTCAGTCACTTCAAAGTTCTTTTTGGTATTAAACGAAGGGTCAAGTCGATGGTGTCTTTGAAGCGACATTTTGACTTTACAACTTAAGTTTCTGCTAGCTTACCATGCACTATGCGATTTATTTTGGTTACCGTACTAAATAACCGGTATGTCAGGTACCGTAGTTCTATTCTTCAGTTTCGACACCAGATGGCTCTATTGTCGAATAGTCCATTTTATGTTGTTGGGTCTTCTGGTTCTGGCAACACATGGCCAAGCGTTACTGGTTACCATGACAACAAAACCCTATGACGTCACGTAGGTTTTGGTTGAAGAATTATATTTTATGCAAATTAGGTCAAGGGTTTTGTAGGGTTTATTTACTACCACACAAGGTTTGATATTCTAACTCAGTTACTTAGTCTGTGTAATGATTTAATTTGGGACATCGTAAATTATTCTCCCTAATAAATAGTTTGTTTTCTATTAATTATATTCAACCAATTTCATGTTTGGTATTTCTTGCTTAGCCTATAATATTTCACACAGTTTACCGGTACCGTACACGATCAATGTAGTTTGACACGGTAGCGTAGCAATGTTGAATAGTGTTGATCATTAAATACGATTATACGCAAATATAACCATAACATGATCAACCACTATTGGGATATGATATATTTTTCAGTTTATTCTTCGATCGTAGGTAATTTCGGTTTTATATCATTAGTGGGCTATGGTTAAACATTTAAGCTTCCTTTATAATGTTCAACGTAGTGTTAATCCAGTATATATTTTTCCATTTTATGCAATAATAAATTAAAGTTAAAACAAATCCATCTGGCACATATTTCGCAGTCACTCAATATTTTTTTTTTTCGGTCAAATATTCCTGTTATTATATACTAGGCCAATGCTAGGTTCCAATGCTATATACACTTCAATGCTAGGTTCCAATGCTATATACACTTCAATTGTCAGTCCAAAGAATTCCATATGGCACACAAATACAAACTTACCCTTCACGGGGTTTTACTAAATGGTCTGAAAAGGAAGATAAATCACTTGTAATCCAAAACAACTGATGAGGGTTATAGGTCTGGGTTAGTTCATATTATCATTAGCTATAAGCTAGTTGCACGAACTACACTGACATGTAATGTTGTACTAGCGACCGGTAATGGAGGCAATATTACCATACAAACGCACTATCATTTCCACATCTTCCTACTCTTTTCAAAACTAACATGGGGTATGGGTGTCCTCACATTAGACCCGGTTACAGAAACATTTAGATTGAAATATAGATATAGAATAGGCCTTTCAGTCGAATAAAACTGAGTGATAGAGGGCGAAAGTGGTACGGTATATTTGTAGAACGGGTAGTATATAAGGCTAGTCTGTATATGATGAACAATTATAGTAGGGACGAGTAGCCTACGGTATATGAGAGAGAGAGAGAGAGAGAGAGAGAGAGAGAGAGAGAGAGAGAGAGAGAGAGAGAGAGAGAGAGAGAGAGAGAGAGAGAGAGAGAGCGAGAGCGACGCAACCAACCACAAAATAAACAATGGAAAAGTGAAACAGAAACGCCCTCTCTCTCTCTCTCTCTCTCTTTACAATAGGTGTGCTGGACTATAATAGCCTTCAATCTCTCTTTTAGATCCAATCTCACTGGAACGAAATGCAAGGTCTTTGAGATACTAACTTTTCCTTGTAACCAAACTCTCTTTCACACACATACACACACTTAATTCAAGTGTTCAAAATCATCAAAGGCATCGACAATATGAACTGTAGTAAGTACTTCACTATCGACCAATCTAATTACACGCGGGGAAACGGTTGCAAAATTATTGGTAAATCTTTTAACTCGCACGAATCTAAGAATTTCTTCTTCAATCGAGTTGTCAACTTGTGGAATGGGCTTCCTTCCCCGAGACGTTATAGACTGCAGCACCGTTGATTCATTTAAATTCCGCCTAGACAAATATCTCGCATCAAACCCGCGACTGACTGCGTTTGTAAATGAATAACTTTATCCTCCCCTCAGTTACTAACCCATATGTCCCCTACTAACTTCCTAGTCCTGCCACTAACATTCCCTTTCCAATGTTCCCTTACCCACTCTAAACCACTGTTTGGACACTTGATCCTCAGTGTTTTGGAGGACAAGCAACCTAGAAGGGTCACTAGATCTGTTGTTGCTTGATTTCCTTTGTACTCCTTTGTACACATTTAAGGGGAAGTTTTTAGTTTGCTCCCTACCCCTGTCCCCTAGACCTTGAAGCTTAACAAAATACCCCAAAGACCCCCCTTCGAAATATACAGTACCGGTAGCCTATGTGTACATTTTTCGGTAGAGAGATGTTGCGGCTGAAGGCTGCTTCTCCCTAAATTGCAGGCTCGCTATCGCTCGTCAGGAAAAAAAAAATCATAGCTCGTCAGGAAAAAATCAACACCTAAATGACACGAAAGGTCTTAATATTGACAAAAATGGGCGATAGGTCTTAAAATTGCCAAACTAATGGGGTAAACGTCTTAAAATCTGAAAACTAATGAGGCTAAACATGAGAGAAAAGGGGGTAAATAAAAACAACCTCAACCGAAAATCTCCCCTTAATGTAAATCTACTGCACTAAAAAATCGCTTGCATCTAGATAATAGTCTCCACCAGGTTTGAGCCAAAGATTCAATATTCGCTCGTTCAACGCGAAATGTGTAGTTATATATTTCTTAACCTATTTATTTATATGGGGCGTTTGTCTGGAATGAACTGAGAGGTTTCCGACTTCCGAGACAATGTATTCCTTGTAACCCTTTGTAGGTTTGAAACACCTGGCCGGCATATCTACTTCCTCTCTCTCCCTTTCAGTGTTGCCAATTAGCTGCTTTACCGCTAGATCTAAGAGTTTGACTTCTATCTAGCAGCAATTGTTTACGTCGTCACAATTCATAGCGATATTCTAGAGATTACAGACATTTTAGAGCCACACTCTAGATCATTTATTGTGGCATTATTCTAGCGATCTTTCTACAAATTTGTCTTACTAGCGACTTATGAAAACGGAGCTAGCGGTATTTAGTGTTTTCATTAGGTAACCCTGCTGAGTTCCTTTCTCTCTTTGTTGTCTCACACTGTCCATTCGTCTTGTTTATCTCAGCCTATCATTATAATATTATCTAGGTCTGTATGTCTGTATTTATACCTCATGGACCTACCTAGTGTAACTAAATATCTACATAATTTAGATATCTCGTTCTCTCTCTCCCTTTAATTATCTTTGATTATACTATTTCAGGCCTCTCTCTCTCTCTCTCTCTCATTTAATCCATTAACTACAGAGGCGTTTTATTATTATTCTGGCTTGAACACTGGACAATTTTATTCAGCTTCGGAAATATCTCTGCGAATCAATGGTCTATAAAACTACTACCGTACCCGTACCACATGTCTCTCCTAAACTGATAAAATGAAGAAAGGCGTTTTCGTCTACTGAAAGTGTTAGGGGTGGGGGTTTGTCTTCTGGACTCCCTTCTCCCTCATGTTTAGCCCCATTAGTTTTGAGATTTTAAGACGTTTGCTCAATTAGTTTGGCGATTTTATGATCTTTCGCTCCATGTTTTTCAAATTTAACCCACTTTGTAACAAAGGTTACGATCTTGTTTTCCTATAGAGCGATAGCTAGCCTGTAATTTAGGATGGAACCTTTTTTTGCCGAAAAATTTACAACTTTATCTCGAAGGGGGGTGTTTTACATTACAGCTTGATGGAGGTCTAGGAAGCAAAGTAAAACAAGAACATCTGCTGAACTAGCCTAAATCCGAGTGAAACATTGCTGTTTGCCTCTTCCTTAAGTGCGGTACTTTGTCAAATGTCTGGTATGTGTGTGTGTTCTCTCTCAACTAATTTTATACTGCGTAATAAATGAGCTGTTTACCCTTTCAAGAAGTGCTTACGGACCGTCCGTACGGTAGTTTGTCAAATGCCAGATCAATAAATCTCTCTCTCATACACTTAACTATAGTCGGATTATTTCCACCTAACGGTAGATTTTCATAGCCTATATATATATATATATATATATATATATATATATATATATATATATATATATACTTATCTTGGTAAAACAGCTTTTACGAACATTTTGTAGCGTCCAATACTACTTATAACTCGGCATTTACAGTATTATATGAAGTACGGTACTGAAAATCAGAAGCCTAGGAATTCAATTTACCAGCAGCTGGAATATAATAGAGTAGCCTATGGTGAAATAACCGTGTGTAACAAATAAGCGGTTTACCCAAAGTTAATCACCCTTCATATAAGTGGTCAGGTCAGGTGAAGGTACTGAGGGATAACCCTTTATCGTAGCTACTTTCTAATTTTCCTATTTTCTGAAGAGTGTAGAGAGGGGAGAAGGGGTGTTGGAGGGGCATTGTTAAGTGTCCGAGGGGTGGGAGGAGGTGCTGGATTGTATTATGTACCGGTAATCAATACAGTATGGGAAGTGGGAAATTAGGTAAGAAAGTAAGAAAATGGGAGTCTGAAGAGAACCGATGGCGATGGGCCCACACAAGCCAATCCCTTTTCACACCCAACCCACCACCTCATATGCCTAATAAACTTAGTAATACTTTACTTAGTCCATATACACACTATTGTTAAAAAATATATAGGCCTATACGGTAATTTATCATACATAAGAACATAAGAAAATGGGAGTCTGCAGAAAGCCGATTGGCCTAAGCAAGGCAGATCCCTGTAATACATACATACATAGGCCTATGTCAAGCATATTTCAATCCCAATAGAGGCATTTGCACAAAGGAAAACGTAAGACCCCTAAGTTAGTGCAAGTGATTATAATAATATCCCAATTGACCACTTGCAAGTTTCGAGCTATAAAGAAGTGAGATATACGGAACGTATTAATATTTAGACGAATTACTAGCTACAATACGGTTGTAGTGCATATATTAGCTTTTTACCAACTATATAAATCCAAGGTTAGAGATGTAATTGGTCCCCTTAAAACTTCGATAGGAGAAATGACAGAAAATGATTTAGAAATGTGCAGTACATTAAATACCGGTAGTCAATTTCTTTCAGTTTTCACTAATGAAAATTTGGCACAGTTTCCAGAAGTCCGTAAGGTATACAGCGATAGTAGCCTATAGAAAATAGGTTAAGTGCGGTTACTAAGTAGAAATTGTGTGCTTAAGGAAATTGACAGACTGAAACCTCATAAATCGCCTGGTCCTGATGAGGTATATGCTAGAGTATTAAAAGAATGCAGAGATGAGTTGTTATCCATTAACATTTCTATTTAACAAGTCATTAGAAACAGGTATAGTTCCAGAAGCTTGGAAGCTTGCAAATGTAGTTCAGATTTTCAAAAAAGGTGATAAATCAATAGCATCTAATTACCGTCCCATTAGTCTCACTTCAATCATAGGAAAGCTACTAGAGTCAATTATTGCTAGGAAAATGAGAAACCACTTAGAAACATTTAACTTAATCAATTCTTTTCAGCATGGATTCACTCAGGGACGGTCTTGCCTTACTAATTTGCTTAGTTTTTTCTCAGAGGTATATGAAGCAGTAGATAATGACAAGTCATATGATATTATATATTTAGATTTCAGTAAATCTTTCGACAGAGTCCCTCATGAGAGATTGATGAGAAAGGTTGAGGCACATGGAATAGGTGGGGCGTTGTTAGGATGGATTAGGTCATGGCTAATTGGTAGGAAGCAGAGAGTCAGCATAAATGGTACCAAGTCAGAATGGGGAGCAGTCAAAAGTGGTGTCCCCCAGGGATCTGTATTAGGCCCTCTGTTGTTTATTATATACATAAATTACCTTGATTTAGGTATAACTAGTAGGATAAGTAAATTTGCAGACGATACCAAAATGGGGAGAAAAATTGATTCAGATAGAGATATAGTGTCTGCAAAGGGATCTAGATACATTACACGAATGGTCAGTAAATTGGCAGATGAAGTTTAACATTGACAAATGCAAGGTATTAAAGATAGGGAAGATGCATACAAATGTTAAATATAAACTAGCTAATATGGAATTAGAAAACTCAGACTGTGAGAAAGATCTAGGTGTGTTTGTTAGCAATGATTTGAAGCCTAGAAAACAATGTATAAGCGTTCGTAACAAGGCAAACAGGATTCTCGGGTTCATATCTAGGAGTGTGAGTAACAGAACTGCTGATGTTATCTTAAAACTTTACTTGTCATTAGTGGGACCCCATATGGATTATGCTGTTCAATTTTGGTGTCCTTATTACAGAATGGACATAGATTCATTGGCGAGAGTACAACGTAGAATGACAAAAATGATCCATAATATTAGACATTTTCCGTATGAAGAAAGGTTGAAGAAATTAGGCTTACATTCGTTAGAGAGACGCAGAGTTAGAGGGGATATGATAGAGGTATTCAAGTGGGTTAGTGGGATTAATAAAGGGGACATGAAAAATGTACTAAAGCTCAGTGATAGCGAAAGAACTCGTACAAATGGTTTCAAATTAGATAAATTTCGTTTCAGAAAAGATATAGGCAAATATTGGTTTGGTAACAGAGTTGTAGATGGGTGGAATAGGCTACCAAGTGATATAGTGGGATCAAGAACGATAGGGAGCTTTAAGATAAAATTAGATAGGCTAGGTATATGGACGAGATGGGTTGGGTGTGAGGGGGATCTACCAGGTGTGGGCCAATCGGCGTTCAGCAGACCCCCGTAATCTTGTGTTAATCCCTGACCATTTTGGTGGGGGCAGTACTCCAGGTATTAGTGAGTTGGGCCTATAATTGGGGTTGGGCGTGACGGGGATCTGCCGTGTATGGGCCGATCGGCTTTTTGCAGACTCCCATTTTCTTATGTTCTTATATGAAAAATACACTAACAATCCATCAAAATATCACAAAAGTAATTTCCATTAAATATTGAACTTCCTTATAGGCAAGCCTGAAACTCGCAGGTGGTCATTTGGATTGAAAATAATGGCCTCCCGTTTGTTAACTGGTGAAGGTGGTAGTTAGGTGGTTAGCAGTTCAGTGGCACCTTTTTCACGCCACAGGATTTCACTAGCAGTTTCTCCAGTTCACACTCTAGACCGTACCATGTGCTAAGTTTTGCCGTATTTTCTAGGTAGTCGATATATGCTAGTTTGTGTATTGCAGCTACTGATAAATTGTCATATCCTCATCTTCATTACTTAATTAATACGATGACATAGTAACAAAATATGTTTTTGGTAATGACAACCTGGTATTTATGTTATGCAGTTATACAAGCTTCATAAGTTTCCAAGTATCAAGAAATCAGCTGGTAAAGGATTGCATTTATCAACAGAAAACAGACTAGGCCTAGGCTATAGCCTACATATATTTGCACTGAAAGTACTGTAATAAGGTTCCGGTACTTCACATTACAATTACAATAACAAGCTTATTATAATGACTGGCTAGAAACACGGCAAGGCCAGTAATTACCACCGACGACATTAATGTGGGTTCATTAAGAATGCGGACCTCTTCCCAAAGTTGCAGGGGCTATACAGGCAATATATCACCTTATCAGGACTACCAGAAGGATGAAGATATTATTATTGGCAGTTTGGTCTTCAACAACCGGACATTATAATAAAACGGGTAGGCTTATTCACCTACAAAGTAGAATTGGTAAATTTCTATAATTGCACCTATACGAGCTAAAAAATATACTATTGTATTTAACAGGAAGGTACGACGAGGTAAGTGATGTGGTATAGGTGGCAATATGCCTAAATGGATTATAAGGGCATTCCACCCCCTCTGACAAAAGTCTATCAATCTAGATGAGACACGGATTTTTCATTGTTTCAGAGAGACATTAACCTAACCTAACAACCTTACCTAACCTAAGCGGGCGGGGGGGGGCTTATAATCCATTTCCGCATATTGCCACCTATACCACATCACTTACCTCATCATACCTTCCTGTTAAATATAATAATAATTTGTGTAGCTCGTATAGGTGCAATTATAGACCTAGGGCCTATACCGTAGAGGTATAGGCCTAAATGGTTGGTTAACAGTACGGTAGGCTGCCCATTTGTTCACAGGTAGGCCTATAGGCTAGTCTTTGAAACCGAATCTGTTATTTTAACATCCTACATGCACAGTACGTGTAGGATATTAAAGTAAAAGATGTACAGTACAGTTTTCCGCAAATACTATAAAGTAGTTTCATAAATTCATATTCTGCAAAAAATCAGTGATCGATGACACTTATCCCCCCGTTAGAATGAACACCCTACAATTACTATGATGCTTTAATTGACGACTGTACTGTAATACCCTTTAACATTAAATACGAGTGATCATAAATAAGTTATTTTCTAAAGTGAGCGATACCAAATTATGTTACAAATAAAAAATCAGTTCTACACTCCCTACGTGTCTAACATTGGCATTGCGATAGTTAGTCGGTAGGCCTAGACTACTAATACAAGTTTAACAGACTATTATCACATCATTCCATCACTTGCACTCTTTTCTGGGCATCATTTCACTTTAACATACGATTAACACTTCACTTGTTGCGTAGTGAGGACAATTATGTAAACATTAATTGCCCGGCATCACTCGTAATCTTTTCACCATCACAAATGACACCATCTTGAACGTTAATGACCATCACTGTCATCCCCGACGGAAGAAGAGACACATCTGACGCTAACCATTATAGCGGTAATGTGGATAGTACCGGAAGAAGAGAAAACGCAAGGAGGGAAGGCTGGAGAGACCACGCGCACATCCTCCCCCTTCGACGCTTTGCGGTTGACTGACTCGGTCTGACTGGTTGGGAGATTATCAGGGACCAGGGTTAACAACGAAATCCGAATCACATAATAACGCTACATGAGTCCTCAAAAACCGCTTAAGTCGCAAGTTTGCAATGCACCCATAATAATAGAAACAATTTGCCGGAGGATAACAGGTTTTTCACAATAAGTAGACGGAGGTCTTTTTTAAAAAAAAGGTAATTTCCACTACCATTCAATCCAAAACATATTTAATTCAGTTGTTGTAAGTTTTTCATGAATGGAGAAGACCAATAGCTGGTGAATGAATTATTTTATGCATGTTACTTGATTTCCCGTTGTCCAGTCTTTTATGTCAACAAAATAATATAATAATACATACATAAATAAATGAATACATAAATAAATAAATAAATAATAATAAATCAACTTTATAACCGGTCAAAATCTCCGGAATTATACCAACTTTATATCGGTTGTTGTCAATAATTGCCGTTAGATCGAAGTAAATATATCTAGTTCTAGCAATGAAATCGCTAAATTGGCAACGCTGGAGAGTTTGATGCGGTCCACAGGAATGAGCGAACAGTTGTTTTGGGGAGGAAGGGGAGGGGGAGAGGGGAGGGGAGGGAAGGATCTTTTACAGGGAGAAGCGAATTGTTTGTAATGTGTTGTATTGTTACAGGTGATGTTAAGCGCACTGTAACATGTAGTATATCTACCTCCACGTAATCCCAATCCTTCTCCCAACCCCCGCACACCTCCTAACCTAAGAACACTTTTCCAGTCTTAAAATTAACCTCTCTTTCTCTCTTCCCAAATTAGTTTAATCTCATTTATCTCTCCTTCTTTTCTCTTCACCCCCCCCCCCCCCCCTCCACACATCTCTCTCTCTCTCTCTCTCTCTCTCCATTTCACTCGTTTCCTTTGCTAGCCTTACCTTCCACTTAGTGCAGAAAAACAAACAAAAACATAAAATTACGTCCGGACTGCTTATTAGGGGCCGCAAGGTCTGTGCAACTCTATTTAAGTCTCTCTCTCTCTCTCTCTCTCTGTATCACGGCTAGAAGACTCCATAATACAAACACGTATTGATATATTGCATAACAACATACAACACTGCATTCAGCAACTACTATACGTTCTCCAGGGTGTTGGGGTTTGGAGTGAATGTGAAGAAATACAAAAACAAAAAAAAGTACTTCATCCACGATACCTGCGTCGAGCTGTGACCTTCAAAATATTGGTCACAATTGCAATTATTTTATATTTTCTATGTGAATGAAGGAGACAAAACCAAAGCTGTCTGTAACAAGTGTCTCAAAAAAAGTTGAAAGTGACAAAAGCCAAATTCAAGGTACGTTAGAGTCAACATGTCTGGACACACGGAACTTGAAGCAGTTCAAGTTATAGGATGAGGGAAAGACAGATTGAGGGAGGGAGAGAGTTCCAAAGCTTACTTGTTGAGCATATATATATATATATATATATATATATATATATATATATATATATATATATATATATATATATATATAATAAGGTTGAATAACCTTATGAATGCATTTCATCTGGGGGAAATCCACAACTGTAAAGAACTGTAGGCCTACAGCACAGCGATGGCTATATAGCACTGGAAACTGTCGTAGCATAGCCTAGATTCCAACTGTAATCCACAACTGTAAAGAACTCTACAGCACAGCGATGGCTATATAGCACTGGAAACTGTCGTAGCATAGCCTAGATTCCAACTGTAATCCACAACTGTAAAGAACTGTACAGCACAGCGATGGCTATATAGCACTGGAAACTGTCGTAGCATAGCCTAGATTCCAACTGTAATCCACAACTGTAAAGAACTGTACAGCACAGCGATGGCTATATAGCACTGGAAACTGTCGTAGCATAGCCTAGATTCCAACTGTAATCCACAACTGTAAAGAACTCTACAGTACAGCGATGGCTATATAGCACTGGAAACTGTCGTAGCATAGCCTAGATTCCAACTGTAATCCACAACTGTAAAGAACTCTACAGCACAGCGATGGCTATATAGCACTGGAAACTGTCGTAGCATAGCCTAGATTCCAACTGTAATCCACAACTGTAAAGAACTCTACAGCACAGCGATGGCTATATAGCACTGGAAACTGTCGTAGCATAGCCTAGATTCCAACTGTAATCCACAACTGTAAAGAACTGTACAGCACAGCGATGGCTATATAGCACTGGAAACTGTCGTAGCATAGCCTAGATTCCAACTGTAATCCACAACTGTAAAGAACTCTACAGCACAGCGATGGCTATATAGCACTGGAAACTGTCGTAGCATAGCCTAGATTCCAACTCGCCTATCTAGTAGTCACCAACATAGCGAGTTATAATTATATACTTATAGACTTTTGTTTATCCTTATAATGAATGGGTCTATCAGTCACAGTTTACCTTTAAAGGGTATATTATTATGGACAGTTTAATTTGTTCATGCTCACATTATGTTTGTATAGTGTGGGTGCAAAGGAAATTAATAATTACTTAGCGATATATTATATTTTATTATGTTTTACCCCCATATACAGTATACTATACTGTATATCACATAAATAATATTGCACTTTTATAATGATATAACTTAAAACTTAAAATAATATACATTACATAATGTGATAACATTGAATTAATTATATGTAAAAGTATGAGTAATGTTATGTATTATATATCATTAAATTAATAAGAGAGAGAGAGAGAGAGAGAGTTAAATATGTTAATGAGAGAGAGAGTTAAATATGTTAATGTGTGTGTGTGTGTGTGTGATATGTTATCCTAAAATAAAGTGTGATATTTCGAGATTAGTGAAGTTCTCGTGAAGTTAATGGGCTCAGTCCTCACTAGACGTTACCAGTTATTTGAACACAGGTGAAGGTATTGAGGGATAAGCCTTTACATCGGCTACCCATTATAACCATTGACCTGAAGCTATACTTATACATAATGTTTCAGGTCAATCATTATAACTACATCTTGATTGTTTAGGAATGTTATCCATGTCACTCTGGCAGATTCAGGTACTTCTTTTACAACTGTCTTGATAACGTAATGGTTAGTGCGCGGAATTTCTGTGTGAGTGTCCTAGGATCGAATCCTTGGAGTACTACATGTAGTCATTAGTTTCATTGATTTCAATAATTTCAATAATTAGGCTAGACCTCCATCAAGCGTAAAAAACCACCCCAAGACCCTCCTTCACTCCTTCAATATAAATTTGTAAATTTGTGATAGAAAAAGCCAGTTCCTCTTAAATTACAGACTCGCTATTGCTCACCAGGAAAATATCAACACCTAAATAACACGAAAAGTTTTCATATTGACAAAGAAATGGGGTGAAAGGTCTTAAAATTGCCAAACTAATGGGCCGAACGTCTTATAATCTGAAAACTGACGGGGCTAATCATGGGGAAAAAAGAGGGCCCAGAAAAACGACCCATCTCGCCTTTAATATTGGTGCTATATAGGAAGACGAGGCACTCTTCAGGCTGTGTAGGCTATGTCCTGAATCCAAGTGTTGCTACATAGACATCACGTGTTCATGAATTACTCCTTGACGTAACTCTTCTATCTCAGAGTTCGTAAACGAGACATCGGGAGGCATCATCATTAACGCCTTCCGTACCGAATACATCTTCTTTATTATATTCTGGCTACTATTAGACGATTTTATGCAGTTTAATAGGGCCTCCAGCAATTAAAAGGCTTCGAACTATCCAACTTAACCCTTTTTACTACAATGAATCCTTCATAAGCTGCACAAAATCGTCTAAATATAGCTACAATGAAATTTTAAAAGACGTCACCGGCACAGAAGGGGTTATAATAATAATAATAATAATAATATTTATTCAGTTAGCAATTTACAGAGTTGGTACCACATAGTATGTTACAAATATATATAACATGTACCAGCCTTGCATAATTCCAACTAAGGATAGCCCAATAAGGCCGTTAGGCGTATTTCCATTGGGGTCCTTGTGGGATTAGGTTAGCTGGGGAAATGGGGAGGATAAAGAAATAGATACTTTAGAGAAAGTATTTCTAGGGGGTTATAAGATACCTTACATCCTATAGTAAATATCAGTAATCCGTAATCAGTAATAATTTCAGTTTGGTTTGTCTATCTCTTATGTCGTATTTAGTAGTAGACATAAGCTTGGTGCTCCCTTCTCGCAGCTGTCCGGTTCAGGTGTTCCTTCAGGCTACGTCTGAAGGAATACAGTGTTCTCTTTTCACGGACTGACTGGGGTAGGTCGTTCCAGTCTTTGATGGCAGTGAAGAAGAATGTTTGCTTACCCTGTCCTTGGATTCTCGGGACCTTAAAATTAAACATCTTGTTTCTTGTATTATGTCCACTCCTCTCATTTGCTTTAACAAAATCATTCTTTAGATACTCTGGAGCTCTGTTATAGAAAATTTTGAAGGCATTAGTGAGCCTGATTTGTTTGGCCCTGTCAGAGACATTGAGCATACCTAGTGACTGAAGTTGTTCCTGGCCAACATGTGATCTGGGTCCTAGGTTCAGCATGAACCTAACCATTTTATTTTGAGTGACCTGAAGTTTGTGCTGTGCTGATTTAGATGATGCAGAGTACCAGGATGACACAGAATAGTCAAAATGACATTGAACAAGCGCTTGGCAGAGGGTCTTTTTGGTCGCCGCGGGCAAGCATCCCACCTGTCTATACAGGTATTTTATACGTGCTCTACACTTACTCAGGATAGATTCCAAAATTGTTTCACCTGACAAACTCGCGTCCAGTTTCAGTCCGAGATATTTAACTTGTGACACTGTTGTTATAGGAATATCATTACAGTTGACTGAGAAGCCCACAATGTCTTTCAGTTTGCGTTTTGTTCCACATAAGATGGCTTCCGTCTTGCCCAGGTGAAGAGATAGTCTATTGTCCACTAGCCATTCACTACATGATGCTAGTTTTTTGGAAAGTGAAGCGGCAATACTTATTGGGTCTTTTCCTGAAACCAGAAGCACGCTGTCGTCTGCATACAGTAATAATTTACATGAGACGCTCAGTTCCATGTCGTTGACATAACAGAGAAAGAGTAAGGGACCAAGGATGCTTCCCTGCAGGACCCCACAGTTAATTGGCATAGGATCAGATATATTATCATCAATTTTGACTCTTTGGGTTCTACCACTAAGATAAGATTTAAACCAGTTCACAGACCCTATGCCCATTGCTTGTAGTTTATTACATAGGATATCATGGTCTACTGTGTCAAACGCTTTTTGTAGATCAAGAAGAACCATACCGGTGTAGTTACCTTTAGACATTTATTTACGAATGTGATCCGTTAAGTGGATGAGACAGGCGTCTGTCGAGTACATGCATCTGAAACCTGATTGAAACTTATAGAATAGATAATTTTGTTTGAGGTAGTGTTCAATTTGGGGTATGCCGCTCTTTCAAGGATTTTAGATACAATACATAATATGCTAACTGGTCTGTAGTTGCCAACTTCTAGTTTATTTCCTTTCTTGAATAGAGGGGTTACAATAGCTTCCTTCAGTTCAGCAGGTACTGTGTTGGTGTAAATTGACAAGTTGATGATGTGGGTTAGGGGGCCTGCTATACCAAGGGCTCCATCTCGTAGAAATTTGGCAGGAATTTTGTCTGGTCCTGTGCTCTTATGTACATTTAGGTTAGACAGCTCGTCAAAAGTGTATTTTGGTGTAACATTTTGCAATCCAAATGTGTTCGGGTGTATGTCTTTATCTCTGTAGAAATTACGAAAGGTGGCCGTTGTTGTCGTGTATTTATTGAGAGGTTGAGGTAGGTTCTGTGCAAGTGTGTTTGCTGGAAGTGAAGAAGGAGTTGAAGTAGGTTGAAATTTGTCGTTTATCATGGCAAACCTGATCATTAATGGTGAGAGCAATATTAGTGTTAGATGAATCCCTTGTCTTGTTGCTGTAGCCTGTTGTTTTTAGGTGCCTCCATAGTTTCTTTGGGTTATTCTGATATTCCTCTGCCTTATTGTGAAAATAATTAGTTTTCGCTGATTTCATTTTCCTACTTAGTTTATTCCTGGCCCTGTTGAACTCATGTTTCAGACCTTGATCCTGTCTATGTTTCGCTAGCCTTTTTAACAGATTGTCTCTGTGTTCCAGATGGTGTAGTATGTCATTGTTGATCCATGGGTCTGACCTTGCTTTAATTCGTATGTCTTTCAGAGGAGCTATTTCGTCTAGGATGTTTGTGATGATGGTTCTGAAGCCAACCCATGCGTCATTAACGTTTGTACTTCCAAATACTGGAGACCAGTCTGTATTCCATAAAATGTCCAGAAATGTTTCCTTATTGTAGTTTCTGAGTGCCCTTGTTTTGATAACCTTGTGATTCTCTAGGGTAATTTTTGTGGTTTTCCGTGTGCAATATGTGACTAAGTGATCACTTATCCCAGTCTGTATAACCCCTGATTGGGATATTTTGTCCTCTCTGTTACAGTTTATGTGGTCTAATATTGTGGCAGTGTTCTCAGCGATACGTGTGGGGGTTGTGATGAATTGTTTGTGATTGTGCATTGTCAGTATATGCCTATATTCTCGTACAAGCCTATCATTTCGTTGTTTGTAACACAGGTTAAAATCCCCTAGTATGATGGATTCATTCCGAGGGTCTAGCGATGACAAAGTTCGTTCAAATTTGGTAAAGAATTGTGTGTCGGCTGGTGGCCTACATCATATTCTACGATTGAATTGAACTGATTTAGCTTATTGACCATTAGATCGTTACATGTAGTTAACTGGATAAGGTACACATATCTACTTTCGCCCCATCAGATAATGCCCCACTAGGAGTGCACATAAGTTTCTTATAGCCATGGCAGAAACACCTCCATGCCGCAATTGTTTTTCTATGTGTATGCAGGAGACAAAAGGCAGGTCGCCTGTAGCGAGTGTCTCCCCCAAAGCTAAAGAGAGACAGAGCTAAGTTCAAGGGACGTTGGAGTCAAAATGCCTGGACACACGAAGCTTGAAGCAGTCTAAGTTCACAATGCTCCTAAGTTTTGCACATGGCCGAACCCCGGGAAAATACTTTTTATGTTAATATATTGCATATAATATATATTGATATCAAGAATATAATTTATTATATTTATATACTATTTATTTTAAAATAATATAATATATTTACTTATTTCATTGTATATTTCTTCAACTGCTCTTAGTTGCCACAGACTCTTAAACAAACTAGAGCCAGTAATGACATCGAAACTCCTACATTACTTCTTGGTATACTTCTTCACCCACTCCTTCAAACTCTGGACGCCCTGGACCACCGATAGACAGTACTGCCGTAGGAAGTCCTCAGAGAGCAGCGCGTTGGGTGGCATGTCATCAAGAGCCTTCAGCGCTGCGGCTCCATCAAAACACACGAAGCAGAACCGAGTTGTCAGGTCCTCAACTGGCCGCAGGAAAGCACTGGACGACATCAACTGTTGAATATGTTGAGCTTAAAGAACGTACGAAAAGCGTAATTAAGTTGTCCATACCCTTACAAAGGTACTGTATATTGGTAGTAATAAACCCATCTAATAAAGGATAGGAACACATGAAGCATAAGTGAGTTGTGATTCCCTCAACTGACCCCAGGAAAGCACTGGACGACATCAGCTGTTAGGGAGAATATATGGAAACAGGTTATGTATTTAGTTACTTGCCAGTGATAATACAGAAATCACTAGTTTAAACAAATATATTCTTCACAGTAATACAATGAATATGCAAGCATTATTGACTGCATCTTCATTGACATTATTATTTACTGGATCTGTGCCAGAGACCAAAATACTCTCAACTCACTGGTACTCACGCCTTTTCTAACATGGCTGTGGTCATTTGGTCCCATATGATCCAGCCCTTGTATTATCACAGAGTTAGATGGAAAAGTTAATTAAAATACCCACCGCCACTTGTGCCTCATCCAACATGCTCGCTGTCATATGTTCCCCTGTGGTCCATCCCTTCTCCCTCAGTCCTGCCCGCACCACCTCAAAGTCTGGGAGGTAGTAGTACCCCGCCTCACTACGAGCACCTCCAACACCAACACTTAAGAGTTCGCTACGGAGAAGGTTGATGGAAATATATAGATAGAATCATACATAAATATGCTATAAATAGTAAACTAATACATACCATTTACGGTTTCAGGCCCATGTCCTAATGGCGGCATTCCAGACTTAACTTACCAAGCTATGAAATATAGAGACATATATATAAATACAGTCGTGAACTTGTAACATTTTATGAGAAAATCGAATAAGCGAGCAATGGGTAGTGGAAATAGTAATTATTGTAAGGTGCAAGGTGCAGCCAAAGTTCCAAAGTACTAAATATACAAAACAAACGTCAAGAGGGTAATACTGTACTGGGCTTAAGATTGAACCTTAATTAGGTTATTTAATTTGATATCTTGGTCCCTATAATTGAAAGACAGCTGCCTACAGTAGAGATGCATGCTAATTAAACTCTGTTCAAAATAACTTGACAAATCATACCATCCTTCTCAACACAGTTACCACTGATTGGCTACTTTAATTTACATACATAGCATACATACTGTAGGCTACATACTCTACACACCACTAACAACTAAACTTACGTATCATATTTCTGGGGTGTCATTTTACAGCCAAGCTAATACTTAGTATAATATTTCTTAAATATTTCTCATCAACACTGACCTGTAACAATAGTCTCCAATTGCCTTCAGGATTCTAGAGCAGTTAGTCATATACTTGTCCAGCTCATTGCCATTTTCTTTCAACGCCTAAAGGAAGAGACGATTAGTATGGAGTAACCTATGAAATTTTGTTAACAATCAATTTTACTAATATGGCGATCGGAGCTTTTAGACACATGATAATCATAATGATGTGGGACATTTTGGAAATACAAGTGCGTTATGAAAAACCATTATATGAATAAATTAGCCTATTGCCTTTTAATAAAGAAACAGCGAAGAGTAACAGAACTGAAACTGGCATACATGTTTTGTCTTTATTATATTAATTTTAGTTTTATCTAAGATTAAGGATGGCCACCCTCTCGGGGATTAGGGTGTCTGGTATAATTATGACAATTAGATAGATAAAGTAAAATACAATTGTTTAGCTAAAAATATATTGTATGATTAAAACACTACAGTAGAAAAGTAGACATACAGCAAACAATTAAACTGACAGAACACTGAAGGGGTTAAA
This sequence comes from Paralithodes platypus, assembly GCA_032716605.1. NCBI lineage: Eukaryota > Metazoa > Arthropoda > Malacostraca > Decapoda > Lithodidae > Paralithodes > Paralithodes platypus. Next base: position 33,826,765 of record CM064511.1, read on the forward strand.
CTTGTAGAGTACACACCTTGGCCACCCCGTACTGCATGGGCGTGGGGGCACAGGAATAGGTGTGTGAGGCGGCGTTCTTGACGGCTGTGAAGAGTGGGCGGAGGGTGGGTGGGAAGTGGGCGTACCCCAACCTCCACCCACCAGCACTGGCCCACTTACTAAACCCACTGGTTAAGATAGTGCCTTCAGGGTAGTGCTGGGGGAGAAATGTCAGTCAGTCAGTCAGTCAGTAGCCAGCCCCTACTCCCACAAGGGGTAGGCAGGATTAGCAAGAGACTCAAGAAAGGAAAAAGAGGTGACAGGAGTGTATAGGAATAGGGTTTTACACCATACCCGAAAGAGGATTTATGGAGCTCCGATCTTACTCTCAACCATCTTAACAATTTTACCAACACACCTAAACTTCGTTAGATGCTGAAAAAGCCTCCCGAAAATAAACTCCCTGGCCGGGAATTGAACTCGGGACCCTTGGGTTATGAGGCAGGCACTTTACCAGTTAGACCAATAGATATCTTTCTTGGTGTAACTGGCAGAGTGACTGCCTCAAAGCGTAAGGGTCCCGGGTTCAATCCCAGGCCCTGGCATATTTTCGGGAGGCTATTTCAGCATCTAACGAAGTTTAGGTGTGTTGGTAAAATTGTTACGATGGTTGAGAGTAAAAACGAAGCTTCATAAATCCTCTTTTGGGTATGGTGTAAACACCTATTCCTACATGAGAACACATAACAATTCGCCCACAAAAAGCTAGCACACAAACATTCAGAAGCACCAATCACTCAACAGCCCCTAAAATCAATGGCTTCACCTCGGATGTTATGTAATATAAACCTTGCAAATCAAACAAACCAAAACAAGAACCGCACACTATAAAGACAATAGAACTTATCAAAATTACTATGTGAAAATAACGCATTGAATAATTAGCAAAACAATAATTATATACTATGGAATTAAAAAAAAAAAAATAGAATGCATTGATGTGATTATACGTGCTTTGATATGTGTTAAAAGTATGATCAAGTTAATTTAAACTACACAGAAGATTATTACGCATGTTGACAGTTTATTCTGGCTATCATATGTTGACAGTTTATTCTGGCTATCATATTAGACGATACTCTTTGACTGTGAGTCAAGTCAAAAAGTTAATTTAATCCCTCCAGTAACGGTGACATCCTTTTTATCATATTCTGGCAACTATTAGACGATTTTATTTAGTTTAGGAAGGATGTCTTCCCATTAAGAGGCTACAGACTATCTCAATTAATCCTTCTAGCTACTATATTTCCTCCCTAAGCTTCATAAAATTGTCTAAATGTGACTGATATCAAATAATAAAGATGTCAATGGAACTGAAAGAGTTAACCCCTTGAGGATTATGATGCGTATTGACACGATTCTGGTTATCATTAGACGATTTTATACAATTTAGAAAGGATCTCTAGGAATCAAAGGGTTACAACTATCTCGGTTAACTCTCCACCTCCCATAAGTTCTTCCTAACCTAAATCAAATAGTCTATTAATAGCCAGAACAATCTGTCAAAACGTGCCAAAATCTTCAAAGGGTTGATGAGGTTCTTCCTAAGCTCAGTAAAATCGTGTAACCTTGATCAGGATAACAGTAAGATGACGTCATTTTAACTCTCTAAATTAAATAAATTAAACTCAGTAAAACAATATTGAAATTAATGCCAAACATGTTCCTTAAAGACTAGCCGAATTCCTAATGTGAAAATAAATATCTTAATTCCTTTACGAAAACATCAAATATCATATCATCGTATTATACGATAACTTTGACCAGAATAATAGTAAGATGACGTCATTATAACTTCCTATATTAAATAAATAAAAAATCAGTACAAATAAATTAAAATAATAACCAAACATGATCCTTAAAAAGTAACCGAAACTCTTAAAAGTTATAATAAATATCATAAATCCTATACACAAATAATAATATATTTATTAAATTATCTTCATTAGTGCAATGAACGGGTGATGGTGGAGGTCGGGTCAAGGGTCCTTTTTTTTTTTTTTTTTTTTTGTGCCGGATCGCCCTTACCCTTTTGGCCAGATTTAATAACAACCATCATTTATCCTGGCCAAATAATTTGTTCTTAGCCGTTGCAGATCTGCGTCTGACTGCGGCCACCCCGCTGATGATGCAGGACGTCGGGAGAGCGGCCTTTTTGACACCGAGGGCTTTATCGCTTTTACCCTTTTGCCAGACGCCTTCAGCCGTTCCAGGGCGGCCACCTCTTTCCTGGCCGCTGCTACCCGGCTGGTGGTGTTGGAGGCTGGGGCATGATCGCCTTTACCCTTCTGGCCAGACTCTATGATAACCTTATTTGTCCTGGCCCAAACCTTTGCACTTGACCGTTCCCGGCCTGCGGCATCTTTTCTGACCCCGGCCACCCGGCTTGCACCGTCACCAAACAGTCCTTGGAGGTCATCCCCCAGGCAGTCTGTCATACCCTGGTTTACTCCATGCTGACCCAAGGGTACATAATCAACATATGCCTTAACGTCGTTCCCTGATGCCTTTTTGATGATAAATATACACTCCACCCTCAACACGTATACTTCTTTAGTAATGTTAATGTATGCGGTCAGCATTTTGTAATATTATATCAATAACCTATAGGCAGAAAACACCAAAAACTAAATGAAACAATGGTTTATCCTGAGCAATAATGCAAGCGTCAACAACTACGTGTATGTTGCTCGAAGATCTACGATACAATGAGCTTCACTGAATTTGCACATGCACAGTTAAATTCTAAATGTTGACATTCTTGCTGCCTTGATTATTCAAATATTATACCCAAAAATATTATGATGTTAAATACGATTACAACTTTCGTATAAGAAAACACGCATTTCATATTAAATAGAGTATTATTATTATTATTATTATTATTAAGAAAAGCCATAAATATTGTTTTACAGAACACATTAGTCACCCAAATTATTTGGTTTTCTATTACTTACGCAAGAAAGAAAATGTACATCGAATGGGTGACATTTGTATTATTTGGAAGCTTCTGACATGCACAACTGGCAACACGCAAAACACTGACGCATACGTAGTTATAAACATTCACACAAACTCACATACAGGGTGTTCTGCAATGCTATATATATATATTATATATTTTCTTTCTCTCAAATAATTCCATAAATGAAAGATTGTCATTCCGAGCAAAAGAAAAAGTCTATAGGCCTACAAATTATGCTATTTCTTGAACTTTGTTGCCTATAACCCCTTAAAGCTGGTATTTCTTTGTTTCGTAATTTTAGCCCAATTTTCTTCTAAGGAAAGGGATAGGGAAAACACACCAATAGTGTACGAAAGAACATGTACTAAGTGTAGGCCTATTTCAAATCGACTTTAACAATCCTCTATATCTTTCTTCCTATTCCCGTGGCGATTAGTTAAAAATTACAAAAAGGACAAAACTGCATATCCAACTCACTTAATGCCACATAAAGGCTATCTTAACCCTTTCAAGATCCGATTACGTATTTCTTTTCTGTTTTCTGGCTATCATTAGACGATATTATTCATATTAGGAAGGGTATTTGGAAGTCAGAGGGTAAATTGAGTCTTTGCCCTTATAATTCCCACTGATCCTTCCTAAATTGCCTAAAATCACTTAATGATAGCCAGAATAAACTGTCAAATTGCCCCATAATCTTCAAAGGGTTAAGCGTATAATTTTATATACATTTGAACAGACAATTATTTACAAACGATTACTACACTTATTTATGCGTATCCTATTTGTTACGTCTGAACACACCACGTTTGCAGAGCTCCTACCTTGGCCATGCAGGCGTGTTTTCTGTTGAAGGCGAGACGGGCGTAGATCTCGTCACTCAACACCAGCACCCTGCGCTGCCGGCACACCTCACTGGCAGATATGGTATAGATAGAATCAATAGGTCACTGAAAGCCTTGGTGATAATTTGTGTGGAGAGAGAGAGAGAGAGAGAGAGAGAGAGAGAGAGAGAGAGAGAGAGAGAGAGAGAGAGAGAGAGAGAGAGAGAGAGAGAGAGAGAGAGAGAGAGATATTGTCTGACATTTCTAATACGTGAAACAATGGTACAGTAACAGTATTATAGTTACGGGATATATGGGATAAAGATGATGCTGCTGCACTTTTTAACACTGTACACTCCCTTGACTGACAGGGCTAGGGCGTTACAGGGACTTTACTGGACATTTACCACAAATCGCTAGACCGAGCTGCCCAAACCCTTGCCGTTTACCAATGGCACGGCGTGGAATCGAACTGCCGACCCTTCGATCAGCAGTAGACGCACTACTAACCATGCCTCGTCCAGTGGCAACGGGCCGTGGAATAATGAAAGGTATGAAAAGGGTAATTAAAGTGTCCCAAATAATATACCTTTTCAAAGATGTACTGTATTGGTTATATATATCCATCTAATATAAGGATAGTAAGGTAAATAATTATCAATAGACACAATAACCATATATCTTCTCACACCCATTTTATACCCTTGTGTATTGGTAAAGTTGAACTGACTTCACCTTAGTGCCGCCAGGTCCTCGTCAGTGTAACAAGTGCCACCTCGGGAGAGAAAAGGAACATAAAAGTATATTGTATATAATCAAGGCTATAAAAAATGTATAAAAGTGGCATTGCAAGTGTATGAAAAAGGTATGTATGATTATTGGGTATATAAATGGTGATTTACCTCTCATCTTGTATCATGGATTTATTACTAAGTTTACCAATATACTCCAACAATAAGGGTAAATAAATTGTATGAAAAAGGTATATACGATAATTTGGTATATTGATTGTGATTTATCTATTTATCTTTGCATTGGATGAGTATATTTCTAAATTATATAAATACATTCTATGTGTATGAACGAGACAAAAGGAAGAGCTGCCTGTAACAAGGGGTAAATCTAATAAGAAACCATGCTCACTAGGGTTTCCAGGGTTGGTTAGTATGAGAAGCCTCCACTGTGGCCGGTCTCCAATAGCTCCCCCAGAGCCGTTAACCCCATCTTCCTTGGTCAGCGCCTCCGTCAGCGCCTGGGCCGTGAGTTTCCACCCGTTGGCCTGCTGCGTGTGGATGACGGTGACCTGCTTGCCTGCTAGACGGGCCTGGGGGCAGTAGGTCGTCCAAGCAGGGGCAGGCAGCAGGAGCTCTGTAAGGACGTACCATACTGTACATACACTCTAGGTCATACATTCTGGCCATTTCTGAATCACTAAACTGCTAAAGTGAAGATTATATTTATCTATTTATTAATTATAGTTTACTCTACAGACCTCAATCAAGCTTAAAAAATACCCCCCAAGACCTCTCCCTTCGAGTTAAATTTCTGTATTTTTCAGTAGAAAAAAGCCTTCGACTGGTTCCTCATAAATTGCAGTCTCGCAATCTCTCGCCAGGAAAAAATCGATACCTAAATGGCCCGAAATTGTGGACCCTAACCTCTGTAACTCAAAAAAGGGCCATCAAAAATGGGCTGTAAATATCCAAACCTATACACTATAACATAAATGGTAGAAATACTAGCTCTCGATTACTCTAGTCGTTTGTAAGTTATAGAGGTTAATGTTCAAGAGTTTTGGCCAACTTATTTGGGTATAGGTCAAGTCCTATTCAATCATAGGCTTGGGTAGACCTTGGCCTAGTATCTTGCTGGCCCAGGGATCAATCCCAAGAGAGGTTTATAACAAACCACGAACTTTACCCTAGATGAGACTTAACAGCAATCCGCCTAAACCAGGTTTCTATTTACTACTTGGTGAAAAGAGGCATGGAGGGTTACGAGACTGCCCAATAGTCTCGTGTTTATTCTTATATCATATATATTTATTATTTGTTCTTTCTTAGTATTAAGGAACGGGCCCTTTTTACTTACCTCCACTGAAGGTGGCCATAATAAGGTAGATGAGTTCCTTGCTGCCAGGCGCCACCACAAAGTTGTCAACAGCGAGGGAAACGTTGTCGTACTTCGCGTGGAACTTCACCAACTCTTCTCTCAGTTCAGGAATTCCTGTAGTAAAATTAAAACAAAAGGGGAAATAAACAGAAAAATGTATGCATGATATAATTTAAGCATTGCGATTTAAAGTTACTACATGGAATAGATTATACCAATGTACTCTAAAAATGGGCTTTATTGGCGCAGCGCAGCGATAACATAAACAATTATTTTTTTTTTTTTTTTTTTTTTTAAAAGACCTCCGTCTACGTATTGTGAAAAACCTGTTATCCTCCGGCAAATTGTGGGGTTGAGTGAGTGAAGGGGGGGACAGTGAATGAAGGAGGATGCATGTTTTTCATAATACGTGTTGCTAGCCCCAAACGCGCGAGCAACTGTGGCTTTCAACCATCCGACACATCCCCTTTTATTAATGTGCATCACACATGTTACATACAAATAAAGTTTATGTTTTGTTTTACCCTACTGTGGAAAGACTACGGATACACCACTCCTGCCGGGGCCTCACGCAGTGGCATGACCCAGTCCTGTCGAACTGAGCTCATGACGCTGGTGGCATTGCCCCGGAGGATAGCCATCCCTAGTCTTTGCTTGAGCCAGAGGGTTTCCCGGGGTTCACCTGAAACTTCTCTGATTTTACGGCCTATTTCATTCACCATCTTAAGGGTGGTAGGGCCGAAGACTCCTGAAGTTTCGAATGCCAGGGGCTCGAACTGATGAATTCTGGCGATGGCTTGATATTTTTCTCGCTTTTTATTTTCTGCTATCCGGGCGGCTTCACCTGCTTCGTCGGCGTTTCTGGCGGCGTTGGTTGTGGAGAAAGTGTCAACACATGTGGCATCCCACACGAGGCACCGGCCATTCTTGTAAGGGTAAGTGGTCATCCCATCTGGCCGTTTGCCGTCTTCTCTGTGAAGTCCATGTGGTTCGAGGATTGATGCACAGTTAGCACTCTGCAGGGCCCGTTTTATGACATCATTTTGTATAGTCCTTACTTAAGTGGGCAGTAAGCACCCACATATAGGACCATACGATATATAGTATACAGGTATGTGACTGTGTGTTAACTTACCAATCATGGGAAGGTAGGCATGTGTGTGTGCGAACTCTCTGACGCCCTGGACCAAACACTCAGGGATGGGGAAGGGGGACTGGCCAAACCCAAAGTGGCATACATTATGTCCCTCACTGATCAACGCCTTCACCTGGTTGGATAGGAGGGGTTGGGTGTGTTAGTTAGTCAAGCTAATGATACAAGGTTAATATACATAACCAGGATTCAACACATGATGTACAGTCAGGGACATAAATTCTGATGCAATGTGAGGCCTCGAACCACTGAAAGGCTAAAGCATTAACTACGGAGATGCAATTCAACCCGAGACAGCTTTGAATATGTACGTATCAGCATTAAGGGGAGATTTCCACTTGAGGGATTTTTTTCTTGACTCCTTTCTCCCTCATGTTTAGCCCCATTGCTTTTGAGATTTTAAGACGTTCGCCCCCCTAGTTTGGCGATTTTAAGAACCCTCGCCCCATTTCTGTCAATTTTAGGACCATTCGTGCCATTTAGGTGTCAATTTTTTCCTGGCGAGCGATAGCGAGCCTGTAATTTAAGGGGAATCGGCCTTCGGCCGGGACATTTTTCTACCGAAAAATGTACAAATTTATCATGAAAGGGGCTCAAGGGGGTGTAATCTTAAGCTTGAAGGATATCTAGGGACCAAACTAAAAACCTCCCCTTAATTACATCGCCTGTACATAATCGCCTATGGGTCTACAACGGCAATGCAGGTCACTATAGTATATACGCAGTGAGTAGGCGATAACTCATGACCTCGAACCAACTCATGACCTCGAACCTCTGTAACTCAAAAACTACTAGAATATTCGAGCTATTTTGTCTACCATATGGGAATTACGGGGAGATTTCCACTTGAGGGACTTTTTTCTGGATCCGTTTCTCCCTCATGTTTAGCCCCATTGCTTTTGAGATTTTAAGACGTTCGCCCTAGTAGTTTTGCTATTTTACGACATTTTGCCCCATTTCTGTCAATTTTAAGACCTTTCGTGCCATTAAGGTGTCGATTTTTTCCTGGCGAGCGATAGCGAGCCTGTAATTTAAGAGCAACCGGCCTCCGGCCGGGTAATTTTTCTACCGAAAAATGTACAAACTTATCTTGAAAGGGGGTCTAGGGGGTGTAATTTTAAGCTTGATGAAAACGTAGGGAACAAACTAAATACCTCCCCTTAAAGGGTCATCCAGGGAATAGGTGTGGAATTAAGGGTCATCCAGGGAATAGGTGTGGAATTAAGGGTCATCCAGGGAATAGGTGTGGAATTTCACAACCCATTTGCTCTGGCCCTTTTTGAGTTCCAGAGATTTAGTGTTCACGATTTCTGACCCACCTATTTGGAACAAGGTATAGCATAAACACCTGGCCTCTTAATAAACACCTGGCCTCTTAATAAACACCTGGCCTCTTAATAAACACCTGGCCTCTTAATAGATATGACAACCAAATGTATATATTATTTTTATTTAAGGGGAGTCACCTGCTTTTTTTTTTTTATCTTTCTCTCCTTTTCTCTCTTTCTCTGGCTTGTATCCATTCGGCCCTATTCAGCCAACTGTTTTAAGACGTTTATCCCCATCCAGGTGTCAATTTCTTCCTGGCGAGCGATAGCGAGCCAGCATTGTATGGAGAAATCCGACTTCGCCGGAATTTTTTTTCTATCGAAAAATGTACAAATTTAGCTTGCTGTCAAAACAAAAAAATATATATTCTGGCTCGCTACCGCTTGCCAGGAAAATATTGACACCTGAATGGGGGTAAATGTCTTAAAACAGTAGGCTGAATGGGGCCGAATGGATACAAGCCAAAGAGAGGGAGAGAAAGTGAAATTTGTGTCACCATTCCTGCCTGGTCTATTTGTGTCACCATTCCTGCCTGGTCTATTTGTGTCACCATTCCTGTCTGGTCTATTTCATATATCGGGAAGACTTGGCAAGTACTCTGGCACAACCTCGCTACAACACCTATTGTGCTACACTCTAATTAGCTGCGGAGATGTAGAGACCAACCCCGGCCCTAGTTCAACGTTGAAGAAACCTCACCACCAAACAAGTAAGGCAGACACCGACATTTCAACAGTCCCTAGCAGTAAAATTCGTTATAACAAACTGGGCCAGCAGGCACCCAAGTCTCCCGTCACGCTCCAACTCACAACCAAGACCGCAGGGCAACCGCCAGCACAGTGCCAACACTCTACCTACTCAACATTACCCTCAACTGTATCATCACTACCACAGATATCGGTGACCCAAGTAACACAACATGCAACCAGAACACCCAAACAAGCAGGAAGCTCTAGCAAACACATCGACAATGAAGTAACAGCAACGAACAAGAAAGACAACAAGAGAAACCCCCCACCCCCCACAACACGACGCCGCTGCACAACAAATCAACCAAACCTACTACAACACAACACAACACTATCGGCGACCCAGGTAGCTCAACATGCAACCAGAACAGCTAAAAAAGAAGGGATCAGTCGCAACAACATCAACAATAAAGCAGCAACAACGGCCAAGAACAAGGACATCAAACAACAAATACAGGTAGGGGTGGGAGGGGGGCAAGGGGGAGCCACAACCTGTCCTCATCTCACGCGCTCACACACCAGCAGCTGCTCACGGCGCACAGCTGATCACCACACCGCCAGACGTACGATGAACAGTAACAGGAAAATATGTATAGTGTGCGATATTGGATTCAACAAAAGGAGTACAACGTCACAATGTAGTAGATGTAATGAAACAGTACACGATCGATGTACTTACGTTACTAGCAGAAAAGAAGTGGAATGCGATAAATGTAGGGAAGTAGCTATTAAAGGTCCTAAAATCATTTGTGAAATATGTGAATCACTCATAACAAGAAAACAAAGGATCCTAAACTGTGTTAAGTGTAAAACTGTAGCTCACATGAAGTGCATCTCTAAGAAGACCAACAGTGAAGAACGGGAATTCCTATGCAACATATGTGCCTTGCATTCATTACCGAATATTAATGTAAATGAACCAATTAGTATTAACAACTCAGAATCCAGCCAGGACACATTCAAAATCAAAGATGAATACAGTGTTCACCAACAAAGGGCTCCATCTTGTCCACATTAACGCCAGATCAATGTACCATAAATTGTCAGAAATTAACTTGTTAGCTAATAAGGCCAAAGCTTCAATAATTGCAATCACAGAAACCTGGCTGGATTCAAGTATAAACGATGGTGAAATAAACATTCAAGGTTTCAATATGGTTAGGAATGATCGCAATAGGCATGGGGGAGGAGTATGTCTGTATGTAAAAAACAACCTCACACACACAACTAGGACCGACCTCCATGTAGAAAATCACGAAGCTCTGTGGATCGATCTACACCTGCCGAGGACAAGACCCATCACAATTGGGGTATGCTATAGGCCACCAAACGACACACAATTCTTGACCAAATTTGAACGAACTTTGTCATCGCTAGACCCTCGGAATGAATCCATTATACTAGGGGATTTTAACCTGTGTTACAAACAACGAAATGATAGGCTTGTACGAGAATATAGGCATATACTGACAATGCACAATCACAAACAACTCATCACAACCCCCACACGTATCTCTGAGAACACTGCCACAATAATAGACCACATAAACTGTAACAGAGAGGACAAAATATCCCAATCAGGGGTTATACAGACTGGGATAAGTGATCACTTCGTCACATATTGCACACGGAAAACCACAAAAATTACCCTAGAGAATCACAAGGTTATCAAAACAAGGTCACTCAGAAACTACAATAAGGAAACATTTCTGGACATTTTATGGAATACAGACTGGTCTCCAGTGTTTGGAAGTACAAACGTTAATGACGCATGGGTTGGCTTCAGAACCATCATCACAAACATCCTAGACGAAATAGCTCCTCTGAAAGACATACGAATTAAAGCAAGGTCAGACCCATGGATCAACAATGACATACTACACCATCTGGAACACAGAGACAATCTGTTAAAAAGGCTAGCGAAACATAGACAGGATCAAGGTCTGAAACATGAGTTCAACAGGGCCAGGAATAAACTAAGTAGGAAAATAAAATCAGCGAAAACTAATTATTTTCACAATAAGGCAGAGGAATATCAGAATAACCCAAAGAAACTATGGAGGCACCTACAAACAACAGGCTACAGCAACAAGACAAGGGATTCGTCTAACACTAATATTGCTCTCACCATTAATGATCAGGTTTGCCACGATAAACGACAAATTTCAACCTACTTCAACTCCTTCTTCACCTCCATAGCAAACACACTTGCACAGAACCTACCTCAACCTCTCAATAAATACACGACAACAACGGCCACCTTTCGAAATTTCTACAGAGATAAAGACATACACCCGAACACATTTGGATTGCAAAATGTTACACCAAAATACACTTTTGACGAGCTGTCTAACCTAAATGTACATAAAAGCACAGGACCAGACAAAATTCCTGCCAAATTTCTACGAGATGGAGCCATTGGTATAGCAGGCCCCCTAACCCACATCATCAACTTGTCAATTAACACCAACACTGTACCTGCTGAACTGAAGGAAGCTATTGTAACCCCTCTATTCAAGAAAGGAAATAAACTAGAAGTTGGTAACTACAGACCAGTTAGCATATTATGTATTGTTTCTAAAATCCTTGAAAGAGCAGTATACACCCAAATTGAACACTACCTCAAACAAAATGATTTATTCTATAAGTTTCAATCAGGTTTCAGATGCAAGTACTCGACAGACTCCTGTCTCATCCACTTAACGGATCACATTCGTAAATAAATGTCTAAAGGTAAATACACCGGTATGGTTCTTCTTGATCTACAAAAAGCGTTTGACACAGTAGACCATGATATCCTATGTAATAAACTACAAGCAATGGGCATAGGGTCTGTGAACTGGTTTAAATCTTATCTTAGTGGTAGAACCCAAAGAGTCAAAATTGATGATAATATATCTGATCCTATGCCAATTAACTGTGGGGTCCCGCAGGGAAGCATCCTTGGTCCCTTACTCTTTCTGTTATGTGAACGACATGGAACTGAGCGTCTCATGTAAATTATTACTGTATGCAGACGACAGCGTGCTTCTGGTTTCAGGAAAAGACCCAATAAGTATTGCCGCTTCACTTTCCAAAGAACTAGAATCATGTAGTGAATGGCTAGTGGACAATAGACTATCTCTTCACCTGGGCAAGACGGAAGCCATCTTATGTGGAACAAAACGCAAACTGAAAGACATTGTGGGCTTCTCGGTCAACTGTAATGATATTCCTATAACAACAGTGTCACAAGTTAAATATCTCGGACTAAAACTGGACGCGAGTTTGTCAGGTGAAACAATATTGGAATCTATCCTGAGTAAGTGTAGAGCACGTATAAAATACCTGTATAGACAGGTGGGATGCTTGCCCGCGGCGACCAAAAAGACCCTCTGCCAAGCGCTTGTTCAATGTCATTTTGACTATTCTGTGTCATCCTGGTACTCTGCATCATCTAAATCAGCACAGCACAAACTTCAGGTCACTCAAAATAAAATGGTTAGGTTCATACTGAACCTAGGACCCAGATCACATGTTGGCCAGGAACAACTTCAGTCACTAGGTATGCTCAATGTCTCTGACAGGGCCAAACAAATCAGGCTCACTAATGCCTTCAAAATTGTCTATGACAGAGCTCCAGAGTATCTAAAGAATGATTTTGTTAAAGCAAATGAGAGGAGTGGACATAATACAAGAAACAGGATGTTTAATTTTAAGGTCCCGAGAATCCAAGGACAGGGTAAGCAAACATTCTTCTTCACCGCCATCAAAGACTGGAACGACCTACCCCAGTCAGTCCGTGAAAAGAGAACACTGTATTCCTTCTGACGTAGCCTGAAGGAACACCTGAACCGGACAGCTGCGAGAAGGGAGCACCAAGCTTATGTCTACTACTAAATGCGACATAAGAGATAGACAAACCAAACTGAAATTATTACTGATTACGGATTACTGATATTTACTATAGGATGTAAGGTATCTTAAAATAACCCCCTAGAAATACTTTCTCTAAAGTATCTATTTCTTTATCCTCCCCTTTTTCCCCAGCTAACCTAATCCCACAAGGACCCCAATGGAAATACGCCTAACGGCCTTATTGGGCTATCCTTAGTTGGAATTATGCAAGGCTGGTACATGTCATATTTGTAACATACTATGTGGTACCAACTCTGTAAATTGCTGACTAAATAAATATTATTATTATTATTATTATTATTATTATTATTATATCCCATTCACAGAAGTTAACAATAAATATATACATTTTACGCTAACCTTCTCGTTGAAGATGAGATTGGCCGAGGCTGCGGAATTAGCGAGGTCCTCCCTCACTAATCCGCTTAGTACTGCGTTTTCTTTCATCGTATCTGAAATTGATGATATTCATTATATTCTGGCTATCACTAGACGATATTATTCAGCTTAGGAATGATCTTTAGGAATCAAAGGGCTACAAACTATCTCATTTGACTCCCACAATTCCGTTTTCTAATGTTAAACACTCGTCGTCTAATGATAGACAAACTCAAGTAAAAAGGGCGCTAGCGAATTTGACCGTAATCTTGACCCCTTAACTTCTTATAATTTAAAAAAGAATGAGAGCAATCGAGCTGACACGTTTCTATAATTTGGGAAGAGTTCACCAGGAAATAGGTGCGCTTATTTATAGCCCTTTTGCTCATTTGAAACAATTTATGTTAATGTGCCTATCAATACAAAATGCAAGAATGTAATCTAAAGAATTACAATAGCCAAACCAGGAAGATGAACTGGGAATAATAGATTATGCATTCAACGAAGAAAATGTAGAAGAGAAGAAGGAGATTATATATCAGATGTGGAAGAAGGAGATTATATATCAGATGTGGAAGAAGGAGATTATATATCAGATGTGGAAGAAGGAGATTATATATCAGATGTGGAAGAAGGAGATTATATATCAGATGTGGAAGAAGAGAGAAATAATAATGAAAAGATAAACATCTAAAAAAAAAAAAAAAAAAAAAAAAATCTAATTAATGAAGATATAATAATTGACTGTAAACTAGGCAATATTAAGGAGAGATGGGGCGTTTTTATTGGCTCATTTAAGCCGGTGTCACACGAGCGTTTTTCCGGCAATTTTCGATGAGCAAGTTTTTTCTCGTGATACTTTGAGACATTTTTACACTGTGATCGGGAACTAGACTGACGGTAGATTATGTTACGCGGTTGATTTCTGATGTAAGTGAAATCTTAAGCCTGCCAGACTACAATTGCTCCTAAAAATTTATGGATAAATCGCTCGTGTGACACCGGCTTTATGTATCTTTATATTATTTTATTAGTTTCTTCCCTTGACCTCCATCAAGCTAAAAAAACAACATGCCCAAGATCCTCCTTCAAGATATATTTGTAACTAGCAAGGGTACCCGGCGTTGCCCGGGTAATCACCATAATCACCATCACTACTACCACCACTACTACTACCATAATCACCATCATCAATCACTACTACTACCATAATCACCGGCCTCGACCTCCCTATCTATCTATCTATTGCCTGACGCCGTGATCTCCGAAGGGGTGGCCACGAACGAACCGCCCCCATGCACCTCTGTCGTCCGCATCCGAGGCTGTTCGTTCGTTTTTCTTTGCTTAGATATTTTTTCCGGGTGGGGGTCGCAAGCCCACCGACCCAATCTCTTTAGTCGCCTCTTACGACACGCAGAAGGCACGTGGGGCATATTCTATTCCCTAACCCCCAGGGGGAACTCGACCTCCCTGTGCCTCATTAAACGGCGACCTCGATTTCGGTCGCTAAATGACCTCCGATTCTGGATCTGACCTCATCCGTACCCCCATTTTGGGGGGCTGCGAACAACTTTCGTTCCGTACACCTTTTCGATCGGAGGCCTCCTTCTGCCCCAAACGGCCATTTTTTTCGCATTTTTTTCGCTCCCGTATAATACATAAGTTCTGCCGAAAATTTTATTAAACAAAAGTGTCTCTGATTTCCACAAACTCGCCTAAAACCATCTCCAAAGCCTGGGCTTTCCAACGGTGCCCCACACTCCCACCTGGCACCAAAACTGTGGGAGGAGTTTAGTAACAAAGGTCGGGTAGGTCGGGTAACTGACAAGACAGACAAACATTGACCTTTATTTATTAAGATTTGTTCAATAGAAATATGTCCAGGCCAAAGGCCGGAATCTCTTAAATTACAGACTCGCTAGCGCTCGCCAGGAAAAAATCGACACCTAAATGACACGAAAAGTTTTAATATGGACAAATAAATGGGACGAAAGGTCTTAAAATCGCCGTACTAATGGGACGAACGTCTTATAATCTGAAAACTAACGGGGCTAAACATGAGGAAGAAGGAGGACCAGAAAAACGGCCCCTTAAGTAAACCCAGCACTTGATGGGACCGACATCCAACTATACGTTATTGCTCAAGCCCTCATATTTACACACAGGTTACTAAGGTTTAGACTAGGGTTTAATAGGAAGCTGTTGGAGTGGCATTGTTATGTGTGTTTAGGCGTATACAGACTAAACACACATAACAAAGCCACTCCAACAGCTTCCTCTCTCTCCAACACCCCTTCTCCCCTCTCTACACGCTTCAGAAAAATAGGAAAGGTAGAATGTAGATACGAGGTGCCGTTGTAAAGGCTTATCCCTCAATACTTCATCTGATCTGATATTACTCTTAAGGGGGGGGGGGGGGGGGTAGTGCTTGGTTTTTAGCCTATATATTTATTTATAAATATATTTTTGAGTTTCCTCGCTAGACCTCCATCAAGCTTTGAAAGAACACTCTCTAGACCCCCTTTCAAGATAAATGTGTACATTTTTCGGTAGGTTCGGCCGATTGCTTCTAAGACTAGAGGCTCGCTATCGCTCGCCAGGAAAAAAAATCGACACCTAAAGGGTACGAAAGGTCTTAATATTGATAACACAATGAGGCGAAAGGTCTCAAAATCGCCAAACTAACGGAACGAACGCCTTAAAACCTCAAAACATGCTAACCACGAGGGAGAAGGGGTCCATAAAAAGCGAGTAGTACCCCCTCCAGTTCGCTGCGGGGGGGGGGGGGAGGGGGGGGGAATATCTAACATAGATTACGAAAGAACTTATCTTCACCCAGAGAGATAAGGGAAGCTATTTGGCTTATTTGTTTATTTATTTGTTTATTCATATATTTGTTTATTCATATATTTGTTTATTCATATATTTGTTTATTTATTTGTTTATTCATATATTTGTTTATTTATTTGTTTATTCATATATTTGTTTATTTATTATATTCCTATATTTTCCTCCGTAGAATTCCATCAAACTTTAAAAAAAAACCCACCCCTAATGCCCCCCTTCGAGATAAATTTGTAAATTTTTTGGTAGAACAATTATCCGGCCGAAGGCCGAATCCTTCAACATGTTAGGCTCTCTATCGCTCACCAGGAAAATATCGACACCTAAATGGCAAAACAAATCTTAATACACACACACACACACATATATATATATATATATATATATATATATATATATATATATATATATATATATATATATATATATATACACACACACACATACACACACCAACACACCTTCACCTTGGCACTGAGTCAGGGTCATTGCCACTATTGAGAGAGAGAGAGAGAGAGAGAGAGAGAGAGAGAGAGAGAGAGAGAGAGAGAGAGAGAGAGAGAGAGAGTGTGAGAGTGAGTGTAGTTGACCACTGGTGAGTTTCAGGCTATAAGGAAGTTGGAGCCGTAGACATCGATATTTAGCAGAATTAACCAGTAAAATTTGGTCATAGTGAATTATATATACAATATATAATTATATAACCAAACTCATCAAACTATCTATCCATCAGAACCCTAACCTACACATAATACATAAAAATACATAAATATACATACATAAATATACATACAATACATAAATATACATACAATACATAAATATACATACATAAATATACATACATAAATATACATACAATACATAAATATACATACAATACATAAATATACATACATAAATATACATACATAAATATACATACAATACATAAATATACATACAATACATATATACATACATAAATATACATACAATACATAAATATACATACATAAATATACATACAATACATAAATATACATACAATACATAAATATACATACATAAATATACATACATAAATATACATACAATACATAAATATACATACAATACATAAATATACATACATAAATATACTGTACATACAATACATAAATATACATACATAAATATACATACAATACATAAATATACATACAATACATAAATATACATACAATACATAAATATACATACAATACATAAATATACATACAATACATAAATATACATACATAAATATACATACAATACATAAATATACATACAATACATAAATATACATACAATACATAAATATACATACAATACATAAATATACATACAATACATAAATATACATACAATACATAAATATACATACAATACATAACATTTCCGTGATCCTACTTCCTATTCATCACACACCTACATTATTATTGCATTTCTGTTTAAGGGGGAGTTGTTTTCTGGACCCCCTTCTCCTTATCTATATATTGGTTCTGTTTTAGTTTCCTTCCTACATTACCATCAACCTTAACAAAATAAAATAAAAAATAAATAAATAAATAAATAATACAAATAAAAAAAAACGCCAAGCCCCCCCCCCCCCCCCCTTCGAGATATACTTTTGCATATTTCGGTAGGAAAATACCCCGGCCGAAGGCAGATTCCTCCTAAAGTACAGGCTCGCTATCGCTCGCCAAGAAAAAAGAGACCCCTATACTGCACGAAAGATCTTAAAATCGCCAAACTAATGAAGCCAACGTCTCAAAATATCAAAACTAATGGGGCTAATCATGAGGGAGAAGGGGGGGTCCCCCCCCCCCCCGCCCAAGGGAAGATGTTTGGGTTTTCTGGCCAACCTTCTCCCTCACGCTTAGCCCCATTTGTTTTCAGATTTTAACCCTTTCGCTGCGGGTGACGTTCGGGAACGTCCTGGCAAGTTACAGCAATTTCCAGGCTTTAAAAGCCTGTAAAAAACATAAAAATCGAGTGTCAGTGGGCGGGAGCGTGAGGGGCCCACCTCCGACCCTCAGAGCACCGAGCGGCTCACTGAGGTTGACTGTGTCTCGCGCGGGTCTCTCTCTGTGTCTCCCAACAGTGTAGCCAAGCGAGCGAGTGTTACATAATAGCGGGTTTCCTGCGTTTCACTGGCACCACTGCGGGTGAACCAGACCACGTACGGGGCCCGTTCTGGTGTAATTTTGAAGCTATTCTCGCCTAGTTTTCGGCAGAATACACTTCATTTAATGCAGATGCTTGATTTATCATTCAGGAGTGCCTGAATATGCCCTAAATAGCCCAAAAATGGCCGCAGCCAAAGGGTTAAGACGTTTGTTCCATTAGTTTGACGATTTTAAGACTTTTTTCACCCCATTTCTTTGTCAATATTAGGACCTTTCGTTCCATTTAGATGTCGATTTTTTTCCTGGCGAGCGATAGCACACATATACACACCATTATGCAACATCTCGCGGTATATTCCATGGGGTGATCATGATAGCACAGATCTGTAATGGAAGATAGTGGGCAGGATAACTGATAACACACATACACGCACACACACCTCCGTGGAGCGGGTGACCCCAATATACTGCCATAGAAAACACACACACACACACACACATTAGAGTTTAGTGTCCGTGGGGTGATTCCGATAACACACACACACACACACACACATATTAGAGTTTATTGTCCGTGGGGTGATTCTGACAACACACACACACACACACACACACACATATACACACCATTATGAAACATCTCGCGGTATATTCCATGGGGTGATCATGATAGCACAGATCTGTAATGGAAGATAGTGGGCAGGATAACTGATAACACACATACACGCACACACACCTCCGTGGAGCGGGTGACCCCAATATACTGTCATAGATAACACACACACACATTAAAGTTTAGTGTCCGTGGGGTGATTCCGATAACACACACACACACACACACACACACTATCACGGTGAGCTGCTATGTACGCTACGTGGCATAATTTTGATAAACCTTGCCTCACCTTGATGTGTTGAGGAGGAATGTGTTGGTCATAGTTTACATTGTACAACATCTCATACGGCCTGACACACAAGGGGTGATTATGATAACACAGATCTGTAATGGAAGATAGTGAGAAGGATAACTGATAACATTTATCTACCAGTCAACAACCCCCAGAGGACTATCCCTTATACTTCAACAATACAAAAATCAATCCTTCATCTTCTCTCAATATTTTCGGTGTCTCATTTTATTCTGCTCTCACTTGGAAGGACCATATTACCCACGGTATAGTTACCAACATTGTCTTTACACCGTGATATTACCAGTCTTGCTAAAGCAGCCTCCAAGAATCTGGATGTGCTTAACCGCCTCAAGGGGTTCTTTACCCCTGCACAGCTTCTTGCTCTGTACAGAGGCACAGTGCGTCCATGTATTGAGTATTGTTCGCATGTGTGGGGAGGATCCTCTCACACAGCACTTCTAGACAAAGTAGAAAAGAAAGCCTTTGGTCTCATTAAGTGAGGTCCACTCACCGATTCTATGTAATCTGTCTCTCTTCACCGCAATGTTGCACCTCTCTCGATATTACAATAATCAGTGTTCCTCAGATATCTCTCAGTGTATACCACCTCTTCTAGGTAGTGTACGTAGCACCCGTCTTGCAACACAATCCCACCCCTATAGACTCTGTGCAACTCTCCAATCCAAGATTGAAACGATACTCAATCTTTCTTTTATTCAACATCTGAGCTATATATATATATATATATATATATATATATATATACACACACCCATACACATACAGTATACACACTCACACACACTCATACAAAGACCCTCCCACCCCCCACACACACAACATTCTAAAAACAAAAACTACACTACAAATTGTGTGTTCAAATATTAGACAAAAGATACATAAGAAGTGGTTCAATCGTTTACGTGAGCTAATTTGAACAAATAAAACACTTCTTATGTGCATAAGCGTGTTACATTTGAACACGAAATGATAACAGTCTATACTCTATAGGAAGCAAGGTTATGATGACAAAGATACTACTACTACTACTACTACTAAAGTATGAGTTGAAACAGAGAAAGTAGCAGGGAATGGAATAGAAAATGGAGACCTGCACTACTAGTAAAACAACAACAACAACTACAACTACTACAAATACTACTAATAATAATACAGCTACTACTACTACTACTACTACTAATCATAACAATAATTAAATATGAGTTAAAATAGAGAGAGCAACAGGGAATGATATAAAAAGTTAGACCTTGACACATAAATAACACAATCGATAAGGAGTGCACAAAAAGCTCTCTGTGAACGCCACCGGTACACCCTTAACCCCTTCTGTGCCGGCGACGTCTTCTCACATTTTTATAGCATTATTTAGAAATTTGTTTGCAGTTTAAGAAGGACCTAGGGTAGTCAAATGGGTTAAGGGGAGGTTTTTAGTTGATTCCCTAGACTTCCATCAAGCTTAAAATTACTCCCCCTAGACCCCCTTTCAAGATAAATTTGTACATTCTTCGGTAGAAAAATTTCCCGGCCGAAGGCCGGTTCCCCTTAAATAACAGGCTCGCTATCGCTCGCCAGGAAAAAATCGACACCTAAATGGCACGAATGGTCTTAAAATTGACAGAAATGGGGCAAGGGGTCTTAAAATCGCCAAACTAATGGGGCGAACGTCTTAAAATCTCAAAAGCAATGGGGCTAAACATGAGGGAGAGGGGGGGGGGGGGGGGGGGGGCGGGGAGGGCCAAGAAAAAAGTCCCTCAAGTGGATATCTCCCCTTAAGAGAGATAGTTGGAAGCCTGTTATTTGTTCGAGGTCCTTTTGGCACTGAATACAATGGTCTTCTAGTAGCCAGAATAAAGTTAAAGGTACAGAAGGGGTTAAAGGGAGATTTGAACTTAAGGGCAGGTGGGGGTTTTTTTCTGGACCCCATCTCCGTCACGTTTAGCCCCATTAGATTGATATGTTAAGACGCTTGCCCCATTAGTTTGGCGATTTTAAGACCTTTCGCCCCATTTCTGTAAAATTTAAGACCTTTCGTACCATTTAGGTGTCGATACTTTTCCTGGCGAGCGATAGCGAGCTTGTAATTTAAGAGGAACTGGCCTACCGAAAAATTTACAAATATATTTTGAAAGGGGTGGGGGGGGGGGGAGCTTGTTTTTATTATATTTTGTTTTTATTATTATTATTATTATTATTATTATTTTTTTTTTTTTTTTTTTTTTTTTTTAGCTTGATGGAGGTCTAGCGAGGAAACGCAAAAATAAATGATATAAATACATAGAGCCCCAAACAGGCACTACCCCCCCTAACGCAACAACAACAGCCTATCATAACCCCCCCAACAGCGTCGCCGCACCAGAGGGGGTTATTTTTTTTTTTATTTTATTTTTTTTTTTTTCTATATTTGGGTTCTAGTCATGTGGTGATGGGCTGGTCTATCAGAGTGAGAACTGAGCGATCTCTGCCATACCCATAGCTTACTCTAACTGTTCCTTTTACTTATATATTTTCTAGATCTCAAGTGACGGCGTCTCTTCCGTGGATTGACCTCCCAATCTACCAAGATTGGAAGCCAAAGCGTCACATTTTTCCTTTGCCCCTCAACTTTCTCTTCATAATTGCTGAGGGGCACAGGGCCCTGGGTGGGGCTTTGGTTTCCTGGGCGTTTCCGCACCCTCCTCAGCTCCCCGCCATGGAGTGGCTTCGGTCACCCAGGCTTTATTGTGGTCGGCAGGGAGGGTTCTGTAGGGGCGCTCGGATATGGCCTTGGCCTTGCTCGGGACCTTGGGGCTGTTCGGCCAGGCAGCTTGGGGAACAACAACAACAACAACAACAACTATATATAGTATATATATATATATATACAGTATATATATATATATATATATATATATATAAGTAAGTATATATAATTATATATATTGTTTACTAGCCTATACCCCTTTGAAAGGAAATTAGCCTAACCTAACCTTTCCTAGTATTATAGGTGGGGGCTGCCGCCCCCACACCCCCGCTTTGAATTAGATTTTTGGTGTATTTGTCTGTGAAGTGGGTATTTTTCAATTTGTTGATAACGAAAATCCTCCATGCGGACTATATGGAGAAAAATATGGCGAATCTATTGGTGCCTATTTTCACCAATAAATTGTTTCTCATAACGCTGCACTAGTGTCCTTGAAAATAACCAAATGTTTAACAGACAGACATTCAACACGTTCAAATAGACCCACCAATATATACTCAAACAGACCCACCAATATTATACTCAAACAGACCCACCAATATATACTCAAACAGACCCACCAATATATACTCAAACAGACCCACCAATATATACTCAAACAGACCCACCAATATATACCCAAACAGACCCACCAATATATACTCAAACAGACCCACCAATATATACTCAAACAGACCCACCAATATATACCCAAACAGACCCACCAATATATACTCAAACAGACCCACCAATATATACTCAAACAGACCCACCAATATATACTCAAACAGACCCACCAATATATACTCAAATAGACCCACCAATATATACTCAAATAGACCCACCAATATATACTCAAACAGACCCACCAATATTATACTCAAACAGACCCACCAATATATACTCAAACAGACCCACCAATATATACCCAAATAGACCCACCAATATATACTCAAACAGACCCACCAATATATACTCAAACAGACCCACCAATATATACTCAAACAGACCCACCAATATATACTCAAACAGACCCACCAATATATACTCAAACAGACCCACCAATATATACTCAAACAGACCCACCAATATATACTCAAACAGACCCACCAATATTATACTCAAAAGCTTCGGGGGGAAATATTAAGGGGAGATGGGTTGGTTTTCTGGTCACCCTTCTTCATCATGTTCAGCCCCACTAGTTTTCAGATTTTAAAACGTTCGGTCCATTAGTTTAGCGATATTATGACCTTTCGCCCCATATCTTTGTCAATATTAAGACTTTTCGTGTTATTTAGGTGTTGATTTTTTCCTGGCGAGCGGTAGCGAGCCTCTAATTTGAGAGAAACCGGCCTTCGGCCGGCACATTTTTCTATCGAAAAATGTACAAATTTATCTTGAAGGAGGGTCTTGGGGGGAATTTTAATAAGCTTGCTTGGTCTAGGGAGGAAATTAAAAAAATAAATATAAAATAAATTATCCATAAACGAGCAAATATAGTTATATATACGCACATCCCCCTTAAGGTGCGTCCACACTGGCAACAACACATGTTTGCAACACTGTATCTTTAACAACTTAACAGGTTGTTGCCTACTATGTTGTATTTTGTGTTGCAAACAGGTTTGATTGCCAGTGTGGACGCACCGTTACATTGGTTGAAGGTGCATAGCGGAAAATACCTTTTTTTTTCCTCAGATCAACGGTCATGGGTAGGTAGGTAGAATTGTGGATAGAAACATCGTAGAAAAAAAAATATATATATATAATTAGTTAAAAAAAAAAAAAAAAAAAAAAAAGTTAGTTAAAATAGGACTTCAGAGGCTATCAACCTTATTGGATTATTATTAAGCCAGCACACTTAAAGCCAAGGAAAATAAAATACCACAGGAACGCTGTGGTACGAAAATCCTGAGAGCGAAACCTCCAACCCTAACGAGCTACAGGAACGAAAATCCTGAGAGCGAAACTACCATCCCCAACGAGATCCCATGCCCCTTTGCCTTTCCTTATTTGGTCTCTCTCCCTCTCTCTCAATTCATTCCACATATTATACGTCTCTCAATCACAGTCTTCTAATATACAAACCACAATACTTTACTCACTGATATTCTTGATGTACCACCTAAGTATGTATTTATTTCTAAAACTGCTGTGGAGCAAGTCCCTCCAAACTGGATATGTACCACAATCCCTAAAAGAAGGTAATGTCACACCAATACACAAAGGGGGTAGTAAAGGCATAGCCAAAAATTACAGACCAGTGGTGCTGACGTCACATCTTATTAAAATCATAGAAAGAACAATACGAGCTAAGATGGTCAGCTTCCTGGAAGATAACGAGGCGTTCAACGAGGGGCAACATGGCTTTAGACAAGGCCGCTCCTGCCTCTCACAACTACTATCACACTACGACAAAATCCTACAGGATATTCAAGACGGAGAAAATGTAGACGTCATATATCTAGATTTCGCCAAAGCTTTTGACAAGGTGGACCATGGGATCCTTCTACATAAACTCAAATCACTGGGAATAGGGGGAGACCTTGGAAGATGGCTCCACAGCTTCATCACCAACAGAAAACAAAGAGTCACGGTTCAAGGAAGCCTATCAGAAGCAGGTGGGGTCATCAGCGGAGTACCACAAGGATCAGTACTGGGACCTCTCCTATTCCTCATCATGATAGGAGACATCGACAGGGACCTGGAACACTCAACAGCCACATCGTTTGCAGACGACACCAGACTCATGAAGAAAATCACCTCACAACATGATGCTCAGCTACTACAACAAGACTTGGACAAAATCCTGAAGTGGGCAGAAGAAAACAACATGGCCCTAAACGGAGACAAGTTCGAGCTTCTAAGGTACGGGAACAAGAGAGCACTACAAAACGACACCAACTACAAAAGTGGACAGCAAGAAATTACCGCCAAGGACACAGTGAAGGACTTGGGAGTAAATATGAGCAGTGACGCCACTTTTTCCCAGCATATTACCAAAGCCACAACAACAGCAAAACAAATAGCAGGCTGGATCCTGAGAACTTTCCACACAAGAAATGAGAGGTGTATGCTAACACTGTGGAAGTCACTGGTCCTACCACGACTGGAGTGTAAAGTCAGTGAAAATAGGCTAGCCTAAACAGACCTCGGATGCGGAAATACCCTGAGCCGAACAGGCCAAGTGGGATATCTCTATTGGTCTAACTGGTAAGGTGCCTGCCTCACACCCAAGGGTCGAGAGTCCGTGCCCCCACCAGGGCATGATATTTTCGTGAGGCTATTTCCGCATTTAACGAAGTTTAGGTGTGCTGGTTAAATTGTTCAGATGGTTGAGAGCAAGATCGGAGCTCCATAAATCCTCTTTCGGGTATGGTGTAAAAACCGATCCCCACAGGGCAAGGAAGAGGATAGGAGAGAGCAGGGAGTGTTGTGAGACTCGATTGGGTTGGGTTGTGGAGTTGCCAGCCGCCCAAGCGAGTTGCCAACTGGGCAGTTTGTAGGTGCGTGTAGCATCGCTCAGTGAAGTTGACTCGCCATTCCTGTTCATCTCTCTGACGGACTCTCGGTCGATTCGGCTCAAGCTTGTTCCTCTCTGTTCGGAGCTTTCGCTTCCCGGAAGGTGAAGTAGTGTATAGTCAGTGAAAATAGGCTAGCCTAAACAGACCTCGGATGCGGAAATACCCTGAGCCGAACAGGCCAAGTGGGATATCTCTATTGGTCTAACTGGTAAGGTGCCTGCCTCACACCCAAGGGTCGAGAGTTCGTGCCCCCAATAGGGCATGATATTTTCGTGAGGCTATTTCCGCATTTAACGAAGTTTAGGTGTGCTGGTTAAATTGTTCAGATGGTTGAGAGTAAGATCGGAGCTCCATAAATCCTCTTTCGGGTATGGTGTAAAAACCGATCCCCACAGGAGTACTGCTCTCAGCTCTGGTCTCCCCAAAAAGTAGGAGAAATAACAGAAATTGAAGCCACCCAGAGGACATTCACCAGTAAAATCCATGGGTTTCAACACTTTAACTACTGGGAGAGACTTAAGGAGCTGCAGCTGTACTCACTTCAAAGACGTAGGGAGAGATACATCATCATCTACGTCTGGAAGATTTTGGAAAAAAAGGTACCAAATCCAAACATCCAAGAGACTCAGCACCAAAGGCGAGGGAGGCTGTGCTATGTGAGGACTACGCCGGGATCAACACAAAAAATCAAATCCCTGATCCATCACAGCTTTACATACAATGGAACCAGACTGTTCAACTGTATACCAGCCCCTCTCAGGAACATGACCGGGGTGTCTCCAGACACCTTCAAGAAACACTTGGACATGTGGCTGGCCAAAATACCGGACCGGCCACCAACACCAGGATACCCCAGCACCAACTCCAACCGACTTCTGGAATGGAGAGTGGAAGAAAGGGAGCTGCCTGGTCGCAGTGGAGCCCCAGCTCAACTGTGTTACTAACGGACGGAATACAACTAAGTGTAACTAAGTGTAAGTGTAACCACCATACAGACTATAATACTTTCATTGTGTAGGTTCGAGGCGATCTAAGACACCTTAGCTTCCATTTCACACCAAATCAGATCGTGATTACGTCAGCCCTGTATTTAGTTATATAACAATCATAGCCCCCCCAATTCTAACAATTCTGTGTCTCCAACCTCCCGTGGTTTTATCCACTAACTATATATTCCCAACCTTTAACCACGACTCTATACACCCGATAACCCTATGCCAGTTATTGTATTGATTTAGGCCTGTTAATTCGGATAAACTCACTATGACCAATCTGCAGACGATTATCAGGAGATGCAGGAAAGCTACCTCGTATCTCCCTTTCCATGACGAGTATAGATATATGTACCCCCGTGCTCAGTCGCCCCCCCCCCCCCCCCTTGCCTTGTTCTTCTAGTAACTAAGTGTATATAATATTAACCGGAGTATGCCACCAGTATTGATACGACATAGCGGCACTGTCCTTGTGTCGTATTGTGCCACGTGCAGACCAACCAGGTTTCATCCTCTTATTAGGACGACGGCTATAATGTCATCATTCATGCATGCATTCAATCCTTAGGTTAATAATCTTTTATCCGCCATTGTGTTCATCTCTTCCATTTACTTTTCCACAATTGTTATACGTCTTCCAATCACCTCCTTCGTATACACAATCCACACTACTCTATTTTGCTTCATGACCCTCTGCTCAGGGTACCCTGTTTGGGTCATCCTGTCCACTTATCCTTCACGTCCCGCTGCACACACCACTCTACCTGTTCGATCGTAGGGATATGCCACCCCTATGTCCAGCGCATTAAGGGTCACTATCCTAGGTCACGAGCGGCGCGGCGCCTAGCCTCAAACCAACCCCTTTACAATTCACAACCCTTTCCCCCACCTCGCGTATACACTACCCCTCGTGTCCTACACCTCTACCTACCTGATGATGAACATAAATACACCTTAAGTTAATACACCCATGCCCTGTCCCTAAGTTAGGATATTAATATCAACATACCCTAAAATACCTTGTCTTGCCAGACTAAGTTTCTGAAGACCAATCGCCCCCATAAATCTATGTATTCAATACTTAGGTTAGTTATTAATATCAACATACCCTAAAATACCTTGTCTTGCCAGACTAAGTTTCTGAAGACCAATCGCCCCCATAAATCTATGTATTCCATCCTTAGGTTAGTTATCTTTATCCGCCATTGTGTTCATCTTTTCCATTTACTTTTCCACAATTGTTATACGTCTTCCAATCACCTCCTTCGTATCCACAGTCCACACTACTCCATTTTGCTTCGTGTCCTACACCTCTTACCCACCACTCTCCCTACATGATGATGAACAAGAATACACATTCATATTAACCCTCTCCGACATATGACGCGATTTTGAGCCTATTAGGGATACTTTAAAGCCTTTGTTACCATCAGGGGTATTTAGAAACCTTTAGTTTAGTTACTTCAACCTCTGCAGTTGTCTTTAAGTTAGCTGTGGGCAGAAAACTAATTTTAGAGAGGTAATTATAAGAGTGAGAGAACTCTATTTCTTATTGCTAATCTGACAACCTCTGCGTCATATGAGTCTGAAAGGGTTAAAACACCCATGCCCTGTCCCTAGGTTGAGCCAATGCCAACCCGCCAGACAGCCATGACTAAAGATGTTAGCCACCATGCTATAACTTAATGCTTACCCCAACCAGAGATTGTATAGATAACCTTTTCTTTGTCCATTGCCATCATAGTATCACGAAACAATAACGAAGTACCCCTACGAACTGCCGCTTTTCTTTGGTCTATATTTCATAGAAAACGCAGTTCCCAGGGACAACTAGACGTACAAAAACTCGTGCCAACTAATAGTGTCCATAACCCCTCGTATTGACGAGTAATAATACACCATGTTTTTCCCTACTTTATCCACAGTCAAGCACACACCTACAGCTAACCTCCTTCTCCCCCCACAGCCCCACAGTCCACATGATTCTATCTTTTCCAGACTCATATACCACCCCATAGTTGCATCCCCCGGTAGCATTTGGCTAATGTACTTTCACTGTCCTTTCAAACTCCAATATCAACTGTAGCCTAATGCCACCCCCACGCCCGGAGACCTTAGGGCCAACTTTCCACATAGCCCCCTGAACTCCCCCCCCCCCCCCCTCTCATTAACACCCCGCGCTCCTCGACTCTTGTCCGACCTAGCCTCTCCCTCATACCTCTTGAAGATCCTTGATTTTTCCGTTGCTAACGCTCTCCAACCTTTTATATATATACTCCTATCCAGCCTACCTTCCTTTAGTAGGCCGGAACATTAGAACTTTACTAACCCCTTGCATGCCATCTATTCCCTTACAACCCATTGACAACCCTGCACCCAATGGTCGTCGGTGCGAGGCTAGCCGCCTCGCCAGTAACTAACTTCTATTGCCATACTTCCAGATAAATGTGGCAGAGTTAGCAACCCAGTCTCCACCACATCCAGCAAACCATACAATTAACAACCAACCGAGTAAAACCAGCTAGCCAAGGCACCTTCGGTTTTGGTATTAAAGACACCCACATCTGTCTCATAAACAGAGGGCTATTACAAACACTGGTGATATGGCAAGCCCCTAGCCACAGCCGCCGGACGACCATCCCAGAGAGAGGGCGCCCAGCTACCCCTTTTTACCCACCCGAGGAGGGAGACCCCCACCCCTGCGGAGTGAGTTCCAGAGCCAGCAGACTCCGTGGCAGATTTGGATAGAAGGACCTGTGCACGTACTTGAGAACTTCCTACATATGGACAACCTGGACGGCCGCGGAACCAGTCGTTAGCCCCCAACATCACGGACGCAAGATAACCAGGACCAGACCCATCAAATACTACCCAAAATTCACTCTATCAGTACTACATTGTTACAGTGCTATTTAGAGATTAACTTATTAATATTTCTATGAAGTGGCTATATCTTTGCCCCAGTATAATTCATATATAACCATTCCATTAGGAAGTGCTAAGCGTATCAGTGTTCATTAATTAACAGGCGATATTAACTCTCGTAATTACCCATATACCCAGATATTATTACATAGAAGTGAAACCCTAGTGATATCTGAATGTTCGCCCACTGATTTGCGTTCTATGTATTTCTGAGACAAGAATATAAAACTTAGATCAGTACCCCCTGAGGTTACTAGAATTCCCGTGCTCTAAAATACGCGTGTCTAATCTAGTCTGTGAACTACTACTTGTGCACCAGAGCTACCAGTAATAAATCTAACAGTGAATATTAATCTATAAGTAACATTGATGGTCTCCGGTATATAAACCTGTTAAATAAGCCAGTGATCAGAAGATTAATACCTGAACGTTGGAAGTGGGAGACTAGGCTCCATCCAGATCCACTTATGCTAGTGTTGTTCAATTCTATCATTTGTCTTGCACGAGTATTTCAGAAGTGGTATATCAATAAACGTGATCGTGTCTTGTTACCGTGTGTTTCTTTTGTGTTCTCTATTCCTCATACCTTGTATTGTGCATGCAGCCTTATATACCCAGTCATTTAGAACTCACATTACCCAAGTTAAACCTGTAGAAAAACAGGGCATAACAGAAAACGTCAGGACTGGAGCCCCTATTCGAGAACTCCAGTCCCTTGTAAAATATATATATCAGTGAACGTATAAAACCACAGAGTTCATACCTGTGACTAATACTCTAGTAACAGCTGAGAATGTGGGTGTGTAAAGAGAGCGACACAACCTCCTCCCACCACTGCCAAAGACACACTGACTCCAAGTGTCCGATGCTGCCAGCAGCCAGAGTATAATCAATAATGGGAGTGCCAGGAATTAGCACAGTCGTGGACAACAGAGACATGTAGGGTAGACTATACTCTATTCATTATAAGTAGACCAAAAATCATAACCCCTAACCTCTGTAACTCAACAATTGACCACTAGCGAGTTTCAGGCTATAAGGAAGTTGGAGCTGTAGACATCGATACTAAACAGAACTGCCATAATAATATACGTTTCTGATGGCTAAAGAGTAGGTTGAATTGGATTTTATGTATATATAAATGAACTGCAACCGTATTTTAGCTGGTAATTCTGCTAAATATTGATGTCTACAACTCCAACTTCCTTATAGAACGAAACTCGCAGGTGGTCAATTAAGGGGAGAAGGGCGTATTTATTTGCATATTATTTTATCTTTGTATTATTTTTTAGTTTCCTCCCTAGACCTCCATCAACCTATAAAAAACACCCCCTAGACCCCCCTTCAAGATAAATTTGTAAATTTTTCGGTAGAATAATGTCCCGGCCGAAGGCTGTTGTTCTATTCAAATTACAGGTTGGCTATCGCTCGCCAGGGAAAAATCGACACCTAAATGGCACTAAAGGTCTTAATATTGACAAAGACATCGGGCATAAAGTTGTAAAATCGCCAAACTAATAGGCCGAACGTCTTAAAATCTAAAAATTAATGGAGCTAAACATGAGGGAGAGGGGGAGCCAGCAAAACCAGCCCATCCCTCCCTTATTAACCCTCTCCGACATATGACGCGATTTTGAGCCTATTAGGGATACTTTAAAGCCTTTGTTACCATCAGGGGTATTTAGAAACCTTTAGTTTAGTCATTTCAGCCTCTGTAGTTGTCTTTGAGTTAGCTGTGGGCAGAAAACTAATTTTGGAGAAGTAATTATAAGAGTGAGAGAACTCTATTTCTTATTGCTAATCTGGCAACCTCTGCGTCATATGAGCGTGAAAGGGTTAATAGCTATAGAGTAAATGGGCAGTAAATTCCCACACTTAAAGGTGGCCCGTCCCTAAAGGTGGATATATTAGCTCGCTGACACATCATGCAGTCTCTTCTGAGTTAAGGGGACATGGGCTGTTTTTCTGGTCACCCTTCTTCCTCATGCTTACCCCCAAGTTTTCAGATTTTAAGACCTTCGGCCCATTAGTTTGGCGATTTTAAGACCTTTCGCCCCATTTCTTCGTCAATATTTAGACCTTTCGTGCTATTTAGGTGTCGAGTTTTTCCCTGGCGAACGATAGTGAGCCTGTAATATTGGAAGAACCGGCCTTTGGCCGGAACATTTTTCTACCGAAAAATGTACAAATTAATCTAAGGGGAATCTAATGGATGTTTTTTTTTTTAATTTGATGGAGGTCTAGGGAGGAAACTAGAAAAATAATGAGTAAATGCAAAACACGCCCAAAAAGTGAACCATCCCCCCTTAACCCTTTGAGTACGAGCGAGGCGTGTTATATTCTATTCTAGCTATATTTAAATGATATTATGCAGCTTAGGATCTGTGGTAGTTATAAGGGTTGGTTGAGATAGTCTGAAGCCTTATTATTGTTCACGGTCCTTCCTAATCTGAATCAAATTGTCTAATAGTTACCAGAATATGATGAAAAGGACGTCACTGGTAAGGTCGCGTCATACAGAAGTCGAACGTTGGCCGACTGCCGCCCGAAGTCGATGACTTGCATATTTTTCCCGAAATTACCCGAATCACCCGAAAGTAACCCGGAGACGAATATCCCCCGACACTTACCCGAATGAATTTCGAATAAAACCCGATGGACCTGAATGAAAGTCGATAAAGAGCCGATGAATCCCCGTACGTAACTCCAAGGTAACCCGATGTGGGACGAAGAAGGCCCTATCATGCGTCGAATATAACCCGTATATGCCCCAAAGACGGGGAAATTACAAGAATAATTACCGATGCTCAGCCGAAGCACAGTCGATAACAACCGAAATAGAAGAAGTTAGGTCGAACGTCAGCCGAATAGGCCAGAGATCAGATGATGATCCAAACCACCTGTACCTGACGTATATAAGGTTAGGGTGGGTTAACAGCCACACCATTTGCAACTCGGTGCTCAACACGGCAACATGGCACACAGTCTCGACTTCCCGGACCCCTCACTTCCACAAGCGGCATATCAAGATGAATTGAAGAAGGCAATCGAGTTCCAGGAGATTGTCATTGCCAACCTCAACTATCAGCTTATCTGCGCCACCCTCAGCGAGCAAGAGCGTGACCGCCAAAAACGACCCAGGAAACCCCGGAGCTGCAGCGTCAAGCCTTGGGTAGCACAGAGATCCACCCACGGACACTACCATCAATTGCTGAAGAAGCTTATGGAAACGGACAGGGTCACCTACAAGTACTATCTCCGTATGGACGAGGAGCTTTTCAATGAGATTGTAACCTGTGTCACACCCCGGATCCAGAAGGAGACAACCAACTGGAAGCCCCTGGAGCCCGAATTGCGAGTTGCCATGACACTACGTTTCTTGGCCACGGGTGAGGCATATAAGAGCATGGCATTGAACTTCCGTGTTGGTGCCAACACAATCTCTCAGGCAGTTCGGGAGACGTGTGAGGCCATAATACAGGAGTACATGAAGGAGGTCATTGTCTGCCCATCAACACCTGAAGGCTGGAAGGAGGTCGCCAAGGGCTTCAACAACAGGTGGAACTTCAGGCACACCATTGGGGCAATTGATGGAAAGCACATTGCCATACAGCCTCCAGGAAACTGTGGATCCCTGTACTATATCTACAAACACTACCACTCCATTGTGCTCCTGGCAGTGGTTGATCACCTGGGGAAGTTTATGTACGTTGACGTGGGAGCGAACGGGTCCGCATCTGATGGTGGCATCTTCCAGGTGACCGACATCCGGAAGGCGCTGGAGGACGGGGCATCGGGCTTGCCGGCACCAGAGCCATTCCCCGGGGAGGACCATCCAGTGCCCTACTTCCTTGTTGGGGATGACGCATTCCCCATGAGGGAGTGGTTGCAGAAGCCCCACCCACACCGAGGACTCGACGATGACAAGAGAAACTTCAACTACCGACTGTCCCGGGCCAGGAGGCAGGTAGAGAATGCCTTCGGTATGCTGGCAAACCACTTCAGGTGCCTCCTGACTACCCTGAACATAAACCCCAGCACCGTGGAGAAGGTAGTCCTGGCTTCCTGTATACTTCACAACATGCTCATCGACCGACGGCCAGCACAACAACCATTGTCTGTTATTCTGCCTATTCTAGTCATGGTTAGGTCAATCTATCTATTCTATCTATCTATATGCTCAGGCCCAATCCCCATTTTGGGGGTAGCCGACTCAAGACAGAGCAAGAACAGGGAAAACACAAAAACAACATAACACAAAAAATAAACACAGATAAAAAACACAAACTCACACACATCCAGGTCACCCAGGAGAAGACCCAGAGACCAGGGTTACCAAGGTCGCTCCAGCACTCCCCCGGCCCCTGACCACCCGGAGAGGTTCCGATCTCGGCAGGCAGACATGCAGCGGAGCCAAAGCCACAAGCCCTCCCACCACACTTCCAGGCACACCCTTCATATTAATCGTCCCCCTGGGCCAGGCGCCTGATGGACTATTATCTAGTCGAACTTGCGCCCGACCCCTTACTCCAAATGACCACGTGTTCACTCAACTATTCACAAGCATTCTCCATTCACTCCTGTCCACCACCACTTCCCCTGCCTGATCTATAGTCATTCCTCTATCATCCAAAGCCTTTCTTACACAGTCTCTCCATCTCAATGGGAGTCTTCCTGCCCTTCTATCTCCCCTTGTACCTGACTCACATATTCTCTTTGTAAGCCTTTCATCTCCCATTCGTTCAACATGACCATACCAGCTCAGCACCCTTCTGTCCACTCTGGCTGACAAATGTTCCTGCTGCCCCACTCTCCTACGTATCTCTTCATTCCTCAATCTGTCTCTACGAGTAACTCCACACATACTCCTCAAGCAGCTCATCTCCATCACATCCAGCCCTCTTTTCTCCTTTTTCTTCAGAGCCCATGTCTCAGCCCCATACATCACTGTTGGCACAACAATTCCTTGATACAGTGCACTTTTTACTTTCACTCCGAGATTTCTCGTCTTCCACATACTTCCCATTGCTCCGAAAACCTTCCTTCCTTCACACACTCTCTGATTTACCTCCACTTCCATACCTCCACTCCTGCTTATCGTTCCTCCTAGATATTTAAAACACTCTACTTGTTCCAATATTTCCCCATCCAGCCTCACATCTAGATTCACCCTATGCTCTCCCCTATTACACACCATTACTTTACTTTTATTGACATTCACCTTCAGTTTCCGCCTTCCACAAACCACACCAAACTCTTTGACTACCCGCTGCAGTTTCTCATCAGAATCCGCCACCAATGCTGTGTCATCAGCGAACAGCAACTGATTCAACTCCCAATCTCTACCATTCTTTCCTACTAAACCCAATCCTCTTCCCATAGTTCTCCTTTTCACCTCCCTCACCACACCATCCATAAACATATTAAACAGCCATGGTGACATTACACAACCCTGTCGCAAACCTACCTTTACCTCAAACCATTCACTCAACTCGCCATTTCCTACTCTCACACATGCTCTGTTCCCTTCATAAAAACTCTTAACTGCTTCTAACAAATTTCCTCCTATTTCATAAATCCTTAACACCTTCCACATTGCTTCACGGTCCACACGATCATACGCTTTTTCCAAGTCCATAAAAGCCCAAAATATCTCCTTATGCTTCTCTAAATACTTCTCGCATAACTGTCTTACTGCAAACATCTGATCCACGCACCCTCTTCCCCTCCTAAAACCGCACTGTTCTTCTCCTATTGCAACTTCCGTACACTTTATTATCCTCTCTATCAACACCCTGCCATACAGCTTTCCAACCACTGACAATAAACTAATACCTCTATAACTTGAACACTCCTGCCGATCTCCCTTCCCCTTGTACAACGGCACAATACATGCACTCTTCCAGTCTATTGGTACCATTGACACAACAAAGCACACATTGAAAAGTCTCACCAACCAATCTATTATCACATCTCCACCCTTCTTTATACACTCCACAGCAATACCATCCAAACCTTCTGCTTTTCCCGCTCTCATTTGTTTCACTGCTTCTTTCACCTCATTTTCCTCAATCCTTTCATTCATTCCCTGCCACCTGGGTGGCCTGGGTAACCTATCTACATCCACCTCTGCTTCAATCACTGCTTCTCTTCCATCTCTTGTATTTAACAAAGATTCAAAATACTCGGCATATCTTTTCCTCACTTCAACTGGTTCCACTAGTAATTCTCCATTTTCATCTTTCACTGACTCTTCCCTCTTTTGTCCTCCTTTCCTTACTTTATTTACCTCCTTCCAGAACATCTTCTTTCGTTCTTCAAAATTCTCACTCAGCCTTTGGCCCCACCTTTCGTTTGCATCTTTTTTCGCTTCTCTAATTTAGGTCAATATCGAGTCTAAACCCGATACATCGGCCAAGCAGACAGGAATATACGGGTCAATATCTGGTGTTCATGGTGGTATTCTGGTTTTATTAGACTCTTTGGTTGGGTTACATACGACTTTATGAGATTCATCGTAATAGTCTTGGGTTATCATCGAGTTTCCTTCGTGGTACTATCGACTATCATCGAGTTACATTCGACCCATTTTCGGGTCAATCGCGGTATCATCGTCAATTCAAAATACAACCGAACAGGACCCGAATAGGTAGAATGTAACCTGAATATGACTCGAATATATCCGAATGTAACTGGAACGTAACTAGATCATAACAATAATAATAATAATAATAATAATAATAATAATAATAATAATAAAAATATATATTCAGTTAGCATTTTACAATGTTGGTACCACATAATGTTACAAATATGACATGTACCAGCTTTGCATAATTCCAACTAAGGATAGCCCAATAAGGCCGTTAGGCGTATTTCCACCCGATAGTTTTGTAACGTTTTTTTGACCCGATTCATCCCCAAAACTTAACGCATGCACTAACTTTTGGCAGATTCGCCAGATGATTCGACTCAAGCCCAAAATATCCAAAGAACTTCCCCAGAATCAGGCGAAGCGTTACCAGAATTAATCAGAATCGACCTGAACCGGCGGAAATTTGAATTTTGAATTATCTTCGGCTGCGTTCGGGTGGGTTCGACTTCTGTATGACGCGGCCTGTACTGAATGGGTTAACCCCTTCTGTACCGGTGATGTACTTTTCCTTACACTCTGGCAACTATTAAGGGGAGGAAGAGCGTTTTTCTGGACCCCCTTCTCTCTAATGTTTAGCCCTACTAGTTTTGAGATTATAAGACGTTCGGCCCATTAGTTTGGCGATTTTAACACCTTTCGCCCCATTTTGTTGTCAATTTTAAGACCTTTCCTGCCATTTAGGTGTTGATTATTTCCTGGCGAGCGAAAGCGAGCCTGCAATTTTAAGAGGATAGGAAATTTTTCTACCGAAAAATTTACAAATTTATCTTGAAGGGGGTGTTTTTCACAGCTTGATGGAAGTCTAGGAAGGAAACATAAAAATAATAAAGATAAAACAATAAACAAATGAACACGCCCATCTCCCCTTAATGAACACGCCCATCTCCCCTTAATGAACACGCCCATCTCCCCTTAATGAACACGCCCATCTCCCCTTAATGAACACGCCCATCTCCCCTTAATGAACACGCCCATCTCCCCTTAATCAGTGGTCAATATTTCTGGCCTACATCTATTGAATACACTATAGATGAAATAAACACACTGGCCAGTATAAATGAGAGAACGCTAGCTTATGTCCAAGAAAAATAATTAGCCATGTAGCATTTACGAAAAATACTGTCTATCTACTCAGGCACATCCCCATTATTTTATTTTATTATTATTTTTTTTTTAGTTGGGGGTGGCCGACTCGAGACAGAGCCAAATAAGACTAAGGAGTCAAATGATAGAGGGTACCGGTAATTGTCTGGGGGTCAAGAAATTACAGCAATAGCAAATATCTGAATTAACCCCTTCAGAATGATGACGTCTTTTTAACCTTCAATCTCGCTAACATTAGACGATTTTATGCAGTTTAAGAAGAACCTATGCTATACCCAGGGTTTATCGAGATAGTTTTTACCCCTTTGATTCACATAGGTAGATTATAAGCTAAGGAAAATCGTCTAATGGTAACCAGAATATGATTAAAACTACGTCATAAATGAGAATGAGAGGAAGAGGTCAACACTGAGAAAAGGTAAGTCACTACAGATGAGAGAAAAAAAAAATTGGCAATATATATATACTGTATACATATATAATGTCTTAAAATCACAAAAGTAATGGGGCTAAACATAGGTGAGAAAGGGGTCAAGAACACCCCCACCTCCAGGAACCTCCCTAATTACAAATTCATATTATTACCGGCCCACCAATTAACTTAAATATACCTAATTAATGAAATCAATGCAATTAATGAACACATGTGGTAGTTCCATTCAACCCAGAACAGTTTGCAAAATCTATGTATCAGCATTACCTCTTAACCGACGGGATATGTTTGTAACTTCTACTACCTGCCAGGCGGGCATATTTACCATAAATGAGCTTCATTCCATGCTCTTTTATGCATAAACAAGAGCCAGAGCGTAATACAATTATGTATCCGTGAAGGGGCGATAATGGAGCTTTCCAATGACACCTGAATCATCCTTGAACGACCACGGGTTATCCTGTAGCAATTGCGCAACGAGAGGTGAAACACCCTAAAATACGGTAATTTCCCGAGTTTTATCCTGGTCTTGCGAGGCCGTGGGTGTGGAATGTTGCAGTGGGGAGCTCAGTCGCGGCACTACGGCCGTGCCGAACGGTCAGAGCCCGCCTATCGTCCTCCCAATGCGTGGAATCTCTCTAAGAGCCGATAATGTGCTCAAAATCCCTTCCGACATATGTCGGGCACCGCAGGGGTGGCCATTATTCTCTCGGCCGACATATGTCGGGCCCCGCGGCTTGAGTGTTAATGACCGCAACTGTAAATTGTGAACGGCTCAGACGGGGTTGCCTATCAGTAGTTGGAGTGTATATAGTCCATTCATTATAGGTAGGCTAGAAATTGTAACCCTTAACCACTGAAACTCACAATGGGCTGTAAATTTCCGCACCTATTCCCTGGCTGATTCTCAAAAATGGTGAATACATTAGGCCGATTACTTCAGTCGTTTTTGAGTTACAGAGGTTAAGGGTCACAATTTCTGCCCTACCTATAATAAATGGTCTATAGAACTAACTACCAGAGACCGTCCTTTGAATCTTCCCGCCACTCCGTCTACCTGGGGGTACGGGTGCGCAAACGCCTTGTTGTTGTTGTTGTTGCTGTTCCCCAAGCTGCCTGGCCGAACAGCCCCAAGGCCCCGAGCAAAGCCAAGGCCATAACCGAGCGCACCCACAGAACCCTCCCCGTCGACCACAATAAAGCCTGGGTGACCGAAGCCACTCCATGGCGGGGAGCTGAGGAGGGTGCGGAAACGCCCGGGAAACCAAAGCCCCACCCAGGGCCCTGTGCCCCTCAGCAATTATGAAGAGAAAGTTGAGAGGCAAAGGAAAAATGTGACGCTTTGACTTCCAATCTTGGTAAATTGGGAGGTCAATCCACGGAAGAGACGCCGTCACTTGAGATCTAGAAAATATATAAGTAAAAGGAACAGTCAGAGTAAGCTATGGGTATGGCTGAGATCGCTCAGTTCTCACTCTGATAGACCAGCCCATCACCACATGCCTTGTTTATGCATCTTGTAGCATCATAAATGACAGATCGACAATAGTCAACCAAATACAATGTCCACATACCAGTATTTAGCTTGTAAATGGTGAAAACCCCATGGTTATACATTGCTTTGTTCTCTGTTTATCACTGCTTGAGCAGCAGCAAAAAATGCAGCCATTGAGCGTGCGTGCGCTTATGTGTGGAACTACACATCTATCAATACTAGTGTGTGTGTGTGACTATCGCATGGTCCTGTCAATGGCCTCTTGCACCCTCTCTCCCCGAGTCACTTGCTCACTCTCAGGAACCGGGCAAAACTTATCCTTATATTTTCACCATTAAAACTGAACTTGGTGTAGTTCTAGTCTTCACCATTCACAAGATAACAGTGAGTGCGGTATATTGATACATTTCTAACCTACTGTAGGTTAGGCCATTTAACCCATCCAGTACCAGGTATCCCTTTTTATCTTATTCTGGCAACTATTAGATGATTTTATTCAGCTTAGGAAGGACATCTAGCAATAATAAGGCTTCAAACTATCTCAAACAACCCTTTTAACTACCACAGATTCTTCCTAAGCTGCATAATATCGTCAAATCTAGCTAGAATACAATATAACACACGTCGCTAGTACTCAAAGGGTTAATTGCTGAGATATGAATACGCAAAAATCACAAAATTCACGAAAAGCGCAGGATCTGCAGCCCGCGGAGGTTCAAAACCACCGAGTTCTGAGGGCTAATTCCCAGACGGTAATTTGAATATTTCCGCCACCACCCACCTGGGCATATTTGGTGCGCAATCGCCATGTTTGTACATCTTGTAGCTTCATACTTGTCTAACAAACAATAATCAACCAAATACAGTATCATGATCAGTGATCATGATATTTGGTAGATTATTGTTTGTTAGGCGAGTATGAAGCCTTCCTTCAGCTTGAGGATGGTGAAAACCCCATGGTTCTATAATGCTTTGTTCTTTGTTTATCACTGCCATAGTGTCAGCAAGAAATCCAGTGTCAGCAAGAAATCCACTCCTTGAGCGTGCATGTGTATATACGTGTGGGACTTAACCCTCGTCTAGCAGGGGGTTTTGGGCTATTTTGGGCATATTCAGGCCCTCCTGAATGATCAATCAAGTATCTGTATGAAAAGAAATGTATTCAGCAAAAAACTAGGCGCTACAAGCTTCAAAATGAGACCAGAACGAGCTACGTAGCACTCGTCGTTTTCATGCAGTGCTACCACTAACATGGGAGTTTAGCGTATAGCGGCATATTTTTTCCAGCTACGCTCACTACTGGCTACACTGCCGGCCTCTCGAGAACAGAGGGAGCGTGAGTCAGTGGGAGGCGGTAAGCCCTGGGTGTCGGCCGTGTGGCCTGCTGCGCTCCCGGCCATTTGCACTCGATTTTAACCCTTTAAAAGCCTTAATAATGCTCCTAACTTGCTGCATTTTAGATACAGACTTAAGTCGGGCTCTGCTCTTTAAGTGTTAAAATTGATCAATACCCATCTGTGTGAGAGTGTATGTGCGTGTCAATCACGTGGGCTCAGAGAGGGTGGTGGTGAGTCACCCTCTCCTTCGCACCACTGCCTTGCTCCTGGGAAATATGATGTAATCACCGAGAGGTAAGGGAAAGGGAGATGGTTGGGTGTGGTTGGGGGTGCTTGCGGGTGAGGCAGATGGGGGGGGGGGGGACTAGAAAGAGTCTTGGGGGAGTGAAGGAGGGCCTGGGGATGGAACTTAGTTCATCATAAGGCCAATAGAACGGAGATTGCACCATGGAGTTTGATTGCTCGCCACGAAACATGCCGACGCTATATTCTTACAGTTTCTTACAGTAGATCCTCTGGAAAAAGGCAAACTATGCCTGTGTATCCAGCTCAGTACCAGTGCTTGCACTGCTGCGGTCGTTCACGGTGTTGGCGGCGGCGGTAGCAGACGCAACATTTTTACTATTCTGTATTTTTGTTTTATAATCAAACTTCAAATCTTGTCTTCCCCATGCTTTATCAAGATTACTTTCAAACTCCCTTATTGATTCGGAATCGACTACATACTGGGGCAGTGCGTTCCACTCATTTACCACTCTATCACAAAATGAGTTCTTCGCCTTCTCAAGCCTATTTCTTTCTTTGTAAATTTTCTTAGAGTGTCCTCTCGTTCTTGTTCCCTCCCGCATCAAGAAGATACCTTCACACACATCCTCATCGTACTTTCCTGACACTATCTTAAAAGTCTCTATCATATCCCCTCTCTTTCTCCTATATGCCAGTGTCGGAAGTCCCAGTGTCCTCAACCTCTGCTCATAGCCCGCGTTCTTCAACGTTGGTACCAGCTTGCTAGCTCTTCTCTGCACTTTCTCCACTGCTTCTATATCCTTTACCATATATGGAGCCCACACCTGGTTTGCATATTCCAGGTG
This sequence comes from Paralithodes platypus, assembly GCA_032716605.1. NCBI lineage: Eukaryota > Metazoa > Arthropoda > Malacostraca > Decapoda > Lithodidae > Paralithodes > Paralithodes platypus. The sequence continues at coordinate 33,868,394 of CM064511.1, forward strand.
TGGCCTAACCAGCGCTGTATATAGATTCCTGAAGATTTCTTCGTCAAGTGACACAAATGTCCTCCTTATCAGCCCTACAATTCTATTGGCTTTGTTTATCTTTTCCGCTAAATGTTCTGAGAAATTTAACTTATTATCTATCACTACTCCTATATCCTTTTCTGCACTCACTTCCTCCATCGCTTCATACATACTGTATCCTACCTTGTCTATCTTGCTGGTCCCAATCCGCATGTACTTGCATTTTTTTGGATGAAAAGGCATTAACCAATGCTCAGACCATCCCTTCATGCCCTCCACATCTCCTTGAAGCAAACCCATATCTTCCTTACTCCTCACTCTTCTATACAGTTTAGTGTCATCCGCATACAGGTATACCTCACTTCCATTAGTTATAACTTCAGGCAAGTCGTTGATAAATATAACGAACAGCAATGGTCCCAACACAGATCCCTGAGGTACCCCACTTGTAATTTCCCTCCACCCCGAGCCTATTCCATTCACCAATACCCTCTGTCTCCGATCTTTCAGGAAGGCTTCTATCCATTTCACACATTTCTCCCCTATATTATAGCTTCTAACTTTCTCTATTAACCTTTTATGTGGGACCTTATCGAAGGCCTTCATAAAATCGCAATATACCACGTCTATTACATCACCATCATCTAGAATTTGCATCCAATCATCTACCACCTTAATTAGCTGTAGTACCGTCGACCTCCCCGGCAAGAATCCGAACTGTCTCCCACTGAAAAGTTGGTTTGACTTCATATGATCCATTATTCCTTCTCTAATTACCGTTTCCATTAGTTTACACACAACACTTGTCAAACTGACTGGTCTATAATTCCCTGGGTCATTTCTCTTTCCCTTCTTAAATATAGCTGTTATGTTCGCCTCTCTCCAGTCCATCGGGATTTGTCCTGTATTAAACGATACCTCAAATAACATTTTCAATGGCTCTACTAACATCTCCCCTCCTTCCTTTATGATTCTTGGGTGTATCCCATCCGGTCCCGGTGACTTACTTCTATTCATTTTTTCTATAGCCCTTCTTATTCTAGCATGGGAAAACTCTACTAGTTCTATATAGTGTCACCCAGGATGCTGCGGGCATATTTATGCTATATTAAGGCTCATTCAGGCACTCCTGAATGATTAAGCAAGTGTCTGAATGAAACGAAATGTATTCAGCCAAAAACTAGAAGAAAATAGCTTCAAAATGACACCAGAACGATCTTTGTAAAGAGCGGGGTTCACCCGCAGCGCTACCATAGACATCGGCAAATACGGGGCTGTTTGGCCAGGCAGCTTAGGGAATAACAACAACATCGGCAAATATTCGGTAATAACGAGCAATGTTGTGATACATTTGCCTTTGGCAGCGCTGCATAGGTCTCGCGAGATATGGCTGTCGCCCCTCAGTGCCTCAGCCGCTGTGCTGGAGAGCAGACAGGGGTTTGCCGTGCTCCCGCTCACTCGCACTTGTCTCCACAGGCTTTAAGGGCCTGCAAATTGATTTACATTGCCAGAACGTTCCTCAATGGGTCCCGCAATAAAAGGGTTAAACCTATACATGCTTTATGGCGTCACCTAGACTTAAGGGGTTAAAGAAATACCTTCAAAATTGACGGCTAGCTATCGCTCACCAGGTAAAAATTGACACTTAAAAGGTATGAAAGGTCTTAATATTTACAAAGAAACAGGGCAAAAGGTCTTGAAATCACCCAAATAACGGGGCAAACGTCTTAACATTTCAAAACTAATGAGACTAAACATGAGGGAGAAGGGGTCTAGAAAAAACACTCTTTTGATAACAAGATATACATTAATAAAAATCAAAGGTCAATTTAATTTGTTTATATTATTTACATAAAATACATTGTGTATGCCTATGTGACAAAGGCCTCACCTATGAAGTTATAAAAATAAGTAACATTATTATTATTATCATTTAAAAAAAATTGATTTACAGAACATTAACTTACTTTACTTTAATTTATTAATGCTGCTTTGGAGTCAGTGGTCGGATTAATTTTGCTAGACGCCGAAATTCTCGAGAAGGGGTGGCCATGAACATTAGGCACTTGTCACAAATCGCTAAGTTAAGTTGCCCGGGCTTGACATCTACCAATAAAATGTTGACAGTGCAGCCTCGATCTGCCGACCCCTTGATCAACAGCCGACGCTCTACTACCTATGCCACGGCTCGCAGTTAAACTACTATATATTACATTAGTATTATGGGCGGGTGCCCGACCCCGAAAGGGGTTGAAATAGGGGAGCTATCCCCCCGCCAAAGGCGGCTTTCTAAGGCCTTTCTTAGCTGATGCTGAGAGGATTGGGTTCTAGTCATGTGGTGATGGGCTGGTCTATCAGAGTGAGAACTGATCGATCTCTGCCATACCCATAGCTTACTCTGACGGTTCCTTTAACTTATATATTTTCTAGATCTCGAGTGACGGCGTCTTTTCTGTGGATTGACCTCCCAATCTACCAAGATTGGAAGCCAAAGCATCACATTTTTCCCTTGCCCCTCAACTTTCTCTTCATAATTGCTGAGGGGCACAGGGCCCTGGGTGGGGCTTTGGTTTCCCGGGCGTTTCCGCACCCTCCTCAGCTCCCCGCCATGGAGTGGCTTCGGTCACCCAGGCTTTATTGTGGTCGGCAGGGAGGGTTCTGTGGGGGCGCTCGGTTATGGCCTTGGAATTGCTCGGGGCCTTGGGGCTGTTCGGCCAGGCAGCTTGGGGAACAACAACAACAACATTAGTATTATTCCAATGATCCCTCCAGTGTCATACAAATCTTCATCTTGGAAATTGTCGGTAGTATGGTATGTGGGCCGGGGGAGTGCTGGAGCGACCTTGGTGACCCTGGTCTCTGGGTATTCTCCTGGGTGACCTAGATGTGTGTGAATTTTGTGTTTTGTCTGTGTTTGTTCGTTGTTTTGTCTTGTGTTTTGTGTTTTCCTGTTCTTGCTCTGTCTTGAGTCGGCCACCCCCAAGAAAAAATAAATAAATAAAAAATAAAATAAAAATAAAAATAGGAAAAGTGGGGATTGGGCCTGAGCATATAGATAGATAGATAGATAGATAGATGGTATGTATTTTGAGGGAGTTAGGGTTTGAAAGGGTTGGGCTATGATTTCCCTTTTATCACATATAGAAGTCAATCCCTCATCTTGGAACTTGTTGGTAGCCCGTAATTTGAGGGAGTTGGGGTTGAAACGGCTCTGATTTCCCTTTCATCACAAATCAAAGTCAATGTCATCCAAATCCTCAAACTTGTCGATAGCTCGTAATTTGAGGGAGGTGGAGTTTGAAAGGGTTGGGAACTTCTGATTTATCTGCTATCGCAAATCAAAGTCAATGTCATCCAAATCCTCCTCTTAGAACATCTTGGAATATGTCGGTAGTGAGTAATTTGAGGGAGCTAAGGTTTGATATGGTCGGGCTCTGATTTCCTCGTTCTTGTCAGTGGTGTGCAATTTGAGGAAGTTAGAGATATTTTTTTATATGTGCATGAAGGAGAAAAAAGGCAGACTGCCTGTAACGAGTGTCTCCATCAAAGCCAAAAGCGTGACAGATAGCCAAATTCAAGTTTGATAGGGTTGGGCTCTGATTTCCCTGCTACAGTATCTCACAAATCAAAGTCAATGTCATCCAAATCCTCATTCTGGAACTTGTCAGTAGGGTGCAATTTGAGGGAGGTAGGAAGGGTCGGGCTCTGAGAGAATGTTGGTCTCTTAAATGGCAACTTGATGCCTCCCAACAAACTCTTCTGGGATCCCGAGCTCTCAAGGGCGGGAGACGAGTGTTTAGAACTGTAAGGGTTCATATTATTTTCACTATCTGGTTCGTTATTCTTTTTACTATTTGATTCAATGTTACTTTTATTTTTCATGTCCTTTTCACTATATGTTTCTTCAAATCTCTGACTATTTATGTAATTTCTACTATCTGTTTCTATACTACTTTTACTATTCAACTCTGATAGTCTACAATCCATGCCTGCATTTGCATTAAATGTTTTGGTGGCTTCAGCATTTTCCTGCACTGAATGATTGCCTTTCTTGCTAAGCGGCTCATGAGGGTTTCCGGCGGAGTTTCTTGAGGCGGCGAAGGAAAAGCTAAACCGCTTTAACTTCTTGCTTGCTGAGTCTTCATGTGTACCAGTACTTCCTTGATTGACAGCCATATTTTTATCTTCACTTAAATGATCCAGGGAGGCCATGGGATTTTCTGTATTGACGTCACACTCTACACGGCTATTCAATCTATTCATGCCGGTTTCGAACGTGGGAGAGCAGTTTTGGTCAGGCATGATCTGTGCTTGTGAATTACTGCGAGAAAAATAACTTGTTTCAGCAAAGAAATCTGCTTCCTCATCTAAATTGTAAAGACCAAAATTGTTTTCATAGCTGGGATTGTCTGAACTTTTTTGTTTTGCTTGGTTACTTTTATTCAAGTTGAATTTGTTTTCAAGATTTCTGATGTCTGTAGAGGCACCATTAGACGACTTTGATACAGTTGTGTGATTTTTGCCGATAGCTTTCAAAATTCTACTGATCTTTTCTTGAGGGTGTGAGCCATCTGGCAAAACTGAATTACCCACTGAAGTATGGTCACTCTTTTCTTCGAAGAAATCTGCGTCTTCGTCTAAATTTCCGAGGTCAAAATTGGTTACAGAGTCGAGGATTTGTGAGCTGCTTCTATCCTCCTCCATATATTTACTTGTAGCACTGTTTTCTTTGTTGTTTCTGAGACCTGTATTACCAGATGAATTTGATACAGCTGCGTGACTTTTGTTGGCACCTTGTGACGTGTTTTTGATCACTTCTTGGGAATGTGGACCATGCGGTGAATCTGATCTATCAACTGCAGTACAAGCAAACTTCTTCAACTTGGCAGATATGAAGCTACTGGGAGTCGTTCCTGAAGCACCAAGTTCTCCTTTGCCTCCGCTAGAATCTACCGTCTTTCTTTCACCGTCTCTTCTAGAATCTATCGGCTGTTTGTCACCATCCCCTCTAGAATCTTCCAGTTTCCTTCCAGTACTACCCTGATGTAAAGTTCCCGGATCTTGCTTTTTAGTACATGTAGCTCGAATTGCTGTGTTTCTATTCCCTCTAACTCTCTTATCCTGATTCATGAGTATACTATTATTTATGATGTTGGGTGAGCTTTCTGTTTCTGTGTGCATCTCCACTTCTGTTTCTGTTACTTCCCCTCTATTAGTGTATTTTATCTTAGAAGTGGGCTTTTTGTAGGAGAATTTCTGGAGCCAACCCAAGTCCTTTGACGGTGAATCATGATTTGGGGGATCTTCAGAGCGAGTTTCTTCCATATCTTTGTTGGGTGATCTTTTGTTTTTAATCTTTGACCTCTTATCTTTCTTGCTAGACCTACATAAATCATCTTCAACATTTACAGAATCCTTATCTTCCATCCCTATCCGAGCTTTTTTGGGCACTGCATCTTTACCAACAGCTTCGTCATTCCCCTCGCTCCTTACCTTCGCCTTCCTCTTGGATACAAAATTGGATACGGAGGTAGAGACTTTATCTATCCCGGAGAACGTGAAGCGCGACACGGCCCCATCTTCGAAGTCATCCAAATCCTCCAGCAACTCCACCCCGGCTCTGTCTACAAGTTCCTGTGAGCTGTGTGGCGATGATGTTAACAGACCCTCGCCCTCGTCGTTATCCTTCCTCTTAGTTTTCCTGGTTTTGGACTTTTTGCTACAAGGCTCAATGTCGTCTGTCCCGGCATCGCATCGCTCGCGGCTGGACTCTCCCTGCTTCCTTTTCCGGCCCTTCTCTGGTTCCGAGCCCTTACTGGTCGATGGTTTCTGAGAGTCCTTAACCATGGGGCCCTTACTAGATGATGGCTTTTGAGAGTCCTTAACACCCTTTTCTCTCCTCCTGGACATCTCGGGGAGTATTTTCTGTTTTCCTCTGCCTCCTCTCGTCCGCAACACCTCCTCCAACTCCTCGATTCTACACCCCGCCCCCGCCTCCTCCCTCATCGTGGGCCTAAACTCGCTCCTCTGCTGAAAATGTGTGGCCGGAGTTCTGTCCTCGTTGATGGCGACTGTGTTGGGGGGAGGGGGTTGTGGGGCGGTCGGGGAATCTGGTTGTTGGGCCGCCCAGAGCTTCTGCTCCTCGTTGAGTCGGGTCATCTCGGTCGTCAGGATGTCAAGCAGGCCCAGTTTTTCCAGCACAACTCGAGCTGCAAGAAGAAAAAGTATGCTACACAACTTTACAATAGAAGTAAATAATAATATTAATAAAAGCAAGTGTTTTACATACATACATACATACACACAAGTTTATTGACCGCTACATCCACAGAGAGCGTGGTATTAGTCTCTTTACTGTAGTATAGTACAGTACAATAAAGACCTGCCACAACAATGTTTTCTAGTATCATAAGTGCTAGTTTGCCACATCGGCAGATAATATAGTTCCCACAATATGTAACTATTACAAGATCCTTATCTTTATTTAAATAATACTTTAATATAAAAATAACTAACTTTTACTGCGATAGAAAGAACAAAAACAGTAAATTCAACTGTTACTACAATAGATAATATAAATAATTTCAAGAACAATGCAATAGAATAAATATAATACCTTCGACAACACTCCAATAGAACAAAATTATCACTTCAAAATTTGCTTACAAAATTAATATATAAAGCTTCAAACTTCAACAGAAAGCAAACAAACTTAAACAATTCTATAACTGATAGAATATATAACTTCAACAACTCTGCAATAAAAAGAACAATATAATTTTAAGTTGTACTCCAATAGGATACACATATTCAACAACACAGCAATAGAATTAATAAACAATAGAAAGGATAAATAACTTCAACAATTCTATAACAGACACAATATTATAACTTCAACAACTTTGCAACAGAAAGGAATAAATAACTTCAATTGTCAATAGATAGATGAAGTTTCTTAAGGGGAGATGGTTCACTTTTGGGGCGATTTTTGCATGTATTCGTTATTTTTCTAGTTTCGCCCCTAGACCTCCATCAAATTTAAAAAAAAACATCCATTAGATCCCCCTTCTAGATTAATTTGTACATTTTTCGGTAGAAAAATCTCGGCCGGTTCTTCGAACTTTGCAGGCTCACTATCGTTCGTCAGGGAAAAAATTGACATCTAAATAGCACGAAAGGTCTAAATATTGACGAACAAATGGGGCGAAAGGTCTTAAAATCGACTAACTAATGGGGCAAACATCTTAACATCTGAAAACTAATGGGGCTAAACATGAGGGAGAAAGTGGTCCAGAAAACCGGGCCATCCCCCCTTAACGCCGCGCACACCCTTGATTGACAGGACTAGGGCGTGCCATTGTTACAGAGACTTAACTGGACATAAACTATAAATTATTTAAACAATTATGCAATAGAAACAAATATTGTAACTTCAACAACTCTGCAATATAATACCGCACACACACAACTCCAACAACACAACAATAAACAAAGTAAATAAATTCAATAACTTTCTGCCTTACTGTACAAATATATAAGGCTTCAACAACTCTGCAATAGAGAACACAAATAATTCAGTAACATAGAATACAGAACTTCAAATATATGACAATAGAAAGAACAAAATATCTTCTACTGTCACTGCAATGGATAATCTAAATAATATCAACAGTTCAGTTATGCAATACAAAATGCAATAGCTTCAACAACTCTGCAATAGAAAAGACAATTAAATTTTTTTTTTGGGGGGGGGGGGCACTCAGAGATAGGTTTTCCCTTTGTCGCCTGTACATTAGAAAACACTAATATAGAAAGCACACATAATATTCAATACGTATCAACAGTACAATAATACAGTAGTTTAAAAAGGATTAACGAAACATGAAAAAAACTTCCACGGATTCTCTTCTCTTTCTAATGTTACTGTCAAAAATATAAGCTCCCAAATACTGTACCCTGAGTCTTATATTCTACACTGGGGTCCTGCGGGAAGGCTGTGTGGAGGGGGTTGACGGCGGTGATGACGGCGGCCCCGGACATTGACGACTCCATCAGAGACACGGCCGCCACAGCATCCTGGACCTCCACTGTCCCTCGCATCATCAGCCGCGCGTGGCCTTGGCTCAGACGAACTAAACTTTCAAGCAACCTAGTGATTTAAAAAAGAAATGAAAGATAAATGGTAATAAATGTAAACTCTAACTTAAGTGGTCTATTAAACTCTAACTTAAGTGGTCTATTAAACTCTAACTTAAGTGGTCTATTAATTCATTTATTCATATTTCCTCCCTAGACCTCCATCAAGCTTAGAAAAAAAAAAAATAGACCCTCCTTCAAGATAAATTTGTAAATTTTTCGGTAGAAAAATGTCCCGGCCGAAGGCCAATTCCTTTTAAAATTGCAGGCTCAATACCGCTCGCCAGGAAATAATCGACACCTAAATGGCACGAAAGGTCTTAAAATTGACAACGAAATGGGGCGAAAGGTGTTAAAATCGCCAAACTAATTGGCCGAACGTCTTGTAATCTCAAAACTAGTGGGGCTAAACATTAGGGAGAAGGGGGTCCAGAAAAACGGTCTGCCTCCCCTTAAGATGGTGTCACACAAGCTCTTTTCCAGTAATTTTCGCTGACCAAATTATTTCTTTCACTATTATTATTAACATCGTTCATAACACCAATAACCCCCAAATAAAATTAATGGAAGTATGTGATTCTCCCAGGGTTCGAACCTACTGTAGGATCTCTCATACAGAACTTACACGCTCTAACCATTACACCATCAAGACAGTTTTGACACTATTTTGCGGCTTATTCGTATGGGAATCGGAAACTAGATGAAACTTGCATAACAAAGAAACAAAAAACAGAAACTGCCCAATATAGCGACTAACAAACAGAAACTGCCCAATATAGCGACTAACAAACAGAAACTGCCCAATATAGCGACTAACAAACAGAAACTGCCCAATATAGCGACTAACAAACAGAAACTGCCCAATATAGCGACTAACAAACAGAAACTGCCCAATATAGCGACTAACAAACAGAAACTGCCCAATATAGCGACTAACAAACAGAAACTGCCCAATATAGCGACTAACAAACAGAAACTGCCCAATATAGCGACTAACAAACAGAAACTGCCCAATATAGCGACTAACAAACAGAAACTGCCCAATATAGCGACTAACAAACAGAAACTGCCCAATATAGCGACTAACAAACAGAAACTGCCCAATATAGCGACTAACAAACAGAAACTGCCCAATATAGCGACTAACAAATTTACAAAAACCACTACTGTATATGGAAATAATGTATTGAAGATTTAGCAAAACAATATTATGAAATTAAAAAACAAAACCACCACAGACTGAACGCAGTTATAACATACAAATAACTAGAGTGAATATTGAGCAAAGGTATTTCCCGGTCCAGTCGCGCTAATAAGTGATGTCTCGGCACCAAGTATGTTTTGATCAATAATTGGTATCGGCAATATCTAAGCTTCATTTCTTCATATCGAGTGAAATATGCAAACATGTTCCTACACTTACCCACCCTATTCAACATCTGACAGACATTAATACAGCACAGAGCAAGCCAAACGTAATGACAGCTGGGATATGACTTATTAGCACGACCGTACCTGAAGAAAAAAATAAAATAAAATAGAGAAAAATAGAAAGTCAAAATAAAAAAATAGGAAAAGTGGGGATTGGGCCTGAGCATATAGCATATATATATAGTACCTGATAGTAGTCCTAGATTGGTTACTATGTGAGGACTGCCGTTGAAGCTGGTAGTAGCGTGACAGGATACTATTAGCTTGTGGAGTCATACACGGCTGTAGGCTGCGTATATGACACATGTACGCCTGTAACTTCTCCAGGTTCCAATCTTCAGGTCCACCTCCGTCTCCGGACAAGGGGTCACGTCCATTCAGAATGTAATCAGACACAACCCTAGAAATACAGTCAAGAAAAAAGATAATATTCAGTAAAATATATAAAGAATGTACTCACACTCAGCCCAGAGAAAAAGGATACCGGTAATGTTCAGTACAGTTTTTAAAGCAATTTATAATTATGGACAAATACATGTACTGTACAAGTGGCTTGTACAATGCTTTTATAAACATGAGACCGTGAACAACGATGTAAGGAATGTGGCTCGTGGATATTTTTTAAAAACATTACATAAACATCATGTGTCAGAACCCTTCCATCAAATTTATACTGGTTACTTATCACTACAGGCAAGTGTACCAAAGATACTCTACTTGATACTGTATAAGATTCTCTACTCAATTTGTCTCAAGGGAAGTGATTGTGACAGACAACAGGCATAGCTATCTGGTGGCACAGTAGTATAACTATAACTCAACTTTCCCTTCATAATTGCTGAGGGGCACAGGGCCTTGGGTGGGGCTTGGGTTTCCCGGGCGTTTCCGCACCCTCCTCAGCTCCCCGCCTTGGAGTGGCTTCGGTCACCCGGGCTTTAATATTATATATCTTATCAATATTTTTATTTTGTACTATTGTTAATGTCTTGTCAAGTTGCAAATTTGTTTTTAAATGAACATTTTAACACTAATTGTAGTTTCTTTTATTTATGCAGAGTTTAGTAATATTTGCCAGAACGTCCCGGACTTCCCAAATTGACTAATTCCCTGAACGTGACGATAGTGCGTTGTTATGTGTGCAATTAGTTTGCTTGGGAACCAGATTAACTTGCTCATGTAGTAATGTACACCCTATGTGGTGGATTGTGTTCTTTCATTTCATAAATTTTATTTTAGTAAGCATTGTTTCCACATAGCGATTTTGATATTTTGTTTTGACTTTATATTGTCTTTGTCCCAGTTTTGGTTTGACTTTGTTTGCAAGTTTTAAATTTTAATTTATTAGTGGTAAGCAGGGAGGGTTTTGTGGGGGCGCTCGTTTATGGTCTTGGCCTTTCTCGGGACCTTGGGGCTGTTCGGCCAGGCAGCCTGGGGAACAGCAACAACAACAAACTATAACTCACTCCCATTGATATACATGGAGATATAATGCCAACATCCCTCCTATGCTAGAAAGTGCCCTATACCGTTTATAGTCTAACAGGTCTCCCTCACTATCCGATGCCACAATTTACGTTATTATTATAGGTTTTTAGGTTTTTAGGTATTTGGGTTTGGGTTTTGGCTGGTCCAAGAACGCATCCCCATTTACCCCATTAATTTTAGGGTTCGCTATACAATTTTTCTATTTAAGATCAGGTTTTCAGCAACGTAACCCAATCGTAAATCAAGGGAGACCTGTACTTCTTTTCAGCAGGATAGAATAACAAATGATGAGCTGAGGAGACGTTTAGGTATACTGTAAAGTGTACAGTATTAGCGAGGTGATGCGTACAAGTAGACTGGGATGGTATTGACATGTGGAGAGAATGGATGAACAAAATTGGGTGAAAAAATGCAGGTCTGTGATTGTGGAGGGAGCTGCACCAAGGGGTGGACCGAGGAAGACCTGGGATCGGACGATACGTGCCGATCTCAAATCCAAAAACTTGACAAGTGAAGCAGCCCTTAACAGGGTTGCCTGGAACGCCGTCATTAGGACAAGAGACTGAAACTGCACGTATGTGTGGAGCACTCAGTCTTAAAATGTTACGTATGTATGTACAGTATGTATAATAAACTGAGTCCCTTAGCAGCGAATTCCCTGATATGTGTGGTAAACTGTATATAACATAATGACTAACTTGTCCCACTCATGGTTCTTCATATCCAGCAGTACAAGGATGAGGTCAAAGCGCGAGAGCAGCGGTGAAGCCAGAGCCGTGTTGACCATCAGGGACTCCTCGGGGTCGTACTCTCCCTTGGGATTGGTTGCTGCCATCACCGTGCACCGGGAGTTTAGCTTGCACACTATACCTGCCTGGAGGGAGAAAGAGTAATTATTGAGGGGTCATGGTTGGTTTTTCCTGCCCCCCCCCCCCCCCCCCTCCGTCATGTCTAGCCCCGTTAGTTTTGAGATTTTAAGGCCTTCATTCCATTAGTTTGGCGATTTTAAGAGAGGAGCGAGCAAGCGAGAGAGAGAAAGAGCGAGCAAGCGAGAGAGAAAGTGAGCAGGCAAGAGAGAGAGGAGCGAGCATGCGAGAGAGAAAGAGCGAGTACGCGAGAGAGAAAGAGCGAGTATGCGAGAGAAAGAGCGAGCATGCGAGAGAAAGAGCGAGCAAGCGAGAGAAAGAGCGAGCAAGCGAGAGAGAAAGAGTGAGCAAGCGAGAGAAAGAGTGAGCAAGCGAGAGAGAAAGAGTGAGTATGCGAGAGAGAAAGAGTGAGTATGCGAGAGAAAGAGTGAGTATGCGAGAGAGAAAGAGCGAGCATGCGAGAGAGAAAGAGCGAGCAAGCGAGAGAAAGAGCGAGCAAGCGAGAGAGAAAGAGTGAGCAAGCGAGAGAAAGAGTGAGCAAGCGAGAGAAAGAGTGAGCAAGCGAGAGAGAAAGAGTGAGCAAGCGAGAGAAAGAGTGAGCAAGCGAGAGAGAGAGAGCGAGCAAGCGAGAGAGAGAAAGAGCGAGCAAGCAAGCGAGAGAGAGAGAAAGAGCGAGCAAGCAAGCGAGAGAGAGAAAGAGCGAGCAAGCAAGCGAGAGAGAGAGAAAGAGAGAGCAAGCTATAGATAGATAGATAGAGAGTATAATACCTTAGCCACACTGATAGTCTGTTGTTCCATGGCCTCGTGTATGGCCGCGCGGTCCGCCTCTCGCACGCTGCTAAACTCATCGATACAGCAGATACCACCGTCGGCCAGCACCTGATAATTAAATAGATAAATAGATATAGATAATGACACCGACAGATTAACACACTGCTAAACTCATTAATACAAGGTAGAACAAAAATCACAGAGATGCAAAAAAAATGCATTACCGAGGGGAATCAAGTCAGCTCAGTCGCATCAGCAACTAAAGAGACAAGGTCAGGAGCCTACTACCTAGCCAGGCCAGGGAGGCATGTGATATAGGCTGCCCGAGGACAACCGAATGGGACAGAATGAGAACAGAAGGGAAAAAACATAGAAAGAGGAATAAAAAACTACACAAAATTAGTCAAGCCAACGCCAGCACTATAAGAGTTGCATTTTGTAGCTCAGTGGTCTGGTTAAACTACGATTATATATAAAAAAAACAAAATAATAATAATCAAGCCAACGACAAAAGCTCGAAGGGAGAGGGAAAGGGAAAAACCCAGTCTCTCCCCCATCAAGCTCCAGTCGCTGGCCCCAAAGCCCCCCAACCTCGTCAAGGGGTGTACTAGTAGGGGTGAAATTGACCAAAAAGTGAACCATCCCCCCTTAAAAGACATGACACATTCTTATCTGATTAACATGAACAAGAGCACTGTACAACTTGAGTGTCACAGCCAAGGTAAATGCTAAAAGACAAATGACACATTCTTATCTGATTAACATGAACAAGAGCACTGTACAACTTGAGTGTCACAGCCAAGGTAAATGCTAAAAACATTGGCCCAAAATAATAAACATAACATCTACCATAGCATTTCTCTCCCTATTCCTATCTTCCTTTCTTTTCTCTCCCTATTCCTATCTTCCTTTCTTTTTTTCTCCCCCAGCATCCCAGTCTCCAATGCCAACTTCCCTCCTTCCTGATGGCTAATATAGTCAGGCCGGCATTGGTAGTGCCCTTTTCTTTCTCTCTCTCTCTCCATCCCACCCTCATAATATATATATTTTGTTGTCATTATTCCTCTCTCCCCCCTGTTGACCTCCATTCCCTCAGTACACACCACTGCACGTCTTCCCCCCCCTCCCATATCTCCCTCTCCTTCAGTACTCACCAATGCCCCAGCTTCCAGGGCCCACTCCCCCTCCTCCCTGACACAAGCCACAGTCAGACCAGCGTTGGTGGTGCCCACACCGGTAGTCAGGACACACCGAGGCACCAGCTGGCAAACATACTTCAGGAACTGGCTCTTACCCGTACCTGCAGAAGGGGAGGGGCAGCTGGTTAATATATATAGGTTACTGGGTTAGTTATTATGTTACCTCCACCAACCGACTTTACTCCGAAACTCAATTAATGAAATAAAAAAATACATGTGGCAGTCCAGGGATTCGAACCTATTATTATATCAAGGATTAATTTAGATACAGTATAGTTGTAGGTTAACTATTTTGGGAGATACTGCTACTACTACATTTATTCATTGCTGCCATCACTACCATTGTCACCACCACTACTAACACCACATTCCAGTACCCCTAGCTACTATCTTTATTACTGGGATATCCCTACCACTACTTTCCACCACCACCATTAATGACATAAAACTTATAATTACCAAGATCCCAATCTATCACAAGTCCAAGCTAGTATACCTTACCAGATCTTATATCTAATTATTATGTTTTTTTCACCAACCAACTTCACCTCTAAACTCAATTAATGAAATCAACAAATACATGTGGCACTCCAAGGACCCAGAAACCTAAGAGTACAACAGGAGAGAGAGCTATGATGATCGGCTTGTTTACCTGGATCTCCGACTAGCAGAAGGTGAGACTCTCCCCTGATGCGTGTGGAAGTGTTGTCAGAGCGTTGGACCCCTCCCGCCACCACCACTGCCACCGCTAACTTCACCACATACAGCCCATAGATCTGTTGGCACAAGTATTATCCTCGTTATAACTATCTTATTGCTGTACCTGTATTATCATTATTTCTTTCCTTTCTAACATTATCATCACCATACCATCTGCTAGCTTCAATACATATAGTTCATAGATCCTAAGGGGTTTACAGTGTACAGTGTAATTGCTTGACTAATTGAATTATTGGTTGTAGGTTTGTGCCTGAGTATATACATACGTACGTACAATTATTTAGTTTGCACATTTAAATCACACAATATAATAGTGTAGAGTATACTGTACTTATAATAGTGTAGAGTATACTGTACTTATAATATTTAGCAGATTTTTTGGCAGATAAAAAACAAAAAAATAAAATAAAAATAATCTATAATCTATATATTACAGGTTCTGTAATAAAATATTTAAATAAATGTCTGAATCTGAAAACCGTGCTAAATAAAGGACTGTAGCCTACTGTATAGATTACTATTCATTAGGACAAATACACATACATACACATACATCAAATTTTAAGACTGAGTGTTCCACACAGCAGTGCAGTTTCAGTCTCTGGTCCTAATGGCGGCGTTCCAGGCAACCCTGTTAAGGGCTGCTTCACTTGTCAAGTTCTTGGATTTGAGATGCCAACAATATTATTCATAAATTCATAATAGCAGATGTTTATTGTCTACTTGTGAGATAACTCACAGGAAGTTCCTGCTAAAGGATTGCCATATCAAACCATCAGGATTCCTTCTTTTGTATGCAAACAAAAGTCTCTACCAGTACATGAAGTTTTTTCTCTTAAACATTGTTCCACTTTCTTCTCGTGAACCACAGGTGATGTTCCACTACCAGTTTTCCCTCTCATTTAACTTCTATGTATCAGTATTTTGTTTTTATAAGTTCTTTTGTCTTAATATTGTGCAGTTCCTGGTTTGGTTTGTTTGTTATGCAAGGTTTACATTTTAATTTGCAAACTACCCTGGACCATTTTGACTGTAATGTACCTGTGGACAGAGTGAGGCAAGTATAATGTTGCGGCCAGTCATGGGATGGTGTCGGTGGCGGTGCCAGAACTCATTGAACTCTTCCCGCATCTCATCAGTCACCACCGCTCCTGATCGTTGTTTGTTGCGCACCTACAAAACAAAAGAGTAATCTATTACATTTTGGTCTTTAACCCTTCTTTGGCGGTGTGCAACTTATGTCGTGTGAAATAAATATGGACTAAGTGGCGGTTCACAACTTATGTCGCGTGCCATTTTCACCACGTAATGTTGCTGAGAGAGAGAGAGATAAGTGGTGGGAGGAGAGCAGCAAGCGTATGACTGCTCCAGACCACCGTGGCGGACCTACTGACATGAATCCCACACTCCCCCACCCTCACGCACTCGCTACACAGGGAATTATGTAGGGAACTACCTAATTACATGATTTTTGCACTCGTGTTGCGCGATCGTTGCAAGAAAACTAGCGGTCGTACAAGGATGGTTGAGGTGTCATTGGAAAGCTCTGTTTATGCCCTTTCAGGGATAGATACTTGTTTTACACTCTGGGTCTTATTTAGGCATGAAAATGATCACGTAAACAACCCTATTTAGGGTAAAAACACCCCGCTGGGCGGTACATATAAATTACCGCCTAGGCCGCTCGTAAGGTGTTAAATCCTTTCAAGCAGATTTTTTTTTTTTTTTTTACAAATTAATTTAACCAGACCACTGAGTTTCCCAAAAGAACTCTCATAGGGCTGGCCCGAAGGACTAGATCAAGATGGATAACTAATCAAGTCAAGATAGATAGGCAAGGGCAGGAGGTGAACAACTCTAGGAAGGTGAAGACACGCAGACATTGCTCGCCATTTCATCAGTTCAGCCGGACCACATGAGCTCTACAGCAGAGATCTTATAGGGCAGGGCGAAGGATGAGGCAAGAACTGCTACACGGCAGCACCAACCAAGAAGTGATCAAGGACGAAGAATTAAATATCAGGTCTAAGGAAGAAAAAATCACAGCTAGATGCAAAAAAATGCACTACTGAGGGGAATAGAGTCAGCTTGGCCGCATCAGCGACCGAAGAGTCAAATCGGGTCAGGAGCCTACAACCTAGCCAGACCAGGGTGGCATAAGAAATAAGTCGCCCAGAGGGAAACTGAATGAGACCGAATAGGAACAGAAGGGGAAAAACATAGAAAGAGGAAAGAAAAACTACAAAAAATTAGTCAAGCAGACGACGGAAGCCAGAGTTCAAGCAGAGTTGAGGGAGCGACTTGATGTAGAGTGTATCAGTGAAGCTTTGAGATAATAGCACAATTACAGTAATAAGACCTGCCACTCACTTTGACATTATTGGCCTTCACCACCAGGTCAATATCCGGCCTCACATCTCTGGCAGTCCCGCGCCAACGACGATGTACACTACCACTGGAAAACGAAAAGACGAAAAGACAAAAGTGGAAAGCAGTACACACTACACTTGCTAATTGATACTAGCAAATAAGGTAGAATATAGTCTGTTTCTTTTCAACTGACAGTAAATTGCAAAGTTGCCATTAATATTTTTCAGTTATTTTGATGATTTTGTAGTGAAATTTGGTGAAAATATATAAACTTTTTGTCTTAATATTAAGTATTGAGAAATTAGCTGCTAAGGGATTCAATTTACCCTCAGCTGAAAAGAAACTAGTTCTATCTATTCTATCTATCTATTGCCTGATGCCGTGATCCCCGAAGGGATGGCCACGAACGAAACGCCACCATGCACCTCTGTCCCAAGTCAGTTGATGCCCCTCCTCCCAACCAGCACCGTCTTCATTCATCTACATACTTCTTCACTCTATCCTTCCACCTCTCTTTCGGTTTACCTCTCCCTCTCTGTCCTTCCACCTTGCTCTCGTACACCCTCTTAGAAATTTCTGGGCAATTTTAGGAGGTGCAATTATGATGCACTGACAAACTATTTTGATAGGTCAGAGAATGAAAAATAATTAGAATTTCTAGTTAATACTCACCATCTTGTTTCTATAATTAGGATATATCAAAGTATTCATGACCCCAATTGTACATAAATTACATGCATCGTGAATTGTGGTGCCTGATTCAGAGAGTTTTACAGCTTGTGCTGGGTTATTACTTTTTCAGTTTTCTGAACAACAACAAGAAAGTTATTATGTGAGGAAAAGAGTGTGTGTGAAGGTGTGTGAATGTCTTTAAACTGACCAAACAGTGTGTGAGGGTGAATGAATGTCCTTGAACGGGTGTGTGTAAGTATGAATGTCTTTGAACCAACTAAAGAGTGTGTGTGAATGTCCTCGAACAAACTAGTGTGTGAGTGAGTGTGAAGGTCCTTGAACTAACCATATGAGAACGTCGTCCCCGGGCTGGCAGGCATCCACTAGGTCGTCCTCTAGAGTCACCCATATGGACCGAGGAATACTGCCAACCACCAGCTTCTGTACTTGCTCCTAAAACACAATTAAATATTGTTCATTAAGGGGAGATGGGGCGTTTTTATGGTCCCCCCCCCTTCTTCCTCATCTTTAGCCCCATTAGTTTTCAGATTTTAAGATGTTCGGTCTATTAGTTTGGCTATTTTAAGACCTTTCGCCCTCTTCTTTGTCAATATTAAGACTTTTGTGTCATTTAGGTGTCGATTTTTACCTGGCAAACAATAGCGAGCCGCATCACCTAATCTGCCTCTCAAACCACTAAGCTCTTATGTACCCAAGCACCACACACATACCACACAAGGTTGTTACTATATACAACCTTCTTGCACACAGTCCATGGCCAGACACCACTCTTTATTATATTGCCACCACCCACCCCAACTACCACCATCCACCCCAATAACCATCACCTTTGTTTTACCCACAGCAACTCTTAAACCCCTGATCTCCATAACCTCCCTTTACTTCCTAAATTTTTCCAAACTATTAGCAAGCAGGACCTAATTGTCAGGATACAGCAACTTCTAAAAGCAGCGCCATTCTAATATCTTTTGACAAGAGTTTCTAACACTAAAATGAAGAATAGAGGATTCAGCACCAACCCCTGGTGGATCCCTACCTGTACAGTAAACTTGTCACCGTTCACTCTCACACATGTTCTCGAGCCATTCTATATTACCATATTCACCTTTACGGGCCACTCCTCCACTCTTAATTTACGCAGTATCCACTGTACCTCTCCAGGCACCCTATTAAAGGCCTTCTCTAGATCCACAAATACATAGTACCGTATACCCGGTAATCTTCTTCCCAAAAAACTTACCTTGTAGTTTCCTCACTACAATGATTGCTAATGGTACTGTATAATTGTTTTGAAAAAGGGCAAGCAAAATACCTGTATTTTAATCTCTTGGTAGTCCTTGGTGTGCAGTGGTCGTGGTGATGGTAGTGGGACGAGGGCGGTGGCCGGACATGAGTCAGGGTTGGGGCAGCGGGAGGGACGAGCCATCTGATAATATTGATCGTGGTCGGCTGATACCGGGAACACATGCTTGCACTTTAGGCACTGCAGAGAAAGGTTATCATCTATTTACAAGAAACAAGGGAAGGCATTGATAGATATATTTAAAAACCAACAATAATAATGGTCAATGATGACAACAATACTGTATTACTAACAACCCCAATTATAAAGCGACATCAAAACTGCTGACTCCGGAAACACAGGGTTACACTTTAGGCACTGGAAAGGAAGGTTCATAGCTAAGAAATAGGTCTTTTCAATCGGGTCTATTTATTACAAACAAGCTAGAATCTAGAGTCCTAACCAATCGTAGCTAAAAAAGGGATAGAACAAACAAGCTGTACACTTCCACACCTATTTCCTGGTTGCATATTTACGGTATATACATACAAGTTTAAAGATCGCTTCATCCACAGACAGTGTGGTTTCAGTCTTACACCCTAAATGAGGGCATTCTAGGCTACATGGTTTTGGGCCGTCTTCGTCGTCAAGTTCTACATATTGGTTAACTCTTCCCAAATGGTACAAATATTAGCTGAATTTCTCTAGTCCTTTTTGAGAAATAAAAAGCTTGGTATCAAGATTTCTGGCCTAGTTATAGTAAATAGACTATAGTGTTCTGTGCGTAGGTAGCTACCTAGGGGCAACCTTAGGTTCTGGTGACCCTTGGGCACTTTTCTCTGTGAAGCTGAGGGCATAGATATTTGTACAGTATATTTCCCAGGATGAGTTGATAATGGGAGTGGAGAGTTATGTGAGGGAGAATGGAGTGTGATGGAGAGTCAGCTGCCATCTAACACAGTAACTGAGGTGTCTGGCAATCAGTATATTAATAGAATCTGCCTCTACTAACCATGAAGTCTTTCTGGAACACTAACATCTTGGGTGAAGTAGTGCGAACCACAGTGCCAGTAACGCACAGCAGGCGACCCACATCACTGGTCCGCGGTACCCTACATCGCTGCAACTCGGGGCAGCTTGGCACACCTAACAAATAATTAGAATATTAGTTTTCAAAAAATTATTCAAGTAAAGGATACAATAGTTTAAATCTCAAGTGCTTACCAATTTCTATTTTATCTATACAGTACAGTACCTATATTTGTAATGTTGCAGGTCATTTCACACTTAAAGCTAGACTAGCCACATGACACAAGTGTCCACCAGGAAAGGGTCAGAACTATAGTAATTTTGACGTGTTGAAAAATTTCGACCCCCCATCCTCTCACAACTCAAAAATTATGCAACAGTACCGTACCAATAATTCTAGCATGAAGGTTGATCTTGAGTGTGCGTCCCGGAGCCTCCCCACCGAGCCTCTCCAACAGTTTCCGTGCAGCCGTCAACAGCCCCGTATCCAGTACCGGCAACAGGCGACTCGGACAACTCAACAGGGACTCTGCTACCTCCACGTGGGTCTCAAACAGGCTCAGGAAACTGAAAAACATATTATAAAAAATAATAGTAGGCTACTGTAGGTAAAAATAAATAAATAATTAAAAAATATATACCGGGTACCAGTAAAAAAATAAATATAAATAAATAAATAAACATAAATCTTCCAGGTAATAACAATATAACAGAAATCTTTAAGTTGTGAAGGTAGGACAGTACTCTTCAGTATGGTACAGTACTACACAAAATTAACCTTACTGTACTTATTTCACGTCGTAAACAAACTGAGGAACTACACACAACACAAATACTGTACGAGAGCGAGAGAGAGAGAGAGAGAGAGAGAGAGAGAGAGAGAGAGAGAGAGAGAGAGAGAGAGAGAGAGAGAGAGAGAGAGAGAGAGAGAGAGAGAGAGAGAGAGAGAGTGAGAGAGAGTGAGAGAATGAGTGAGAGAGTGAGTGAGAGTGAGAGAGTGAGGAGAGTGAGAGAGAGTGAGAGAGAAAGAGTGAGAGAAAGAGTGTGAGAGAAAGTGTTAGAGAAAGAGTGTGAGAGAAAGAGTGTGAGAGAAAGAGTGTGAGAGAAAGAGTGTGAGAGAAAGTGTTAGAGAAAGAGTGAGAGAGAAAGAGTGAGAGAGAAAGAGTGAGTGAGAAAGAGAGTGAGAGTGAGAAAGAGAGTGAGAGTGAGAAAGAGAGTGAGAAAGAGAGTGAGAAAGAGTGAGTGAGTGAGAAAGAGAGTGAGAGTGAGAAAGAGAGTGAGAAAGAGTGAGAGAGAGTGAGAGTGAGAAAGAGAGTGAGAAAGAGAGAGAGGGGGGACATACTTGACATAGACAGGGTAGTGTAGGTCCTCCTCCTCAGCTTCAAAGATCACCACCAGGTCCTCTTCATGGTGGGTCAGGAAGTATTCTTCAAACACATCTGGAAAATTATAGCCTAATGTAAAACTTGCAAAATAAACAAACCAAAACAGGGACGACACAATATAAAGACAAAATAACTCATCAAAATCACACATTTAATGTTAATGTTACAATGTTAATGTATTGGTCAATTTATTTATTCATTTATTATTGTTTTAGTTTTCTCCCTAAACCTCCATCAAGCTTATAAAAGAACATCCTCAAGATCCCCCATCTAAATAAATGTGTACATTTATCGGTAGAAAAATTTCCCAGCTGAAGGCCGCTTCCTCTTAAATTAAAACAGGCTTGATATCGCTCACCAGGAAAAAATTGACACCTACATAACACTAAAGGTCTTAAAATTGACAGAAATTGGCCGAAAGGTCTTTAGATCAAACTAATGGGGCAAACATTTAAAAAGCCTAACTTCGGTCTTCGGGTAAGGATGGTGTTAGCGGGTGTAAATCATCCTTACTGGTACCTAACTAACTTACCCCACCTCCGGATCATCAGATGATTTTAGCCTAGGCCTAGCCTAAAATTATTTATGGGGATTTGAATAATTTATAATTCAAATGCAGGCTAGGGCCTAGGCTATAGCCTAAGTGAGAAAGAATTGAATCCTTTGACTTGCATAGGTAGGCTGAATTATGGAACTCTCGTCGACCGGAATTCTCGTCGAAGCGCGAACCTAGAACTCTCGTCGACGACATAGAACACTCGTCGACAGGTCCACTTACAAAAAAATCGTTGAAACGAAAGAATAAAGTTTAAACATACAGTAGAACCTCGCTCTTTCGGACTTCAATCTTTCGGAATTCTCAGACTTTCGGACTAGCATTTCAGTTCGGACTCATGGTTCAGCCTTTCGGATTTGTCTGTAAGGCTGAGAAGATACCTCCATCCTTTTCGGACTACATTTAACTTCGGATTCATGCTTCAGCCTTTCGGATTTGTCTGAAAGGCTGAGAAAAATTAAATCGAATTCGGACCAAAGAGCCGAGTTTCGGACTTGTCTGGTTAGGTGAATGTGTATTCGGACTCATGCTTCAGCCTTTCGGATTTGTCTGAAAGGCTGAGAAAAATTATTTCGCATTCGGACCGAAGAGTCAAGTTTCGGACTTATAAACTTCGGACATTATTTCAGCCTTTTGGATTTGTCTGAAAGGCTGAAGTGTGAGTTTGGACTCGGCCCTTTCGGACTTTTGACACTTTCGGACAGGGGTCTCCCCCAATTAGTCCGAAAGAGCGAGGTTCTACTGTACTGTATATAGTTATGTATAAACTATAATTAGAAGTTATGGTGAAGCTTAAGAAAAGTGGTTGTGTAGGTGAGTGATTCGTTGTGTAGTGGTAACTGATTCGATAGAAGGATTGCGAGTGAATGCCGATTTGAACGAATGCCTTTGCAAAAGCACCTCCCTTTTATTGTGTAGTTTTATTCGTCTGGATTGCTTTATTTTTGTATTTGATTTCTTCTTAGTTTCCAATAAGGTATAATGGTATAATACATATACTGTATATATCAATAATATATAATAATGGTATTATATATAGAAGTTTTGGTGAAGCTTTAAGAAAAAGGAATGCAAGCTTAACCCCTTATTGGCGGTGCTCGACTTAAGTCGTGCACCAATTTGCAGCAAGTTAGGAGCATTATTAAGGCTTTTAAAGGGTTAAAATAGAGTGCAAATGGCCAGGAGCACAGCGGGCCAGACAGCCGACTCCCAGGGCTTACCACCGCCCATTAACTCATGTTCCCTGTGTTCTCGAGAGGCCGGCAGTGTAGCCAGTAGTGAGCATAGCTGGGAAAAATATACCGATATATGCTAAACTCCCATGTTCGTGGCATCACTGTACGAGAACCACGAGTGCTACGTAGCTCGTTCTGATCTCATTTTGAAGCTTTTAGTGCCTAGTTTTTTGCTAAATAATTTTTTTTTCATGCAGATGCTTCATTTATCATGCAGGAGGGCCTGAATATGCCCAAAATGAGCCCAAAACACCCCGCTAGACAAGGGTTAAATGACGAATCGAACCAATTTTGTTGTTTTCATTAGTTTTAATTATTTTTTTATTTTTGTTTTCATCATCCATAGTTCCCTTCAAATACCGAACTGTAATAACAAGTTGTGTGAAAGAGCCGAGGCGAGCTGCAATGTGTATGAACTAATTGAGGTTCTGCACAAATACTCATTTGTTCAAGTGCAGCATCAACTTGTGGCCCAAGAGAAGATGGAGAGGCACCAGAAGGCAAGCCATTCCCTGTTTCAAGCCACTGTTCTGCGAGCGTGGGATGTAGGCTACCGGTAATGATTTTTTTGTATGTAGGCTATGAAAACTACGACTAAATATATAATAATACAAATAGCCTACATATCTTGTATAATTTTTATCATTTATGAATTGTCTCAAAATAAAACAAAAACAATTGAACTGATAATAAATTCGATTAAAGTTAATTCCAATAAGGAATGAACGTATATAAATAGAAAATAATTATAAATAGGCCTAGGGCCTATATACTGTATATACAGTATATATGTGCATGTGAATATATATATATATATATATATATATATATATAGCCATAATAGCCTATATAGATATATATATATATATATATATACCGGTATATATAAAACAAAGACAATAGAGGAGACAATTGAAAAGGATGTTTCCCCGAAAAAAACACCACTTAGGCCTAATAAGTTAATTGGAACACTCGTCGACGACAGAACACTTGTCGACGGCGAAAATTGGAAAACTCGTCGACGAGAGTTCCAGATACCGGTAGGCTATGTCATAGCCTAGGATGAATACTAAGGCCTAGCCTAATATCATATTATTCATCCTACCGTATGACATAGCCTACCTATTCAAGTCAAAGGATTCAAATCTTTCTCACTTAGGCTATAGCCTAGGCCTAGCCTGCATTTGAATTATTTGAATCACTATAAATATTTTTAGGCTAGGCCTAGCCCTAAGTTGAATAGGCTAAGCTAGGCTAAAATCATCTGGAGGTGGGGTAAGTTAGGTAAGGATGATTTTAGAGGACTTAGCCCAACTGCGAGCGTGCGACTTATGTAAGCAAAACGGACGGTACGCCCGCTAGCACCATCCTTACCCAATACCCAAAGACCGAAGTTAGCTAGCCTAACCATGCTGTTAAAAGTAGGCTAGGCTAGGGTAAACATCTGGGTAAAGAATGTGCTAGTGGGCGTAGTGTCACCTTGTTTGCAATAGCCTATATTTATCCTCTGGTCATTGCTCTGGAGGTAGCTAGAATAACATGCAACAAGTAGTCAAAATTTAGGCTCGATCTTCATCACTCTACAGTGTCATTATTCACATACCTTTTGCTCTAATCTTTCTGCTGACAACACTATCATTGGCTGCCATGTTCTCCTCATCACTTTTATGTGTCAAACATATATAGAAAACACTTAAATTAGATAAAACAACTAGTTAAGTTACAAAGGCCAACTTCACTTTTGGCGGCTTTGGTCGTGATCAGCGTTGCCAATATTGCGACATTGATTCGCTAGATTAGATATCGAAAGCCGCTAACTATTAAAAAATCCAAATGGAAATCAAGAAACCAGAAAATTATTGAATGCACAAAAATGATATTTGTTTACGGCTCTATACTACGTCGCAGAATGTCGAAAATGCCTGCTAATTATATCTTTTGATATAACATAAAACTGCTAGATTGATAATACTGGTCATGATGTAAACACTTCGTCCGATTTTCTTCACGCCGACATTAGCTACATAAAATAGTAATAATGACATTATGAAATATATGATTATCTTTTTGGTACTGGCTATTTAATCTTACATATATAATTATTGTAAAAGCATTGGTTATTGTTGATAAAATTATAATTAAATATTGAAAATACTATATTATTTGAATATGCTTGGCCCTATCGTACGAAACACATAATGTAAGAAAACGAAATATTATGCAGAGACTAAAGCAATTATAATTTTATCATGATTCTGTATTTGGTTATTACGGTGGTATTATTAGCGAAATAAGTTGTTAATTATGAAAACTTAGTATTAATAAGATGCAGAGACATAGCAGCTTCATATATTTCCCTGAAATATTGATACTAAATCAGCTGCTAAGGGATTGAATTTATCGTCTGCTACACCAAAATAAATGCTGGTATGGAAAAGGCATACAAGGTATCTATAATAATCTATCCATTAACATGTATATTGGTGGTAGTAAACCCATCTAATATAAGGATATAAAGGTAATTCACTATCAATATACCCAATGATCATTATACACAATTGACCACTTGCGAGTTTCAGGCTATAAGGAAGTTGGAGCTGTAGATATTGATAGTAAACAGAAATGCAATAATAATGTATGTTTCTGATGGCTAAAGATTATGTTTAATTGGATTTAATGTATTTATATATGAACTACAACCATAATTTAGCTGGTAATATTCTGCTAAATATCGATGTCTACAACTCCAACTTCCTTATAGAACGAAACTCGCAAGTGGTCAATTCTCATACCATTTCATAACCTTGATTATTTTTATAGTGTCGACAAAAAGGCTACACTATAGCAATAATAAACATGGTAAGAATGAAACACGGTCAACAATTATGGGAAGGAAAAGGGTATATAAGATGTCCCAAAATAATTTACCAGTTTAAGGGTATATTGGTGGTAATTAACACATCTAATAATGGATATAAAGGCAAATCACTATCAATATAACCAATGATAATTAAAAAAAAAAAAAAAAAAAAAAAAAAATCAATACCACCCTTTCAGTAAATATAAATGCCCTCCAGACACCTTCCCGCTCCCCGATTTTCAAAAAACATTTGTGCATTTTCCTAAAACGTTTTATAACCGCCCAAATGATGGGACGAACCGTCTTATAATCGCCAAACTAATGGAGATACAAGGTAGCAACTTTAATACTGCTTAGTCAGAATAATTTAAATAATGCTGCTTATGTTAGAATAAATGAAAGAAGTCGTAATTAGAATACACAATGTATTATTTCTTATAATTGACTCAATCATAGACAGTATACGGAGTGTGTCTTATTTATATACATAATTTGATTGTCTGATATTGTGTGTTAGGCAATGACACACATACATACACATACATCTGCAAACACACATTCACAAACACATACATCCACACACAATGACGTATTCACACACACATACACACACACGCCTAGCGGCCTTATTGGGCTATCCTTAGTTGGAATTATGCAAATTTGGTACATGTCATATTTATAACACTCCCTCACACATTTACCCCCACCACACACGCACATACACACACACACACACACACGCACACCCAATCCGTGGCAGTAATGAGGTGCGCCGGAATTTTTGCATCAGCCACATTTTAATTTACCAATTTCTGCGTCCAGAAGCCGATAAGAGCTTTTGCAAGGTCGACTTAAAGCTGATGAAACACAGAAAAACAAATATGGACTTTAAGAAAACATGAAAGGAGTAAATAAAAAGTTCATAATAGTATAGCCGTAGTATAGGTATAGGTATAGTATAGTATAGGTATATTATTATGTTCCTTCCAGCAACCAACTATACTCCTAACATCGATTAATGAAATAATAGTAATACATCTTTCTCTCTCTCTCTCTCTCTCTCTCTCTCTTTCTCTCTCCCTCTCTCATAGGGTAGGTGGGTAATATATCATAATTGTATCTTTCTTGTACCTGGTTACCGTCTGAGGGGGATGATCAATACGCCTCATCCAGCAGATAGGAGGGTAGTATTATAGTCCTTAATTATTGTGGACACTTCAATTGCTCTTTTCGTATCTTTTTTAAAGGGACAGAGGTTATTTTTTGGGGTTTATTTATTTATTATTAAATTTTTTGTTCTCGCTAGACCTCCATCAATCTTATAACCCCTCCCCCCCAGACAGTGGCGGATTTAGGGGGGGGGGGGGGGGGGGCGAGTAGGCCATGGCCTAGGGCCCCGCACCCCTAAGGGGCCCAAACCTTTGCTTTAAAAAAAAAAATAAAAATAAATAAAACATATATATATATATATATACCGTATATAATAATAATAATAATTCACAGTTTGCATTTTCGGTTATTAATTTTTGTTAGCGATTACCCAATTCCCAGTACTATTGGGATTAATGGCATTATGACGTTTAGAACATAAAATAATGGGTATTAAATGTATAATGATTGCGTTATATTTATTTTAAAACCGTAAAACGCGTAACCTGTTTACCTGGTAGAAGAAAACATTTAGTTATCCCTGATAATATTTTGTTAACACTATATTATTGATTATTGGGAATCAAGGAATCTTTCCTCAATTTCTCTCACATACCCTCACTTATAAATACCCGTGATTAAGTGGTTATGTTACTGGCACTGCCTATGCCTTGTATTTTTGCTAAACCAATTATTATTGATGGGTAGTCTATGGATAGTATAGGCACCTCTAGAGTCTATAGCACAGAGCTCAGAACTCAGAGCTATCCCAGTGCATACCACCTCCTTTACGTAGGGCACGTGGTACCCGTCTTGCAACTCAATCCCACCCCTACTCTGTGCAACTCTCCAACCCAAGAGTGAAACGTTACTCTCAAACTTTCTTCTACTCAACATCTGAGCTCTGGAACTCTCTCCCAGAATCAGTCTTTCCCTCTTCCTATGACTTAAATTGCTTCAAACTCCGTGTGTCCAGGCATTTTGGCTCGAACGTCCCTTGATTTTGGCCCTGTCACTCTTTCAACTATGGGGGAGGCACTCGCTATAGGCAGTTATGCCTTTTGCCTCCCTCAATCACATAGAAAAAAAATAAATAAATAAATAAATAAATAAAAAAAAGCTCGGCACACTCGTTTCCTAGCCCAAACGAGATGCAAGAGGAGCAGATAGTTCCCGTAGGTGGAGGTGAAATTTTGTATGCCTAGGTATGATCTATGGAATCTAGACCCATGCTAATCAATCTCCTTAGTCCTTAGGCTGTTTGCCTTCATTAGCTTAACCCATTCAGTACCAGTGCCATCCTTTTAAAACAAATCTGGCTTCTTTTAGACGATTGTATTATATTACAAATGTATAATAGCCTATATGTCAATATATATTTTATATATATAAGCTAGGCCTATTATATTATTTGTTATGAAAAATAATTTTGTCCAGCCCATTTTCCAATCACTTACAATACCGTCTTGCATTAGGCTAAGTAGAGAGGTAATAAGTTACAATTATAGTTTGTAGTCTTGGACAGTAGTTTACAATAATATTTAAAGGTGGTTTTATCATGCTAGTCTAAAGATAAATATAATTGGCAATGCAATCATGCCTTCATTTTCAGAAACTCATTCTAAGTTCAATGACACAATGTCAATGACAATTTTCACATTGAAAACTTGATTAAAGTAAAATATTAATTATTTTCTATATTTCACAGAAGTTCAAAGCCTCATTCGGCCAAACCAACAACTGATCCATTCCCATAGCCTAGCTAAGCCTACATACAGCAAAAGCTGCAAAATATGATTTTTTTTTTAGATTTTTATCAAAGCAGACTGACTCAATCAATATTGTCAGTGTTATCATTGTTGTATCCTACATAGATCTATGGATAATTTTGTATATCTATATGCATCTGCTATTTTAATTTACTAGTTACAAAGCTAAACAAAATAACGTGATCACTAGGCTATTGACAAAACAATTCAAATTTATATTGAATTAGCACAAATAGGCTCAGTCGCTCATGTTGTGTCAAATAATACGTTGATTATCATGAGTGAGAAACACTATGGTCATATTAAAACCACTATAAATTACAGGATTTTACTCCCTTTATAGGCCTCAAACTGCCCCTAAAAGTACTAAATTTTCCAAAATTTTCTGGGGGGGGGGACTTAAAGCGCCCCCCCAAACCCCCCAGCTGTAGGGGCTCGCTTCGCTCGCCCCCCACCCACCCATTTACAGGGGCCCCGCATAACCCCAGTGCCTAGGGCCCCATAACATGTAAATCCGTCCCTGACTGTATATATATAATGTATATATATATATATATATATATATATATATATATATATATATATATATATATATATATATATATATATATAACCTTGCAGAACACCCTGTATGTGAGTTTGTGTGTATGTTTATAACTGTACGTGTGCGTCAGTGTTTGGCGTGTTGCCAGTTATGCAAGTCAGAAGCTTCCAATTAATACAAATGTCACCCATTCAATGTACATTTTCTTTGTTGCGTAAGTAATAGAAAACAAACTAATTTGGGTGACTAATGTGTTCTGTAAAACAATATTTATGGCTTTTCTTAATAATAATAATAATAATAATAATAATAATCCATTTAATATGAAATGCGTGTTTTCTTATACGAAAGTTGTAATCGTATTTAACTTAATAATATTTTTGGGTATACTATTTGAATAATCAAGGCAGCAAGAATGTCAACATTTAGAATTTAACTGTGCATGTGCAAGTCAGTGAAGCTCATTGTATCGTAGATCTTCGAGCAACATACACGTAGTTGTTGACGCTTGCATTATTGCTCAGGGTAAACCATTGTTACATTTAGTTTTTGGTGTTATTAGATATAATATTACAAAATGCTGACCGCATACATTAACATTACTAAAGAAGTATACGTGTTGAGGGTGGAGTGTATATTTATCATCAAAAAGGCATCAGGGAACGACGTTAAGGCATATGTTGATTATGTACCCTTGGGTCAGCATGGAGTAAACCAGGGTATGACAGACCTACTGGGGGATGACCTTCAAGGACTGTTTGGTGATGGTGCCAGCCGGGTGGCCGGGGTCAGAAAAGATGCCGCAGGCCGGGAACGGTCAAGGGCAAAGGTTTGGGCCAGGACAAATAAGGCTATCATGGAGTCTGGCCAGAAGGGTAAAGGCGATCATGCCCCAGCCTCCAACACCACCAGCCGGGTAGCAGCGGCCAGGAAAGAGGCGGCCGCCCTGGAACGGCTGAAGGCGTCTGGCAAAAGGGTAAAAGCGATAAAGCCCTCGGTGTAAAAAAGGCCGCTATCCCGACGTCCTGCATCATCAGCGGGGTGGCCACAGTCAGACGCAGATCTGCAACGGCTAAGAATAAATTAATTGGCCAGGATAAATGATGGTTGTTATTAAATCTGGCCAAAAGGGTAAGGGCGATCCGGCACAAAAATAAAATAAAAATAAATAAAAATAAAGGACCCTTGACCCGACCTCCACCATCACCCGTTCATTGTACTAATGAAGATAATTTACTAAATATATTATTATTTGTGTATAGGATTTATTATATTTATTATAACTTTTAAGAGTTTCGGTTACTTTTTAAGGATCATGTTTGGTTATTATTTTAATTTATTTGTACTGATTTTTATTTATTTAATATAGGAAGTTATAATGACGTCATCTTACTATTATTCTGGTAAAAGTTATCGTATAATACGATGATATGATATTTAATGTTTTCGTAAAGGAATTAGGATATTTATTTTCACATTAGGAATTCGGCTAGTCTTAAGGAACATGTTTGGCATTAATTTCAATATTGTTTTACTGAGTTTAATTTATTTAATTTAGAGAGTTAAAATGACGTCATCTTACTGTTATCCTGATCAAGGTTACACGATTTTACTGAGCTTAGGAAGAACCTCATCAACCCTTTGAAGATTTTGGCACGTTTTGACAGATTGTTCTGGCTATTAATAGACTATTTTATTTAGGTTAGGAAGAACTTATGGGAGGTGGAGAGTTAACCGATATAGTTTTAACCCTTTGATTCCTAGAGATCCTTTCTAAATTGTATAAATTCGTCTAATGATAACCAGAATCGTATCAAAACGCATCATAATCCTCAAGGGGTTAACTCTTTCAGTTCCATTGACATCTTTATTATTATATATCAGCCACATTTAGACAATTTTATGAAGCTTAGGGAGGAAATATAGTAGCTAGAAGGATTAATTGAGATAGTCTGTAGCCTTTTAATGGGTAGACATCCTTCCTAAGCTAAATAAAATCGTCTAATAGTTGCCAGAATATGATAAAAAGGATGTCACCGTTACTGAAGGGATTAAATTAACTTTTTGACTCACAGTCAAAGAGTATCGTCTAATATGATAGCCAGAATAAACTGTCAAAATGCTTAATATTCTTCTGTGTATTTCAAATTAACTTGACCATACTTCTAACACATAGCAAAGCACTTATAATCACATCAAAGCACTTATAATCACATAAAAGCACTTATAATCACATAAAAACACTTATAATCATATCAAAGCACTTTTTTTTTTTTTTTTTTTTTCCATAGTATTGGTTTGCTAAATCTTCAATGCGTTATTTCCACATAGTAATTTTGATGAATTCTATTGTCTATATATTGTGCGGTTTTGTTTTGGTTTGTTTGATTTGCAAGATTTAGGCCTACATTACATAACACCCAAGGTGAAACCATTGATTTCGGTGGCTGTTGGGTGATTGGTGCTTCTGAATGTGTGCGTGCTCGCTATTTGTGAGCGAATTGTTATCTGTTCTTCTCCTGTCACCTCTGTTTTTCCTGTCTCGAGTCTCTTGCTGATCCTGCTTACCCCTTGTGACAGTAAGGGCTGGCTACTGACTGACTGACTGACTGACTGACATTTCTCCCCCAGCACTACCCTGAAGGCACGATCTTAACCAGTGGGTTCAGTAAGTGGGCCCCCAAACCCCCCAGCTGTAGGGGCTCGCTTCGCTCGCTCCCCACCCACCCATTTACAGGGGCCCCGCATAACCCCAGTGCCTAGGGCCCCATAACATGTAAATCCGCCCCTGCCCCCAGGCCCCCCTTCAAGATTTTTGTTACTTTTTTCGATAGAAAATTTCCCGGCCAAAGGCCAGTTTCTCTTAAAATTACAGGCTCGCTCTCTCTCGCCAGGAAAAAATCGACACCTAAATGGCACGAAAGGTCTTGATATTGATAAAGAAATGGTATGAAAGGTTTTAAAATCGACAAACTAATGGGGTGAACGTCTTATAATATGAAAACTAATGGGGCTAAACATGAGGAAGAAGGGGGACCAGAAAAACGATCCATCTCCCCTTAACCCTTTCAAGATCCGATGATGCATTTTTTTTCTTCTGCCGTCTGGCTAACATTAAACGGGTTTATTCAGATTAGGAAGGGTCTATGGAAGTCGGAGGTTTAATTGGGATAGTCCTCACCCCTCTGATACCCATAGATCCTTCCTAAATTGTGTACAATCGTCTAATGATACCCACAATACAATATTGACAAAATAATGGGGTGAAAGACCTTAAAATCACCAAACTGATGGGGTAAAAGGCCTTAAGATCGCCAAACTAATGAGGCGAGTCTTAAAATATCAAAATTAATGGGGCTAACCCCCTCTCTCTTAATTTAGCTATTAAATCAGGTAAGATATATTAAGATAACTTTAACGTTCCCAATCCTACGTTAATCCTCCCCAAGCCTCAAACACACACACACACACACACATTCACTCACTCACACCCACACACTCACAGACCCACATCTACACACACACACATCCACCCACCCACTCACAACGATACACACCCAAACACACACACACACTCACCCACACCGACACCCACACACACACACACCCACCCTCACACTTACTGTATACCCACATCGACACACACACACACACCCACACCGATACCCACCCTCACACTTATACACACACCGACACACACCTACACACAAGCGGCCTTCTGCAAATCCCCCAACCACCTGAACTTGGTCTCGTGGCGAAAATGAAATAATAAACGCTGCACTGACATACCTTCGTGGAAATACAATATCACTGAAGGGAGCAGAGGTTTACAGTATATTCAAGTAAAGTAAACAATATCCTAAGTTACCTTCAGTTATTATTATTGTTATTATTATTATTATTAGTAGTAGCAGTAGTAGTATATATTTTTTTAGTTTCCTCCCTAGACTCCTTTAAGCTTAAAAAAACACTCCCAAGATCCATCTTTGAGATAAATTTACACATTTCTTTGGTTCCTCCTAAATTATAGGCTCGCTATCGCTCGAAAGGAAAACATATCAATACCTTAATGGTATGAGAGGTTTTAATATTCGCACATACATGGATCGAAATGTCTTAAAAGCGTCAAACTAATAGGACCAACATCTTAAAATCTCAAAACTAATGTGGCTAAACATGAGAGAGAAAGGGGCCCAGAAAAAACAAAAACCTTTCCTTAACCCCTTCAGAAATACCTTTTTACCCTTCGTTCTGGCTAAATTTAGACGATTTGATTCAGTTTAAGAAGGACCTGTGTTATTTAGAGGGTTTATTGAGATCGTGTTAACCCCTTTGAAAGGGGTTAAATTATATAATATTACATACGATCCTATTTCCAAGTCCCTCTTCAAAATCGGAAAATTGGTTCGTGAGAAACAAGTTCGCAGGTTTTCCAACCTATTTCCACGTACCTATTTCCCAAAAACTAGCACGAACTTATTGTACACGTACCACTTTCCCCCTCCCATTAAATTACCCCCCCCCCCAACCAACCAACCAACCAACCAACCTCAACCTCCTTCAAGCTACCCCTCATGATGAAAACTGAAATAATAAATCGAGTCCCGCCCCAACCCAGAGCGGCCCTATGCGGAGTCCCCCACCCCTACCTCAACTATGCCTCATGATGAAAACGGAAATAATAAATCGTGGCCCAACCTCTGCCTTGTGTAAATATAATGTTGTGAACACAGGGAAGGGGTTGAACCCTTTCCTGGGAAGAGGGGAGAGAGAGAGAGAGGGAGGCTAATAACAAACTGTAGGTAAGCATGTGGGTAGATCAATGGACCATATATCTATCTATCTATATATTTATATATTCTTCTATCTATCTATCTATCTATCTATCTATCTATATCTATCTATGTATCTATCAATCTATACAGTATATCTACCTACCAATCAATCATTCTATCTATCTATATTTCTTCTATCTATCTAAATGTCAATCAACCAATCAATCTATCTATGTATCTATCTATGTATCTATCTATCTATCTATCTATCTATCTATCTATCTATGTATCCATCTATCTATCAATCAATCAATCAATCAATCAATCAATCAATCAATCAATCTATATATATATCTACCTACCTACCTATCTATCAATCTATCTATCTATCTATTCTTCTCTCTCATTGGCTGGCCGCTATGACGTCATCAGTAGCCCTCCCTGCTTCACTGAGGTAGGATCTTTTCATGCTGGGATGGGCTTGAAGATGTTTGGCTTGTATATTTAAGCTGGGGGATAACTTTGTCATCTTATAATACATGGAAATATGATGCGTATGATTGAATTACGAGTGTAGTTTCCAATGCAGTGGTTAACTCATCTGCTTATTCAACTGATAATTAACACCATTAATAGAGCTTCTAAGATAGCCAATCTTCTTTGATCTTGATTAATTGCCAAGATTTCAGTATTCTCAACCAAGATTTCTCTCTTCAAGGTCGCATTGTGTTCGTCTCTGTGATGGATTTTAGGGGTTACTGAAGATACATGATAAAACAAACGACGTGATAACTTCCAATATAGGTAGAAGGTTGGGTCGCAAGTGGTCAAGCAAGGTGGTTGACGAATTATTGCTGCTGACTGTACACCCGAATATTGTGTACAGTACATGGTGTAGAGAACAGTAAAGGGAGGGAGCCGTTATCATGGCCGTGTACGCCTTAGGCCAGGGTCACTCTCTTCCCCTAGTAACCCTTTCTCTGGGGACCCTTCACTACTTTCAAGGCCTACCTATCTATCTATCTATCTATCTATCTATATATATATATATATATATATATATATATATATATATATATATATATATATATATATATATATATATATATATATATATATATATATATATATATATATATATATATATATATATATATTTATCTATCTATTTATGTATAATATAATATTATATATTCATACATTTATTTATTTATATGTTTTGTTTCCTCCCTAGACCGAGTTCAATCCCCAGCTCACGCATGAAAGTTTTTCGCATACTCTGGTAGCCGGTACCATTTCCTTGAGCAAGGTAATGGGTAATAGTATTTCAATAATATAGTCTACTATGTGTCAGTATGTCGAGCGCTATTGTATCTCGGAGCGAGGGCTAGAGAGAAATAGAGTGTAACAAAAGACCTGAAGATTATTATTATCGTTAACAGATTTTATGCAACTTAGAAAGGACCTACACCAGCTGGGCGGCTCGCTCATTGGCGCCAGTAAAGGGGACGGAAACTACGCCAATCTACGCCAAATAACCTCTAGGAATCTAAGGCGTATAATAGACTGATTGATTGAACATTGTCTACCGAATCAACAAACGGCACTAAGGGGTTAAAACCAACTAACAACAACAACAACAACAACAACAACAATGCTACTACTACTACTACTACTAGTACTACTATTACTTCTAATAATAATAATAATAAAATTACTACTACTACTACTACTACTACTACTACTACTACTACTAATAATAATAATAATAATAACAATAAAGTTAAACTTACTTCGGTGTCATGTATATACATTTCTCTTTCGACACAACACACCCAAAAGCACATGCCTGACAAATCCCATGCAAACCCTGATATTGAGGTATACAACTAAAAGCATTGCATGAAATATAAATATAATAATGCATACACAAACAATCATGTACAGTTGCCCACATAAGTTATGTTCCTCTCTGTGATCATGTGTACAGTCGCGCTAATAAGTCATGTCTCGGCACCAAGTATGTTTTGGGATCAATAATTGGTATCAGCAATATCTAAGCTTCATTTCTTCATATCGAGTGACATATACAAACATGTTCCTACACTTACCCACCCTATTCAACATCTGACAGACATGAATACAGCACAGAGCCAGCCAAACGTAATGACAGCTGGGACATGACTTACTACCGCCACCGTACATGGATATATAATACGCATGATTGAATTACCAGTGTAGTATCTTATACTACAGACGTTATAGACTGCAGCACCGTTGATTCATTTAAATTCCGCCTAGACAAATATCTCGCATCAAACCCGCGTCTGACTGCGTTTGTAAATGAATAACTTTATTTTATCCTCCCCTCAGTTACTAACCCATATGTCCCCTACTAACTTCCTAGTCCTGCCACGTTAGTGGCAGGGCAGTAGTTCCCTTTCCAATGTTCCCTTACCCACTCTAAACCACTGTTTGGACACTTGATCCTCAGTGTTTTGGAGGACAAGCAGCCTAGAAGGGTCACTAGATCTGATGTTGCTTGATTTCCTGTGTACTCCTTTGTACAGTGGTTAACCCTTTCGAGCTCCAATACGCATTTCTTTTCTGTTTTTTGTGGCTATTATTAGACGATTTTATTGAGATTAGGAGGGATATATGGAAGTCAAAGGGTTAATTTGGATAGTATTTACCCTTTGCATTCCCACAGACCCTTCCTAAGCTGTATATAATCGCCTACCGAGAGCCAGAAGACACTGTCAAACACGCATCATGATCCTCAAAGGGTTAACTCATCTGACTAGCCAACCGATTATTTATAAAGAAACCACACTTTCAATTCATTCATACTAATTTCACTTTCATGCATAAGATCAGGACGAGGAACAGGACTTATGCGGTCCACTGTACATTCAGTAATAGCAATGCATTAACTCCAACAGTACATAAAAAACTTCACTCGTTTTTTCTGAGCTTAAGGGGGTAGTGCTTGTTTTGTTGGTCTCTCTCTATATATTTTATTAATGTATTTTTGAGTTTCCTCGCTAGACCTCCATCAAGCTTAAAAACAAACACCCCCTAGACCCCCTTTCAAGATATATTTGTACATTTTTCGGTAGAAAATGTCCCGGCCGAGGGCCGATTCCTTCTAATAATACACGCTCGCTCTCGCTCGCCAGGAAAAAATCGACACCTAAATAGCCCGAAAGGTCTTAATATTAATAAAGAAGTGAGGCGAAAGGTCTCCAAATCGCCAAACTAACGGAACGAACGTCTTATAATCTCAAAACAAAATATGCTAAACATGAGGGAGAAGGGGGTCCCGAAAAAGCGACTCCCTCCCCCTTAATGGCCTCCCAGTAGGCTCATTTGACGGACACAAAAACACAGATTTTTTACCCTAAGTCTCTAATGATGAAGACTATTTTTGTGTAACTCCTACTGTACAGTCGCGCTAATAAGTCATGTCCCAGCTGGTATTACGTTTGGCTCGCTCTGTGCTGTAATAATGTCTGTCGGATGTTGAATAGGGTGGGTAAGTGTAGGAACATGTTTGTATATCTGACTCACAAAGAAGAAATCATGTATAAATATTGCTGTTACCAATTTGATCAAACCATAATTGATGCCGAGACATCACTTATTAGGCCGACTGTACCAGCGACGTGTTTTTATTCGTATTGCAGCTATATTTAGACGACTTAGTGCAGTCCAAGAAGGATCTGTGGTAGTAAAAAGGGTTAAGTGAGATAGTTCGATGCCTGATAATTGATGGAAGCCCTTTTTAAAACTGAATAAAACCGTCTATCAGCAGCCAGAACAAAAGTGAACAAGAAGTCACCGGTACAAAGGAAATCAAGCAACAACAGGTCTAGTGGGGTTAATGCTGCTATAATAGACTATGTAACTCTAATGGCGATAAAAGCACAACTGTTTCTTTTTCACTTTATTTTTCACTTAGGGTAAAAATCTGTGCCATGTTTCCTGTACCGGTAAATGCGACCACGGGGATATCATTAACACTCTCACCCACCCACTCACTCACTCTCTCCCCTCTCTCTCTCTCTCTCTCTCATGTGTCTGGAAGGAGACAATAAGCCTGTAACATGTGCCGTGCCCCCCCCCCCCCTCCCCCCCCCCCCTCACCCTTTCTTTGTCAATATTATGACTTTTCGCTCCATTTAGGGGTTGATTTTTTCCTGGCGAGCGATATCGAGCCTGTAATTCAAGAGGAACCGGCCTTTGGGCGTGAAATATTTCTATCGAAAAATGTACACATTTATCTCGAAGGGGTGGGGGTGTTCTTTTTTTTAGCTTGATGGAGGTCTAGAGAGGAAACTAAAAAACATGCAAAAAGATATATATATATATATATATATATATACGTCCATCCTCCCTTAACTCTTCCTGCACCGGCGACGTCTTTGTTAATTGATTTCAGCTACATTAAGACGATTTTATGAAGCTTAGGAATGGTGTATAGCAGCTGACACGATGAATTCAGACAGTCTGTAGCCTTTGTTATGGGTAGACGTCCTTCCTAAGCTGAATACAATCGTGGAATAATTATCAAAGTATAATACATATAGAGAACGTCACCGGTACAGAATGGGTTAACCCTTTCTACACCAGGACGCATTTTCATCATATTCTGGCTATCCTTAGACGATTATATACAGCTTAGGAAGGATCTGTGGGAATGAAAAGGGTAAACAAGACTCATAATCCTCAAGGGGTAACTCCCACAGACCCTTCCCAAGCTGAAACAAATCGTCTACGGTACTAATGGCCAGACTATAATGAAAGAATGCCTCATAAGCCCACCGGGACGCCATTATAAGGGGAGGTGGGCCGTTTTCTGGTCCCCTCTTCTCCTTCATGCTTAGCCCCTTTAGTTTTGAGATTTTAGGACGTTCGGCCCATTATTTTGGCGATTTTTAAAAACTTTCGTCCCATTTTTGTCAATTTTAAGAGCTTTCGTGCTATTAAGGTGTCGATTTTTCCTGGCGAGCGATAGCCGTCGGCTGGGCCATTTTTCTACCGAAAAAATGTAAAAATCTATCTGGAAAGGGGGTCTAGGGGTGTAAATTTAAGCTTGATGGAGGTCTAGGGAACAAACTAAAAACTTCCCCTTAACCCTTTCACTCTTTCAGTATTATGAGAGTTTATTGGTTTTAGTTTGGTTAACACTAAGCGATTTTTTACAACTTTGGAACACTCTTCAGGAATAAGACGGTTAAAATATATCTTAATTATTTACTAACTCTCACAGACCCCTTCCAAACTAAACAAAATCTTCTACTAAAAGCCAGAATAAAATGATAGGATAAATA
This sequence comes from Paralithodes platypus, assembly GCA_032716605.1. Taxonomy (NCBI): domain Eukaryota; kingdom Metazoa; phylum Arthropoda; class Malacostraca; order Decapoda; family Lithodidae; genus Paralithodes; species Paralithodes platypus. Next base: position 33,908,003 of record CM064511.1, read on the forward strand.
CAACAACAACAACAACTACTATTACTACTACTACTACTACTACTACTACTACTACTACTACTACCACTACAACTACGTTACTCTGTCTTTCTTCTATTCAACAGTTGAGCTCTGGAACTCTCTCCCAGAATCAATCTTTCCCTCCCCCTATAACTTAAATTGCTTCAAACTCCGTGTGTCCAGGCATTTTGACTCGAACGTCCCTTAATTTTGGCCCTGTCACTCTTTCAACTATGGGAGAGGCACTCACTACAGGCAGTTCTGCCTTATGTCTCCCTCACTCACATAGAACAAAAATCTACTACTGCCACTACTACTACAACTACTACTACCAATCTACTACTACTACTACCAATCTACTACTGCCACTACTACAACTACTACTACTACCAATCTACTACTGCCACTACTACAACTACTATTACCAATCTAACCTTTTCTTTTTCAAAAGCACCAGTTCTTCCACTACACAGGAATTCACAAGCGCTTCTAGTCTACTCGAACTCCATTAAGCACACACACACACACACACACACACACACACACACACACACACACACACACCCACACCCACACACACACCCACCCACACACACATAAAAGAGAGAGAAAACAAAAGCAAAGATATTTTACGAAAGCCTTTTATGTGTTGTGGTCTAATGCACTACCTCGAAATATTAATTCTCACAGACTCTTTCTATACTAAACAATATCGTCTACCAACACCCAGGAAAGAATACAAAAAGATAACCCATATGCCTACTGAACTCCATTAAGCAGCAGAAAAAAAATGATTGAAGTATGTTTTTAATAAAGCCTTTTATGTGATGTGGAGCTAATGCATCGTCATTACGGAGTGTACGGTGGCGCTAATAAGTCATGTCTCAGCTGTCATTACGTTTGGCTCTTTCTGTGCTGTATTAATGTCTGTCAGATGTTGAATAGGGTGAGTAAGTGTAGGAACATGTTTGTATATCTCACTTTAAATGAATAAATCAAGCTTAAATATTGCTGATGCCCATTATTGATCAAAATATACCTGGTGCCGAGACATCACTTATTAGGCCGACTGTACAGTTGGTCAAATAAGTCGTGTCGCCGTTGTCCTTACGTTTTGCTCGCTGTGTGCTGTATTAATGTCCGTCAGATGTTGAATAGGGTGTGTAAAGATAGGAACATGTTTGTATATCTCACGCGAAACGATGAATTAATGCTTAGATAGTGCCGATACCATATTATTGATCGAAATATACTTGGTGCCGCGCATCACTTACTTGGCCGACTGTACATGTGTTCAGGCATTACCTTATTTACATTTGTATGTCATGTAATGCTTTTAGTTCTGCACAGCTACTGACAGGTTAGTTCTGCACAGCTACTGACAGGTTAGTTCTGCACAGCTACTGACAGGTTAGTTCTGCACAGCTACTGACAGGTTAGTTCTGCACAGCTACTGACAGGTTAGTTCTGCACAGCTACTGACAGGTTAGTTCTGCACAGCTACTGACAGGTTAGTGAGTATATGCGATTTTCTTTATTCATATTTGTGTTCACCAATTATATAATTTACAAATAAACCTAACCAGTGAAATCAATGAAAGTAATGAATACATGTGGTACTCCAAGGACTCGAACCTAGGATACTCACACCGAAATTGTGTACACTACGCATTAGGCTATATAATAATAAACAAATCATATGTATCTATTAAGGGGACAGGGGCCGTTTTTCTGGTCCCCCTTCTTCCTCATGTATAGCCCCGTAAGTTTTCAGATCTTAAGATGTTCGTCCCATTAGTTTGGCGATTTTAAAAACTTTCGTCCCTTTTCTTTGTCAATATTAAGACTTTTCATGTCATTTAGGTGTCGATTTCTTCTTCGCGAGCGATAGCGAGCTTGTAATTTAAGAGGAATCGGCCTTCGGCCGGGAAATGTACAAATATACCTTGAAGGACGGTCTTGGGCGGGTGTTTTTATAATATACCTTGAAGGACGGTCTTGGGCGGGTGTTTTTATAATATACCTTGAAGGACGGTCTTGGGCGGGTGTTTTTATAAGCTTGAAGGACGGTCTTGGGCGGGTGTTTTTATAATATACCTTGAAGGACGGTCTTGGGCGGGTGTTTTTATAATATACCTTGAAGGACGGTCTTGGGCGGGTGTTTTTATAATATACCTGAAGGACGGTCTTGGGCGGGTGTTTTTATAATATACCTTGAAGGACGGTCTTGGGCGGGTGTTTTTTAATATACCTTGAAGGACGGTCTTGGGCGGGTTTTTATAATATACCTTGAAGGACGGTCTTGGGCGGGTGTTTTTATAATATACCTTGAAGGACGGTCTTGGGCGGGTGTTTTTATAATACCTTGAAGGACGGTCTTGGGCGGGTGTTTTTATAATATACCTTGAAGGACGGTCTTGGGCGGGTGTTTTTATAATATACCTTGAAGGACGGTCTTGGGCGGGTGTTTTTATAATATACCTTGAAG